>OY986437.1:133463000-134063000 GCA_963920525.1 Dichetophora obliterata
AACCTCCATCATAAACAAATTGAAAACCTAAGACGTTTCTTTTATGAGTGCAGCGATCGCTATGGAAGATACAATGTTCTTTGCCACATTGACAGAAGCTACACACCATTAAACCTTAGAAATACTGAATTGCAACCAATGGCCCAAATTCGAGCAAATAGTGACATAGTTGAGATGTGGAAGCAAAAATCAATACATGGAAAGTACCCACACCATCTTGGACTACCAGACATTGATAAAGAAGCCTCAACTATATGGTTGAAGAGCGGACAGTTATTCCCTGAAACTGAGGGGTTCATTATTGCAATTCAAGACGGCATTATTTCAACAAGGCAATACCAGCGAGCCATTCTCCATCTTGAAGTTGAAAGCGCTTGCCGACGATGCAATCAGAGCCAAGAGTCCATCGACCACATTATTAATGGTTGCTCTTCTCTAGCAAGTAGCGACTATTTGAGTAGGCACAATAATGTAGCTAAACTTGTTCATCAGGAATTGGCAGTACGATGCAGTCTTGTTGAAAATAGAACACCATTTTATAAATATCAGCCTATTGGAGTCTTTCTAAGCCCAGATTTTAAACTTTATTGGGACAGAGTGATAATGACTGACCACACAATAACGGCAAACAGACCTGACATAGTATGGATAGATAAAAAAAATAAAAAGGGATACCTAATAGACATAGCTGTTCCACTTTCTTCTAATGCAAATCGAACCTTTGCCGAAAAAATTGCAAAATACGTTGAACTTGCAAATGAAATTAAACAGCGGGAGAGACTAACAGAAATTAGAGTGGTGCCAATAATTATATCCAGTACGGGAATAATTGCAAAAAACGTAATGAATGAACTAAAGAGAATCGAATGCCAACACATAGTTCAAGAAATCTCAAAATCAGTGATCCTTAGTACGTGTAGGATCGTGCGAAAATTCCTACAGCAACCGTAATTTAAAACAAAAAACCAACGAGAGATCATAATATTAAACATATAAAATAAATTAATAACATCTAATAATTAAATTACATAAGTGCCGATACGACTTGTAAAAAGAATTGCCGTCGTGCTCGGTGAAAATGGACCCCAGCGCGAGCGGTATCTGGGGGGGAAAGAGGCGTGGGATAATAATAATAATAATAATAATAATAATAATAATAATAATAATAATAATAATAATAATAATAATAATAATAATAATAATAATAATAATAATAATAATAATAATAATAATAATAATAATAATAATAATAATAATAATAATAATAATAATAATAATAATAATAATAATAATAATAATAATAATAATAATAATAATAATAATAATAATAATAATAATAATAATAATAATAATAATAATAATAATAATAATAATAATAATAATAATAATAATAATAATAATAATAATAATAATAATAATAATAATAATAATAATAATAATAATAATAATAATAATAATAATAATAATAATAATAATAATAATAATAATAATAATAATAATAATAATAATAATAATAATAATAATAATAATAATAATAATAATAATAATAATAATAATAATAATAATAATAATAATAATAATAATAATAATAATAATAATAATAATAATAATAATAATAATAATAATAATAATAATAATAATAATAATAATAATAATAATAATAATAATAATAATAATAATAATAATAATAATAATAATAATAATACTAATAATAATAATAATAATAATAATAATAATAATAATAATAATAATAATAATAATAATAATAATAATAATAATAATAATATTAATAATAATAATAATAATAATAATAATAATAATAATAATAATAATAATAATAATAATAATAATAATAATAATAATAATAATAATAATAATAATAATAATAATAATAATAATAATAATAATAATAATAATAATAATAATAATAATAATAATAATAATAATAATAATAATAATAATAATAATAATAATAATAATAATAATAATAATAATAATAATAATAATAATAATAATAATAATAATAATAATAATAATAATAATAATAATAATAATAATAATAATAATAATAATAATAATAATAATAATAATAATAATAATAATAATAATAATAATAATAATAATAATAATAATAATAATAATAATAATAATAATAATAATAATAATAATAATAATAATAATAATAATAATAATAATAATAATAATAATAATAATAATAATAATAATAATAATAATAATAATAATAATAATAATAATAATAATAATAATAATAATAATAATAATAATAATAATAATAATAATAATAATAATAATAATAATAATAATAATAATAATAATAATAATAATAATAATAATAATAATAATAATAATAATAATAATAATAATAATAATAATAATAATAATAATAATAATAATAATAATAATAATAATAATAATAATAATAATAATAATAATAATAATAATAATAATAATAATAATAATAATAATAATAATAATAATAATAATAATAATAATAATAATAATAATAATAATAATAATAATAATAATAATAATAATAATAATAATAATAATAATAATAATAATAATAATAATAATAATAATAATAATAATAATAATAATAATAATAATAATAATAATAATAATAATAATAATAATAATAATAATAATAATAATAATAATAATAATAATAATAATAATAATAATAATAATAATAATAATAATAATAATAATAATAATAATAATAATAATAATAATAATAATAATAATAATAATAATAATAATAATAATAATAATAATAATAATAATAATAATAATAATAATAATAATAATGATAATAATAATAATAATACTAATAATAATAATAATAATAATAATAATAATAATAATAATAATAATAATAATAATAATAATAATAATAATAATAATAATAATAATAATAATAATAATAATTATAATAATAATAATAATAATAATAATAATAATTTCTCGACTTTTTGCACATAAAGCCTTATTTTGTGAATAAAACTGATATGCACTTCGATTGTTATTGAACTGTCACTAAAGATTAAAATTACTATTAAAGATAAAAGATAAAAATCGGATAAAAATTATCAGAGTTTTAATATTTAGTTTTTGAAATTATCTAATTTTTTTTCTTTTTTATTAAAAAAACATCTTAAAATCTCAAATTTTTAAAAAGTTGCAATAAATTGCTATTGAAATGTTTTCTGAAACAGCATTAAATAAAAATACAAACAAATTATGTGATTACGTTGAATAACTTGGTCGTTATGAAATTTTTTACTAGAAGTGCAACATTTTATAAATTTCGAGTTGGAGTATTTTTAACAAAAATTTTTACGAAAAAAACTTCAAAAATCCAATGCAAAATTTAAAAATTCACGGTTGGCTAAAGCACATTCTTAAACTGATTCAAGCAAAAAATTACACAAACCAAAATTCGAATAAAAAAGTTATAGCTGTTGAAACTTGATGTTTTTTTCGAAAATGCTCAAAGTGCCTGTTTTTGGCATTTTGAACCCGAAAAATTCATAAAAAATTGATATAAGTATTTTTTTCTTATGTAAAATGGCTTCAACAATATAAAAATGAATTATATGATTTTCGTTAGAAGATATTTTGGAGTTCCAGGGCAGCCAACATAGCAGACCCTGGTTTTAGGGTAAAAAATATTAAAAATACCCCAAAAATCAACCAATTTTATTTTATGTTTGTGTGACAATGCAGAATTTCTTTTGTTCTTTGCTTGACATTGTTGTTATACTCTATTTTATGCTTATGGTCGTGTTTCAAATTTTTCTTGTTTGGATGAAATTAAATTAATTTGCGATTTCTGCTGCTTCTTAACTTTCTCAAATATGAAACAAGTGGGATCCCTGGAATTTTGAATAAAAAATTTCTATTACAAATATTCATGCAAATGCAAACTTTTCATTTTAAGTTGATATGTCGTTTTGGCTAAACAAATTATTTCAATAAGCGAATATATATTGAATTTATCGATATGAAATATATTTTATGTAACAAGTATATAGATTCTATATACTCTATAATTATTTCTCTATTCTATTTAAATATATGTTATTTAAAATATTGCAAAATCAAAGAATAGATCATAATTAATTAAAAAAATTAACTATCTATAGCTACTCCTGTAGCCTTATTAAATTTTTATCACATACATTTTTCCTTTCAGAATAATATAAGCTATTAGTCGACCTTTCACAACTGTAAAACTTTCCATTGCATTGTCCCGATGATGCTGAAGCAATGAATTCCCCAAGCGTTTCCTCAAAATAACAATAATCCTAAAAAAACCAGGGGTTTACAATATTTACAAATTTTGCTTAAGTTAGCAAAATTCAATATTTTGCATTAGGAACATTAAATTCTATGTGTGGATATCATATTGTGAAATGCCCACAAACGAATAAATAAAAAATTTATTCAAATGCCAAAATTTATACATGCATAACCAAACAAAAAAAAAACGATTGTAAAATGTTTAATTAATAAGATTGATTAAATAAAAGTTTTCTAAAAAAGATTTACTATTGAAGATGTTATCAATTGTAATATACATAATTATGCAATATATATTTCAATTAAAAATGTAATTTTTTAAAAAACAACAAAATGAAATGGAAGAAATGAAAAGTTAGATGTCAGAAAAATTCAATATTTTTCAATATGTGGATATCCACATATATGTGTATTAGGGCGGGTCGTTTTAAAAATCGCCCATTGCTCAGTGAAAATCGTATTCTAGGGATCAAAATAGAAACTTTGCCCGAGGAACTATACCTCTAAAAACGAATCAAATTTGACCCTACGAATCAAATCCGTAGGGTCAAATTTTGAAGAATCCCACTTTGACCCATTTAGAGTGCCCCAATCGAGTCCAAATATATTACCGACCCCCACTAACTTTGGAGGGCCGATCCACCCATGCTAATTGCACACCCCTGGAACCCCCTGATAATATAAAATATTATCAATAATCATTTCTCCATCGATAAAAATCGTTTTCTTTGTAAAATTTGACGTAGAATACGATGGCTATGTTTAAAACACGCTAATTGGTATGTAAGATTGGCTAAAATTTATTTAAACATTGAAACGGTTTATAACAATATGAAATTTTTTATAAATTTTTTAGAAACTATTTTTTTCTTAAAATGCAAAAAAGTCGTCTCTAGCTTATACAGAACCGAAGTTATAAATTTTTGAAAATTAGTCTCCAAGGTAAAAGTCACGAAAATCTCAAACTTTCAACTCACTCTATTTTCAAAAAAAAAAAATCCTCGAATACGTGTCTCTTTTTTTTTTAAATTAAATGTATGTAATAAAAAAAAATTACCCAAAGAAATGAAATTTTTTATTGAAAACAAAATGCATATAAAAAATTTTTCAGATAATTTTTATAGGTAAATAAATAAATATAACATAAATATATTTAATATATAAAAACAAATATGCAGCGGGTTTTTTATGTAGTGGACTTTTTTGCTTAAAATTGAACGTTGAATTAGAAAAATATAGATACAAAGTATGTATGTATTAGGGAAGTCAATTCTGGGATCCCGGACGATTTGAGCCTCTTTAAATCCCGGGATTGTCTTTCCGAGATCCCTGGAATTTTGAATAAAAAAATTTCTATTACAAATATTCATGCAAATGCAAACTTTTCATTTTAAGTTGATATGACTATAGAATTAGAAAAACCTTTTATTGAGGCTGAAAAAGATTGTTAGAACGATGAGTGTGAATCACTGGTGCAAAAACTTTGCAAAGTTTTAAAAGAATTGCAACATCGGGAAGTAAGCTAAGTATTTCAAAATGGTCAGATATTCTGACTTAGGAAATAATTTTTTTTTTGTGGTGAAGGCAATCGTGATCGAAACTAACAAATTGCTTACGATTATCGTACAACTATTTCTACATCTAGCATAGAATCAGAACGGTGTTTTTCATAAGCGGGTTATATTTGTAATAATATCCAAACAAAACTCTCCCATAAAAAATGAAACACGTGGATCAGCTTAATGATTACTTTAAAAATAATTAAAACAATAAATTTTATTTTGAAAACTTTAATAATTTAAATCTTAATAATATCTAAATAAGTAATATGTTCTTTACGTTTTTGATTTTATTGCAATCTCTAGCTACAGGATTAAACTAGCTACAGCCTGATTTAATTTGTATCACATAAATTTTTCCTATCAGAAAAATATAAGCAATTAGTCGACCATTCAGAACTGTAAAATTTTAAATTGCATTGTCCCGATGATGCTGAAGCAATGAATTCCCCAAGCTTTTCCTAAAAATAACAATAATAATAAAAAAAACCAGGGGTATCTAATTTTTACAAATTTTGCTTAAGTCAGCAAAATGCGATATTTTTCATTAGGAACATTAATATATATATGTGGATATCATATTATGTCATAAATGTCCGCAAATGAATTATAAAAAATTATTTCAAATGCCAAAATTTATATATGCATAAACAAAAAAAAAAGTTATTGTTAAATGTTAAATTAATAAGGTTGATTAAATTAAAGTTTTCTAAAAAAGATTTACTGTTGAAGATGTTATCAATCTTAATATACATAATTATGCAATACATATTTCAATTATAAATGTTATTTTTAAAAAAACAACAAAATAAAATGGAAGAAATGAAAAGTTGGATGTCAGAAAATTCAATACTTTTCAATATGTATATTATATATACATATATGTGGATTTCATATTGTAAAATGCTACAAAAAAATTAATAAAAAACAATTAAAATTCCCAAATATATAAAAACATAAGCACAAAACTACCAAAATAAAATATTTAATTTATAAGATTAACTAAATTAAATTTGTCTTAAATATTTCCCGTTTAAGATGTTATCAATTTAATATATATATACTATTATGTAGTATTTATAAAATGTATATACTAAAAAAATAAACCAAAGACATGAAATTGTTTATTGAAAAAAAATGCATACAAAAATTTTTTTAAAATAATTTTAATAGGTAAATAAATAAATATAATATAAATATATTTAATATAAAACAACAAATATGTGGTGGGTTTTTTGCCTTTTTTGCATAAAATTGAAAATTGAATTAGAAAAACATAACTATATAGTAATATACCTTCTATATTAATTATAGTTAATTTTTGTAATTAAGTATGATCTATTCTTTGATTTAACATTATTTTAACTAAGAATATAGAAGTAAATATAGATTATATAGAATCTATGTACCTATGAGATGAAATATTTTTCATATTGAATTAATTTGTTTAGCCAAAACGACACTCACTTATTTCATATTTGGGAAAGTAAAGAAACAGCAGAAATCGCAAATTAATTTAATTTCATCCAAACAAGAAAAATTTGAAACACGACCAAAAGCATAAAATAGAGCATAACAACGACGTCAAGTAAAGAACAAAACAAATTCTGCATAGACACACACACATAAAATAAAATTGGTAAGTTTTTGAGGTAGTTCTAATATTTTTTACCTTAAAACCAGGGTCTGATATGTTGGCTATTTGAATTTTTAAAATTTTTTCACTAAATAAGGAAAAAATTAAATTATTTCAAAAAATAAAATATCAAAACTTTGTTAATTTTTATCCGATTTTTATGTTGTATAGCTCCTCTTTTGGGACAATTCAAATCCAAACGAAGTGCATACCAGTTTTATGCACAAAATAAGGCTTTATGTGCAAAAAATAGAGAAATATATAAAAGGTCCAAAAATTTTATATGTTTTTCAATTTACAACAAAAAGATCAACTCGCGATAATTTAGCGCACTCCTATCGAACTCATATGAATACATGCTGGTTTTTATTGCAAACGTCACGTTTTTAAAAAGTCATAATTTAGTTTTGAAAAATTTTAATTTTTATCAATTGCATGGATAAATTAGAATTTTACAAAACATGGATAAAATATATATAAATAAAATTTTTATCAATTGCATGGATAAATTAGAATTTTACAAAACATGGATAAAATATATATAGATAAAATATTCAAATATATACATAGAAAGATAAAATATATAACATAAGTATAGATAAATAAAATAAATATTCGCTATTTCGCTCATTGAAATAATTTGTTGAGTTATAACGACATTCACTTGTTTCATATTTGGCTAAGTTAAGAAACAGAACAAATTGGCCAATTTCTTTGATTTCAGCTCAGCCAAACAAGAAAAATACCTGAAACACGATCAAAAGCATAAAATAAAGCATAACAACAACGCCAAGCAAAGAACAAAACAAATTCTGCATAAACATACCAATAAGTATCAGTACAAATTGTTTATTCATAAAATTCAATTGGAGTATTTGTTTTGTTTTTCGTTGTTGCTTGTCTCGCATTTGGTAGCGGTTTTTTTCTTTTCGTCGCCTCTGCTGGCAGAGTCTGTGTTGCTGGCAGCACACGCTGGCAACCAATTGTTCGAACCGTATTAATATTCGGATCGTTGGATTTATGTTAACGTTCTGTTAATGTTTCTATGACTTCTCTGGTTTATATATTCTGTCTGGCGCGAGTAAATAATCTTATGCAGTAATAGCAATTTTTTGCTTCAAGATAACGAAAAAAGCAGCAACCAAGTAATTTTGTGCGGAAAAGTGACACATGGTGAAACTTCTTCAATCCATAAACATAACGGGTAGCATTATTTAGAGCAACTAGGAGCTTGTGAGATGACCGTGAATCAAGATTGCTATAAATGACTTCCGAGTATGTGATTATTGGCATCAGCAGTTGCAAGAATAGTTTTCGTCTCGTTTCTACGGGAACAAATGCTGCAGTCATTCTCAGGTTTCTTAATACAAAATATACCTTACTCACGCAAGAGTTTATGTGATCTACACAAGACAGAGATGTATTTATTTGGAAGCCAAGATTTTTAACCTAACTAACAACTTTTAGTTCAACATTGCTAAGAAAGATTGGGGCAAGATCGAGATTTGATAAGGGGATATTAGAGATTGATAAGACATACGATTTTTGTGGGTTGAGCGTAAGTTGGTTATCTTTAGCCCATTCTGCTACAGTGTACAAATCTTCATTGATTCTGACACATAGATCTTCGATTAACCCTACAGGTCTGAAAAAATACAGCTGAAAGTCGTCAGCATATGCATGCATTGTTACGTTATTGCACTGATTGAATATGTCATTGATGAACATAGAAAATAGAAGTGGGCCAAGCACCGAGCCTTGAGGAACTCCATTAGAAATAAGCCTATATGATGAAAAACTAGTGCCCACTTTCACTCTCTGTGTTCTACCGCATAAAGAACTATTTAAAAGTCGGACTGAATTATCAGAAAATCCAAAATTAAACTTGAGTTTCTTGCATAGCATGTTGTGGTTCACGGTATTAAAAGCTTTTGAAAAGTCTAATAGGCAGAGCAGAGTCACATGTCCCTTATCAAATGGTATTCTAACATCATCCATTATTTTAATCATAGCAGTAGAACAGCTATGGCCAGGACGAAAACCAGACTGATGATCTGACATAAGACCGAATGTGCATATGTGGTTGGAGATCTGCTCCGCCATTATAGATTCACAAACCTTAGATATCGATGACAACGAACTAATGGGTCTAAAGTCACCCGGCTCATGAGCATTGACTTTTTTAGCAATTGGAATAATAGTTGCTACCTTCCAGATTGCAGGGTAGCACGAGGTAGTAAAGCTGTGATTAATTATGTGAACAAGAGTGCTGAGCACATAGGGTAATATGAGTTTAAGAAACTTAATTGAGATTTCATCTTCACCGGAAGCATTTGATTTGATTTTTGCTATAGCATGCACGATATCTAGTTCACTAACCGCTATAAAATTGAAATGTGACGGAAAGTCTAAAGCAGATCTGCTGAAATATGCCGAGTTCAAAGATTCATCAGATTCCGAGCTTGAAACAAAGAAATCGTTCAGAATATTGGGATCGATTTTATTAGTTATTGGAAATACCGATACTTTTTAAATTTTTCCATAGCTGTTTCGAAGGTAGTGAGGGACTAAGCTTGGACTGATAAAACTTTTTTTTGACAACCTAACGGCTAAGGTAGCTTCATTTCTAGCTATTTTATGCGCCTCCCAGTTCAATATAGTTGGTTTACGCTTCCATCTGCAGTAAGTTTTGTTTCGCTTTTTTAAAGCCATTCTCACACAGGTCGAAAACCAGGGGCAAGATGTGTTTGTGACTCGACGAGTGCATAGGGGAACATGGTTATTAAAAAGATCAACTATTTTGTTTGTAAAGAAGTTTAGTTTGCTATCGACCGAGCTGAAAAACCAACAATCATTACAATTGATAAGAGACAAATCATTATAAAGGGATCCATAGTCAATTGACTTGAAATTTCTTGAAAAGATAAGGTCATGGTCGGACACAAATGATAATTGATCGAAAAGCAATACTAATGAAATATCTGTACATATCAGCCATAAAAACAAAAATATGTAATTTGAATCCTTTCGATGATTCAAATTCAATATGCAAGAACGAAACGCAATATAGGTTATAAGTATATTAACTAACTAGAGAAGTATGACCATAGGTTAAGACTTCTTTGTAAGTTTTGTAAAAATGTTATAAAAGAGCCGAGATGGCCAACAACAGATCAGACTTTAATTAACTACACAAGCTGGCAGATCTCTGCCTTGTTCAGTTTATTTAAAACGTCTCTGTTTGCCTTGGACATAGTTCAAGTCGGCAAACACTGCAGTCTATAGCGAAGGCAAACTCTGCCGCTATAACAAAATAAAACGATCCTTAAATAAATTATAACATGACGATCCTGCCACTCCGCCTTGGAGTCCTGTAAAATACATTTTTTGATGCATCGAAACTTTATTGATGGACAAGTACATCCCGCAGCCGACAAAAATAGCACCGAAAATACCTGTTCCAGTCTATGTGCCACTACGCATCGGTCCAAAGGTACTGACGATAGAAGAGTACCGAAAACGCCAACTTAAACGAACCGAAGAAAAGCTGACAGCATACTCAAAAGTGGACATACCGAAAATACAAAAAAAGCGCGGTGGCTTAAAAGTTAAACTTCGCAAACGCCTGGCGCACCTTTTGGCCATCACTCGAAAAGAACAACAACTAAGCTGAGACATCTCAACTGCGATATGGGCAGAAATTGACAATATCCGCAAGCAGCTCAACACAAAAAATAAAACAAATGTACGTTCCTTTCGTGGGCACTATTTTGGCAACATCAGGAGCGGTAGTCAATTTACAAACAGAAGACGCAGAGATGGTGCAAGAAGAGATCGTGATGATGAACGCTAACAACAACAACAGCAGCAGTAACAGCAACAAAACCGACACAATTAACATTATTGAAATAATATGTCTTGTTTTTATAGTTATAGTTATATTACATTACATAGCTGTGTATTTTAAAAAATACTTAGAAAACAATTAAGAAACTTAAACATCAATACAACAGTATAATGTAAATTCATCTTAATAATCATGCAAACAAAACAAAAAACAAAAAAAAAATATTTTGTAAAATACACCACAAATGGGAAAAATAATTAAAGAGGTAGAAATAATTTATAAAAATATAAGAAAAAGTTATGCTAGAGGCTACACAAGAGCCACATTAATATCAAACCAGCAACAGCTAGAAGATTTAAAAGAACAATTTGACTTATTAGCAAGTCAAAACAAAGATAGCAAAGAATTAGTAGCTTTAAAATTAGAGTTCAGTAACATTCATTTAAATTCCCAAAAATTAATTTTAGAGCAACTTAAAACAGCTGAAGACCATAATGAATTAGAAGAAGAAGAAGAACAAGAAGAAGAAGAAGAAGAAGAAAAATCTGATACAGAACAAATACCAATAGTGGCATCCTTTAGTTTAGAAACTGCCTCAAAGGCATTGCCCACTTTTTCAGGCAACTTTAATGAGTTAGATAGTTTTCTCATTACAGCTGAATTAGTAAATAAAACATTAAGTATTGAAGGTAAACTAGATTTTTTACAGTATGTTTACCATGCAAAATTAACAGCTAATGTGCGCAGCTCATTGGGTAGCTATTTGAAGCCATCTAGTTTTGAAATTTTAAAACAACAGTTGAAAGCTAGATACAAATACAACACAACCATAGCTCAACTACAGACTAGACTTAACAATTTACAACAACAGAACTTACGAATAAACACCTACAAAGAACAATTACTAATTATAATAGAAGGTTTAAACAGACTAGGAGTTGAAAGTTTAGGAACGCAAGCAACAGAAGCCGAAAAAACGTCATAATAAAATGCAATAACAAAATTGCACTCGATGCATTTAAAAAGGGACTGAATGAAAACTTAAAAACAACCATTTACGCGGCGCGACCAAAAGATTTATTAGAAGCAACAGAATTAGCACTCGAACTCGAAAATGAGTCAATGACTTCGCCAAATGCAATCATGCACTTTCAGCGGTCATTTAACCAACATCGAAACAATGTCAATAACCGCAGTAATATGAGACAAAATTTAGGCACACAACGCAATTTCAATTCATTCAATTCGAACAATAGGCACAATGAACCCAGAAGGTATAACAATAATTTCAACCAAAATTACAATCAAAACGATTACTATGACAGAAATTTGAACGACAACAACAACGTCAATAGAAACCGTAACTACAGTAATCGTTCTAACCAAGACAGAAACAGCAACCAAAACAGAAATCAAAACAACAACAGCAACTATAATGGCAACAGATATACAAATAACCAAACAAACGGAAACATACGCATAATACATAATGAGGGAAACTACCAAGGCTCGGAAGACACGGTTTTTCCAGACAGCCAAAAGTAAAGATTTTAAAAATTTCGGATAAAAATTCTAATTTTATAAAAATAAAATACAAGAACAACATTTTGACTTTTCTCATTAACACAGGTGCTGACATTTCTTTATGCAAGCTTAGTAAAAAACTGATTGACGATTTTTATAACCCTGACGAAAAATGTAAGTTAACTGGTATTACAAACGAAGAAATTTTTTCGTTAGGTAGCATAAACCTAAAACTTAATTTTGGGGAGTAATCTTGCGAACATGAGTTTCAATTGGTAAATTCAGAATTTCCAATCCAAACCGATGGTATATTAGGCAGAGATTTTCTGAATAAGTTTCTTTAAAAAAATGACTATGAAACATTCGTTATTTCAATTTTAATTAATGAGTCACATATAATATTACCAATGCACTCGAAATCACATAACACACTAATAATAAAAGTGCCACCAAGAACAGAAATTATTCAACCGATCAGATTACAACTAACCGAAGATAAGGTGATTTTTAATAAAGAGATACAAGAAGGTATTTTTCTCAGTAATTCAATAGCTCCGAAAAACGGCATGACACACCTAAAAATTTTAAATACAACAAATGACGAAGTAATATTAAATGGTATTGAGCTGGAAACTGATTCTTTAGACAAATACGACATTTTAAATTATAATAGCAAAAAACATACACACTCACAAAAACGTTTAAGTAAGATCTTGGAAACATTAGACATACAATGTAATGACACAAAAATTAAAGATAAACTACATATTATTTTCAAAAAATACCAAGACGTATTCCACCTAGATAACGAACCTCTAACAACTAATAATTTTTATAAACAACACATCACGACATCAGAAAACATACCAGTATACATCAAAAACTACAGACTGCCACACATTCAAACAGACGTGATAAATGAACAAGTTCAGAAAATGCTAAAGGACGATATTATCGAACCATCGCTCAATCCATACAATGCTCCACTCCTTCTAGTACCAAAAAAGAACACGGAGGACAAAAAGAAATGGAGACTTGTGGTAGACTTTAGAAAGTTAAACGACAAAATTGTCAATGACAAGTTCCCTTTAACAAGACTAGAAGATATTCTAGACAAATTAGGTAGAGCTAAATGGTTCTTAACACTCGATATGACCAGTTCATTTCATCAAATTGAACTAGAGAACGAATCACGACCTTTGACAGCTTTTTCTACGACAAACGGACATTTTCAATTTAAACGACTACCTTTTGGACTAAAGATCTCTTCAAACAGTTTCCAACGGATGCTCACTATTGCACTCACAGACTTAGAATCAAATGCTTTTCCTTACGTGGATGACATAAATCACCCCAACCAAAATCTAATAAAAGTATTAGAAAGGCTTCAAAGACATAATTTGAAATTAAATGCGGCCAAATGTTGTTTTTTGCGTCCTGAAGTAGTATATTTAGGACATCTTATCACAAGTGAAGGAGTCAGAACCGACCCAGCTAAATACGATACTGTAAAAAATTATCCAACTCCGAAAAACACAGATGACGTTAGGCGATTCGTTGCATTCTGCAACTACTATAGAAAATTCATTCTAAACTTCGCAGATATTGCAAAGAGCCTAAATACACTCTTAAAGAAAGGCACAAAGTTTACGTGGTCGGAAGAACATCAAATAGCTTTCGACACATTGAAAGATAAATTAACAACACCACCTTTATTACAATACCCAGATTTCAACATACCTTTCATACTAACGACAGATGCTTCAAATTATGCCTTAGGCGCTGTGCTATAGCAAGGCGAAATAGGCAAAAATCTACCAATATCTTATGCCAGCAAATCTCTACAAAAGCACGATTTGAATAAACCAGTCACTGAGAAAGAATTATTAGCTATACACTGGGGAATAAATTTCTTCAAACCATACCTTTACGGTAGAAAATTCACTGTTATAACTGACCACAGACCACTAATTTCTTTATTTTCTCACAAAAACCCTTCCTCAAAAATGACTAGGATTCGACTAGATCTATGTGACTATGACTATGCCATAATATACAAAAAAGGTGCAGATGCACTCTCAAGAATCCAACTAGACTCTGAAACTTTAAAAGAAATGATACCACAAGAAAAAGATGACAAGATAAAAAGAACGTTAATTATTACAAGAGGCATCGCAAATAAAGAAGCCATTAAAAATAATGAGGCAAATGATAATAGCAATGAAAAAATCTTTGTAGATGGTGTCAATACCCAGAAGTCTGATATGGGATTGTACATCCACTAGTGACGTCAAGAGTATGAAGGAATTAAAGTTTTATGTGGCCAATAATAATGAAAGTAAAGTACATATTGAAAGTAATATAGTGCACGTAGCGATTAGCGATAATCCATCGAAACCAGTTTCGTTTTCGGAGAAGCTAAGATCTAAGCATAATAATTTAAAAATGCATGCGGGATACAGCGATAATTCAACGAATCTAGATTCGATTTTGAAGAAACTGATATCTAAAATGAAAAATAAGAATATTGAAGAACTAGCGCTAGCCAACAATGATAAAATATTTAAATTGTATACAAATAAAGAATTTAAAGAAGCTTATACAAAGATAAAACAAAATATTCAAAAAGGAAAAAATCCTCAAAGTCCTCAATTAAAAATACTAATTTATGACCCACAAAAAAGGGTGCAAAATGACCTTACGAAATTCAAACTAATCAACGATTACCATAACACAGGCCACCTAGGTGTCAGAAAAACACTAATAAAACTAAAACAAAGATATGTTTGGAAAAACATGGGCAAAATGGTAAAGAACTTAGTGTCACGCTGTGATATATGTGCCAAAAGTAAACAAACACTTCACACAAAAGAACCACTCACGCTAACAGACACCCCTAGCAATAGTTTTCAGACATTGTCAATTGACACTGTAGGACCATTACGAATTTCAAACGAGTACCGCTACATACTGACAATACAATGCGAACTGACAAAATTTGTAATTGCACACCCAATGTTGACAAAAGATGCAGACACTGTTGCAAGAACATTTGTTGAGCAAGTAATTCTAAAATATGGCCACTTTCAAGTGTTGAAATCAGACAACGGCACTGAATTCAAAAATGAACTAATGCGCAAAATATGCAAGCTTTTGATGATCGAACAAATACTTTCGACACCATACCATCACCAGACAATAGGCTCTCTCGAAAGAAACCACAGGGTGCTAAACGAATTTTTATTGACAACAGCTACTGACCACGAATGGGACAAGTGGATCCCATACTTCACATTTACGTACAACACGACCTCACACATAGACACAGGATACACACCACATGAATTAGTATACGGAAAACTAGAGTCATTACCAAATGACATTTACAATTCACAAACAAGGTTTTATGATTTACAATTCACAAACAAGGTTTTATGATTTCGAAAGTTACCTGAGCGAGATGCGTACTTGGTTGAATTTTGCTCTAAATAAGGCAAAAGAAATGCTCATACGAGCTAAACAAAAGCGTACTAATAAGAATTTGGACTACACAAATACACTAAGAGCAGAAATAGGAGATTTAGTTTTACTTAAAATAGAAGATAGGAATAAACAACAATTACCGTATAAGGGCCCATTTAGAATATTAGATAGATTAGGAGTTAATACTGTAATAGATTATAATGGAGTACTTAAGAAAGTACACAATAACCAACTAAAACCATATAAGGCAATAATTTAATACTTTAGCAAGATATTTAGTCAAATACATTGAAACCAAAAAAATTTTATATTACACTATATCATATATATTTTTATCTTATTTTAATACTCTTTTATTACATATAAATGAGAATAGATGACGCGTTTAAGAAAAATTATTGTAACCCGAATGCGAATATTTTCATTATTCACTCAATATTGTTGACCGTGTCAAATTATCATTCGTCAAACCAAAAATATGTAATTTGAATCCTTTCGATGATTCAAATTCAATATGCAAGAACGAAACGCAACATAGGTTATTAGTATATTAACTAACTAGAGAAGTATGACCATAGGTTAAGAGAACTAAGTACGTTTTGTATAAATGTTATAAAGGAGCCGAGATGGCCAACAATAAAGCAGACTTTAATTAACTACACAAGCTGGCAGATCTCTGCCTTGTTCAGTTTATTTTAAACGTCTCTGTTTGCCTTGGACATAGTTCAACTCGGCAAACACTGCAGTCTTTAGCGAAGGCAAACTCTGCCGCTATAACAAAATAAAACGATCCTTAAATAAATTATAACAATAACAACAAAAAAAATACCAGTTGAATGCAAAGCAATGCATCGTAATGCTGAGAACATACTAGGGCTATTCACAATCCAGTGCAAATCGTCTTGCACCATATCATTTGCAAAATACTAAAATATATATTTACTCTACACTAAGAAAATAAAAAGGAATGCAATTACTACGCTATTGCATATATACAACACTAAAATCCATAGCTAAGATTTACTATACATTGCTATACTAAATTGCAAACTGACTGCTGATTATAAAAAAAGTAAAGAAGGCGAAAAAACTGATATGGAAGATAAGCGAATAAAAAAAGCAATTAATTGTGCTTAAAGATTTTTTTGCCTAAATTGCCTAAACAGTAAAATATATCTGAAAATGATGTATGAACATATAAAAGACCTTTGGGTCCGCCATCTAACGTTTTTTTTTTCAACTAGTTTTTATTTCGTGAATGGTAACACTTAGCTCATGTCTGATTTGACAGATAATTAGTTTTATCCTTCCGCTAAACGAATATGGTTGTGTATACGCTTGAACAACGCTGGGAAGTGGGCTTGCGATCGACTTACAGAAGATGCCGATTTTGCCAAAAAAATCATCTTTTCAGATGAATCTTATTTTGATCTTGGCGGGTATGTAAACAAGCAAAATTGTCGCATTTGGGGCACAAAAAACCCGCACGCATACGTTGAAAAGCCACTGCACCCAAAACGAGTCACTGTTTGGTGCGGATTTTGGTCCAGAGGCATAATTGGGCCATTTTTTTTTCGAAAATGAGCAAGGAGTGGCCGTTACAGTCAATGGCGATCGTTATCGGGCCATGTTAACGAATTTTTGTTCACAAAAATTGAAGAGGAGGATATTGGCAACATTTGGTTTCAACAGGACGGCGCTACGTGCCACACAGCCGAAGCTACACTCGATGTTTTGCGCCCTGTTTTTGAAGATCGCATTATCAGCCGCAGAGCTGATGTCGTTTGGCCACCTCGGAGCTGCGATTTGTCACCGTTATACTATTATTTTGTGGGGTGCCCTCAAAGATAAGTGTTACGCCGACAAGTCAGAGACAATTGACGCTTTAAAGGACAATATTCGTGAAGCCATTGGTGAAATACAGCTGAACACAATCGATAATGTGCTTAAAAATTGGACCGATTGTGTAGGTAACTGCATGGCCAGCCGAGGCAGCCATTTGAATGAAATTATTTTTCATTATTAACCGGAAGAATTGTAAATTCAATTAAAAAAATAAATTTGAGAAAATATTTAGTTGTTTTTTTTTTAATAGAATTTGCAAAAAAAAAGTTATTGGGCGGACCCTTTATGATCAATGGTTTTGTCGTAAAATTGACATTTTATTAAAAAATTAAATTATTTTCTTGCAAGCAGTTCGTCTGTTGATTGACTTTAATGCTGTTACCTGCTTGCAGCTTTGTTTTTGGTTTTGTCGTTGTTGTTGCGTTTTTCTTTGTAACTAAAACAACAGCTGTGCGTTGGGATAAAAAGAGAACTACGTGTGTAGTTTTTATTGCATTAACTTAACAAACCACGAAATAAGCCAATTATTGAGCGAAATAATAAATGACACATTTTCATTAGGGCTATTCCCGATTACGGGCAAATAGCGTGGCATCGTGGCATTTGCAAAATATGATGGCAAATATTTTCAACACAATAACAAAATGTACAGATTTGCATTTGCCCGACTGTGTCAAATTTGCAACACTAAAATCGCATTGCATACAGTCGAGCATGGGCAAAACTTATTTGCCAATCAATCAGCTGTCACATTTTAACCAAACGCCGCTAATAAAACAAAATTAACAGACTCTGATATGGAACTCACTTTGATAAATAATACACTTTGATAAATAATAATGAAAAACACCACAAATACTGTTCGTGTTGCTTTTTTTTCCCTCCAAGACAGCAGTGAGTTTTGTTTGCAACAGTGTTCTAAAAAGTGTGCTCACAGTTGATGGCAAATATTTGGTAGTTCATACATTTGCAAAGCTATTTGCCCGTAACTGGGAATAGCCCTATTGTAATATTTTGCTTGGCAAATACAATTTTAAGACTTATTCAGAATTCGAAAATTTTAAATACAGTTTTTGCAATTCATTAGTGTGGTTTAATGATTTCATATCATTTGAATGTAATTATTTTAAAATACAATTTGTTAGTATTTAAATATGTTCCAAATTACGTTTGTTGCATAAATTGAGTGTTGCTTTAGCTTTATGATTGTTTGTACAAATATTTAATAAGCCTAACCTCAGTATATATATCAATAATTATACGAGAAACTTGTAAATAGGGACCTATTTCGGTATTTTATGTATTTTCAATACAAAATTTAAAGTTCAGTACATATTTCATATTCAAATTTTAAAATATTTATACTTATTTGAAAATTGGTCCTATTACATTCACTTTTTTACATATCACAAAAGTGGGTGAATTTGCATAAAGCTGGATGACTAAAAGAAGGGAATTTAATAAATTTAAAATATTTTAGTAAATTTAATCAATTAATAAGCAAAATTATTAGAAATCATCTCGAAGGACCCGAGCTTCTTATGATCAATTGTGTTGTGTGTGTGTATTATTTTTATTTTATTTTATTTATTCATTAATTCTTTGGATTACACGTCCTTAAAGACTACTTAAAATTAAATTAAGTTAAATACTTATATAAAAATAAATTTACAAGGAAGAAAATAAAAAAAAAGAAAAAATTACAATATGCATTCACTGATATATGAAGACTAAGAAATAAAGATAATCATAAAGAGAATACAAATTAGATACGAAAAATAGTGTGAAGTTTATTCTTCAAAGATAATAAGAGCAAAGAGCATAAAAATACGAGGTACAAAAAACACGTCCAAGGGCTGCTTTTGTTTACGCGTCCCTGCGTGTTTGCATTTGTATGCAAAACAACAACGAAGCAAAATACGCTTTCGTAAATTGGCGTACAAATAGCAGATCGAACAAATGGCAGACCAGCGTATTCGAATTGTGAATGGCCTTATAGAGAGTTTTACAACAGCAATAGCTGTTCACAGTCGATATGCCCCGAAAAAAGATCGTGAATAAATGTCAATGATTGAATTTTCCTTCTAGTTTTCAGTGTTTTTAATTCCAAAAGCAAAATACGAGCATCATATGATGGCAGAGGTTCTGCAAAATTTATGGAACGTAGCGCAAATCGAGAAAATGATTTCACAATGAATTATGTAGAAAGGACTCCATATGAAGGCAGCATACTCTAACCTTGATCTTACAAATGAGTATGAGGGTCAGAAATTCTGAGCAATTTCTACGTTCAAAAGCAAGTAAAGAATATGATTTTGGAACAACATAATTAATGTGATTAACCAAAGTGAACTTAGTTAAAAAATTATACCTAAGTCCTTAATGGTATTGACTCTCTCGAGCGGAGTACCCTCGATGGAATACGAAAAATTTAAAAAATTATTACACTTAGAGTACGTTATTGAAAAACACTTATTAGAATTTAATGGTAAAAAATTTAACAAGCTCCAAGAAAGTAGATTACTACGATCACTCTGTAACAGAGCAGCATCATTTAAATCAGAAATATAACTGAATAGATTTAAGTCATCAGCGTATAGTAGAAATTTTACCGATTGAAAACATTTACTAACATCATTTATAAACAATGAAAAGAGCAATGGTCCAAGAATACTCCCTTGAGGCACTCCAGATGAAGCTATAAATTTATAGGATTTAACTCCCTTCATCTCCACACAAGACACTCTATTTTGAAGGTAAGACTAAATCCAATCCAAAAAAGTGAATGGAAACCCATTTTAGCAAGTTTGGCTAGTAAAACATTATGTGGAACCTTATCAAATGCTTTAGAAAAATAAGTATAAACTACGTCAACTTGATATCCAAGTTCAAAAGATGAAATGCAAAATTAGTGACAGTTGATCGCCCATCAAAAAAACCATGCTATTCAGGGCAAATGTGTCGCTTAATTAGGAAGACAAATCGATTCTTAATGACACTTTCAAAGAGTTTGGAAACGTTTGACAATATAGAAATATCTCTAAAATTTGCTACATCATTCTTACTGCCTGCTGTGAAAACTGGTGTTATAGTAGCCATTTTCCAATAATCAATAAAAGTCCCAGTCCTTAAAGATTTATTGAAAAGTATGCATAATGGCTAAGAGAGCGAGAAAGCACACTTATTGAGCAAAATAGATGAAATACCATCATTATCAGCTTTAACCAAAATTTTCCAATTTAACACCGCATTGAAAATTTCTTCATCCGTCAAAACAAGGGAGCCTAGGTTTAAAAAAGAGTCAATATTATTTAAAATTGACACATCAAACCACGGATTAACACTTACGTAGTTGAACTTTAAGTAATCAGCAAATAAATTCACTGTGTCTTCAAGTGCAAAAGATTGTGACCCATTATAGTAAGTCGATGTGGGAATACAAGAACCATCAAGCTTGGATTGAATAAAATGTCAAAATGACTTAGGACTATTTTTTGTGTTATTCTCACAACGTAAGATAAATTGTTTGTAAAGAAATTTATTCAAAAAATTGAATTCTATCGCGTAATGGATGTGCATAGCATGATACCGGTTATCATTAGTTGATTTAAATAATTTTATATTTTTATTACGCAATTTTTTCAGCTTCTTTAACCCTTTTGTGTACCAAGGTAGTCTATATACCTTAGGCGGAAAGTGCGGAATATGCTCATTGCAAATAGCAGACAAATTGGAAGTAAACAAACCAAAACAATCAGCAACATTTTGATTTATAAACATATTATTCCAGTTAGCACTGACAAATCTATTATTTAAGAGATCAAAGTTGCATAATTTAAAATTAAAGTAATTATTTTCCGGCAAGGATTGCACAAATTCATAGAACTCAAAATTTAAAACAAGAGGTACATGGTGTAAACCAGTTGGAGCGATAGAACATAAACATTCAGATAACCGAGCCTTAAAATTTTTTGAAACAAAAATTAAACCTAAAATTTTATTAAGAGAGTTGAAAAAAGTATTAATTTGAATTAAGTCAATGCTAAACAAACTATCAATAAAATAAATTTCATACGAGCTATTAATATTAGAAGGAATCAGCACATCAGCAACAAAACTCCAAACGATTTTACTGAAGTTGAAATCACAAAGAAAACAAAGGTGATTATTAACATTATTGAGTGGTGATTGTAAATTGAAGACATTATCAATATGCGCAGTATATGTCATATGAGCTATTCGGAGGAATATATGAGGCACAAATTTAAATAGCCCCATTCGGATCATTTATTGTAACGCAAAGTTGATCGAGTAGCGTGTCACTATTCAGCAGTAAGTGAATGAACGAGCAAAGACTGCGTTTAACTGCAATCAACACCCCAACCCCCCTAGTGAGACCAGTTTTAGCAGCATCTATATCCTTACGATATACATTGAAAATGTTAGGATTAAAAAATTCCGCATCAAAAAATCTCCATTTAACCATGATTCGACAAAGACAATTACGTCAAAATCGCCTTGTGACGTCCAATTAAAAATAGAATTAATCTTGGTCCTAATTCCAGACATATTATTAAAGTATAAATTCAAATTAGTGCGAGCTCCAGTTGAATTATGTGTATTAAGCAATCCATTAGATGTTGAAGGTAATTTCGGCAGACATTCAGTTGAGCTGATGGTAAAGAGAGCAGTGGAGGCGGATCCGCGTAAACAGAGGGTACCAAAAGACACGCATCGTTTATTAATGCTTCGCCATAGTTTCCTCTTCTTTCGATAAAAAAGAGAAATTCCTCATACGAACATCGGCAGGCCACAATTTCGGATTAAATACTTTATTTAAATCGTTGAGTCGAACTATTAATTTAATGCTGACTCTCTTCAAAGTAGTTTCATCCACATCTCATTTAACGAGTCGAATACATTCGATATTGTCTCGAAGAATATTAGTATGTGTGCAGATGTAGTTAATTACACTATTAGCAGTAACCGTAGGTTTAAAATATGATAGATGAAAAGCTCTCTTAGAAACAGCAACATCAAGATCATTATTAGCATTACACCCAACAATAGCTTTGTTTTTGCTTTGCTTTTTCTTACGCACCGTATTCTATGACTGATGGAACAGGCAGAGGCGAAGGTAGGAGTGGGTTACTCTCCTGTTTAACAAACAGGAGCAGCAAGCATAGCAGCATATGAAGCAGTCACATTAGAATTAGCATGTGAAGAAGAAGAAAGCACCGGGCAGACATTATTATTAACAACAGCAGCAACACCCATACTCAAGCATGTTGAATCAAAAGCAGCAGCACCAGTGAAAAGAAAAGCATTTGAAGGAGAGCGTAATTCAATGAGATTAGTATTAGCAGCAACTGCATTGTAAGAAGAGGCTGCAGTATTATTATCAGCAAGTGCAATACTAACACTGGGTGTTTTTTGTTTTTTTACGTTAACCACAGAATTTGTTGTTATATGGGCAGCAGCATCACGAAGATTTTTTATCTCTTTTGTAAAAGACAAAAGAGCAGTATCATTTTCATATAGTTTTTTCTTCACAGAGCAAAGCTCATTTTCAACCGACTCAAATTTTCGAGTTAAAATGTTTTTCGTTATGTCAATCTCAGTCAAAACAGATTGCAACGTTGTTTTTTGTTCATTAATTTCACCACGCTGTTGAACGTTTTGTGATTTAAGAGACATAATCTCACTCAAAATAGTTTGCAAAGTTATTTGTTCACTTTTTTCTTCGCGCTGCTAAAACGAGACCAGTTTTAACGGATGCTGTGGCTGAGCATTCGAGTTCGAAGCATTGCACTGCACTTTTTTATTAAGATCATTTAAAGAGTTATCGCTTAGATTCACGTTTGTCTCTTTGTTATTATTATTGATTATTTTTGGGCCTGAAGTTGTGGGAGGGGGCGAGCGTAGAGAGCCTCGCCGCGCAACCGAGCAACTTTACAAAAAAAATTGGCGGGCAGAACACTGTATAAAATCAGGATCGGACTGCTGAACATAAACACATTCCAAATGGAAAAATTCATTGCATTTAGTACACTCCACCTTTGGTTGGCTACGATCAACCTTTTGGCCACAAACACAAGGCATTATTAACAATTTATGTCCAAGTAGAAAACGATTGCCGTCAAAACGAAACGAATTGTATCACTCTCTCACTATTAACGTAAAATATGACAGTTTTCGAAAGACAAATTACAATAATCAAGAAAAAGGTACTCTACATGAGTACTGAAATGTGACTGAAATGTGTGTACAATGATTCAAAAACGGCACCCTCTACTTTAAGATAACTCTAAGGCTTATATCTATGTTTTCAGAAGATATATTCAAAGAAACGAAAACCCTTACCAAGCTTTATTTAAAAAAAACGAGTAATATGCAGATATAATGAAAGACATTTTGACAAAAAAAAAAAAAAAAAAAAAATCATGCCAAGTATAATATTTAATTTTATTAATATTATATTTTCTAGTATTTCCCGGCAAATGTTGTTCTTCCACAGACCACCTTACTGCCATACTCGATATTGTCAATAAATGCCAAATATATTCACCATTTTCAGTATACCCGAGTAAAAATAAAAACTTTTTTAGCTAAGGCCAAACAGCGGCCGTACAAGGCCTAATTTTAAATATTTTTCTCTGCCGTACGAGGGTCGTACAAGGGTCGTTTGTAGGACTTTTTGGCAAACAGCGGCCGTACAACGGGCGATCACTGGCCGTACAGAGGCCGTTTTTAAATAATCTGGGATGTACAGCGGCCGTACAAAGGCCGTTTTTAAATTATCTGTGCTGTACAACGGTCGAACAGTGGCCACAAAAAGGCTATTTTTAAATAATATCGGTTGTAAAACGGCCGTACATCGACTGAGTGCTTATTCTACAATAAAAGACAGATTTTAAATTGTAACTTCATGCGGAAATAAATTAATGTAAAACTAATTAAAAAATTTTTTGAATTAATTTTTTGTATTTACGTAATCTTTTTCCATTACCATTAATTGTAATCAGTTAAAAAAAGTATACTTTTTTAATTGAAAATTTAAAGGGGCATTGCATTCAAACATATAACTTCCAAGCGCGTCGGAAGCGAATTTCATCTGGGGGGCAGTACAAATGGGGGGGGCAGTACAAATGGTGGTGCAAAAAAAGTTCACCAAAATTTCTTCAAAGAAACATGAATGTGAATAAACAACTTTTTTATTTTAGTTTAAAATAAAAAAAATATAAAAATATATAGAAAATACTAAAATTTCATTATTTTTAAAAGTTCTTCCAATTTCGATATTAGAGATCATTCATCAAAGGATCTTTCATATGGTAATATGAAAATATAAGAAATAATTGTTGCTTTTATAAAGCAAGACTAGGTATATCTTTACATGGTTCAAATGCAATAAGATACAAAAAGTTATATCAATTTAAATTATTCCAAAATGCTTTCTTCTGTCCTTGCGAAAAACAAACTCTTTCACCACCTCCATCGAATTAAATTCTTCAGTTAAATCTTTGTGAATGTGTATAAGCGCCGCATGAGTGAGTCGTTTCTGTGTCATAGTTGCTCGAAGATACGTTTTAAGTCGTCTTAGTGCACTTAAAGAACGCTTAGATGAAGCTGCTGATGCAGGCACAGTCAAAAGCACAGCAATAAGTTTTTCAACTTCATTTAATAGTTTTTTACAGTATCCGAATTTTTTGCAAATTGGGATACAATGCCACTGCTATTTGAAGGTGTTTGGCCAGGCAATTGCTTCAGCAATTTAAGTTGCGCGTGGAGGTCGCTCACATCAAAGTCATCTGCATAAAGATCTAGTTTTGTTTTTAGATTTTGTTCAGAAGGCACTTTTCCGTTGAAGGCTTCGATTACAATATTTTCCAACGATTCCAGAGTGTCAAGATCTGTTTAAATGTATAATAAGATTTACAAAGTGCCAGTTTACACTAGCTTCACTCAACCGACTCACCGAATGTTAAATCAAAGTGAGTCGGTTGAGTGAAGCTGGTGTAAACATGCAAAAATAAAAATAAAAGTCAAATATCAACCTATTTGATCGAATCTAGCCGTTATCTCATTTGAGAGAAGATCTAAAATTTCGAAATAATCTTTTCGTAGCCGATCATATAATGGCAACTGTACTGAAGGAACCGGATTTGATGTTTGTTCAAAGCGTCGAGGTGGATTTTCATCAGCTAATTCACAGTAGGTGCTTTCGCATGGTCCAAAACATTGGACCAACATGGCAGATTGTACAACATGTAGTACCATGCGTAAGCTAAAACGATAGTAGAAATTTTTGGTTTTTTTCTGCCGATTGTACAATATTGTACAACTATGTAAAATTACTGCTCAATTGTTAGGGCATCTAAAAGTTGCTTAGCTATTAGCCAGATATGTCCTGCTTGAGAGCTTGCAATTAATAATGTTGCTTTACAAGTTGAATCGTTCGAACGCTCAATCAAATAGTCCCATTAGTTTTCCATCTAACTTATCGTACAACATGTCGTCCAATATGGAAAGTCCATAAGAACATGTCAAATTTTTTCATACCAGAGTTGCAAAATTAACAAGCATTAAGCTACATACTTAAGGGTGCTTTTAAACTGAAGTGGTGGGTTTGCAGTAGAAACTCTACATTTTGTTCTATCTTTTTACAAACACAGAGAAAGAAAATGGTTATCCGCAAGCATGCTTATGAAGAAGAGAGAAAGAAGAGGAAAATATAAAATAAAAAAATATTATCGTTGTAAAAAAAACTGATATTTTGAATAACTTTTGAAGTTTTCTTTTTTAATTGTTTATCTAGCTAAAAAAGTGGGGGGCAACTGCCCCCTTTCCCCCCACTTCCGACGCCAACGATAACTTCATATACAAAAAACGTTTTGCGCCACACACAAGTGACGATAATATTAACATCACCGAGTGAGGCTTTCTTCTGTTGTTGCGCATACTTTTGTTGAATAACAGCTTTGAAAAATTTGGTGGCATTCAACGGCCGTACAGCGGCCGTTTTGCGGCCATACAACTTAATTTAGACCTTGTATGGCCGTTGTTTGACCCAACTTTCGGCCGTTAGGCTTTTTGGATTTTTTAGGCCATCTTTGAACCTTGTACAGCCATGCGGCGATATTCTTACTCGGGAAGCTGCCGAAAGTAACCATATGAACTAAAAAGGGTGCGGCAAAATTATTTCCCTTAAACCGTCTCGTAATCGATACAAATCGACTGCTCAACTTTCAGCTCAATTTAGCTTAAGCCTGGCGCATTTTGCTTCACGCTGACCCACCGAAAAGTGAGTTTAACTAAAGTGGGATAGGCCCATTTTTAGTGCACTTGCCGAGAGGAACCATATGAACTAAATTAAAAAGTTTTTGTCTAATACGACCCAAACCGTTGAAATAAAACATTTTCATTGGTTTGTGGGCGGTAGAAGGAGGCGTACAAAACAAATTTTTAGTACAGTTGATGACAGTAACTATACAAACAAAGCCATAATTTTAGCTCAATCGACACAGTAGCCAATTTTAATGATTTCTCAAAAAGTGGGTTTGGACACATATCGATAACGCCCATTTTTAGTACAGTTGCCAAAAGTAACCATACAAACTTAAGTATCAAATGTTAGTCTTATACGACCAAAACAGCTTGAAATATAGCATTTTCACTGATTTGTGGGCGGAAAAAGGGGCGTGGAAACCCATTTTTCGTACAGTTTCTCACAGTAACCACACAAACAAAATTACAATTTTAAGCATTTTACGACCAAAACCGTATTAAATAAAGCATTTTCATTGGTTTATGGGCGGTAAAAGGTGGGGCGTGGACACACACACTTTTAGTACAGTTTTCGACAGCATTTATACAAACTAAATTATCAAATTTTAGTCTTATACGACCAAAATCGTCTGAAATAAAGCATTTGCATTGATTTGTGGGCGGTAAAATGGGGCGTGGAAACTCATTTTTAATACATTTGTTGACAGTAACCGTACAAACTAAATTACTTAATTTTAGCCTTATACGACCCAAACCGACTGAAATATATAATTTTTATTGATTTGGGGGCGTTAAAAGCGGGTGTAGCAACTTTTTCCTTAAACATCTCGTACCTGAAATAAATCGACTGCCAAAATTTCAGGTCAATCGGTCCAGTAATTTGGAGTCTATAGGCATCAGACACACATAGTTTTGCTTTTTATGTATATAGATATTGATTTGCGGACGGTAAAAGTGGGCGTGGAAACATTTATATAAAGTGACCGACTCTTGTTTCACCTACACAGCAAGTTTCACATTAAAAATGTGTAGAACTCTGGAATTGCTATGATCTCGAAAAAGTGGGCGTGTATAGATTTCGATCACGCTCATTTTTTGTACAGTTACCGACAGTAACTATCTCAACAAAATTACTAAATCTTAGTTTTTTACGATCGAAACCGCCTGATATATATCCTTTTTTTGGTTTGTGGTCGATATCGCAAATTTGGCTTGTATGGAAGGTACCACTCTTCCTTGTCCAATCGTTACCAAACCTCACAGGAACACTCTCAAGAAGTGGCTTCAGTTTCCCTGAGAATTTACAATAACATTCATGAAAATGAAATTAGCAATAACAAGGATGAACAGACGCAGACGACAACAACTACAACTGCAACAACTGTAGACACGGCATCGGTGACAGATGCTGCCAGGTCTGGCATAGGGCGACCTACTCTGACCAGACAGTACAACACCGACGCGGGTGGTAACCTGGACTCAGCGACTCTGAGGATTCTGCACAGGTTGAGTATAGGAAGTGACACGGAGGAAGCTAGCATTGCCGCAGTCCATAGGGACACAGCAATCTAGCATTTCTCAAGTCCTTCACAATATTCCCGGTTCAGAGACCGAAAACGAGCTTCTCAATTTCGGCTCCAACGCGACAGTCATTGAGGAGGGTGGTGCAGCAGCCCACAGTAGTTCTGCTTCGAAAAAAGCGAAGCAACGTAAATTCTACAGGACTGCTAAGAGCTATCTGCTGAAAATGAAGGACGCAGACCCGACCACTTTAACCTCCAGGGACAAGGCCCTCATCAAAAAGCACTCAAAGAAAGTGGCAGCCTTTGAACGTCAAAATGCCCCCAAAGTATCGACGACCGAAGTTGCTGCAACTATGTCTGCTCCCATGGATGAGGATCTGAGAAAGGCTGGTCCACCGCTCTCCAATGACGCCAAAAACGACAAACGGGAGAGTGGAACTGGAGACAAAAAGACGAGGATAACAGGCAGGAAGAAGAAGAAGGAGAGAATGCTGAACCGTCCCAATCCAATGTTGCTATAGATGACAAACGGGGTTGCGGTACCGGTGCCAGCAGGGGTAGAAATGAATTGAAAACGACGGTTAAGGAAGGTCCTTCTTACTCTTATGTCGTCAAAAGCGGCAAACAGGAGTTTAAGAAAGGTGGAACCAGTAGCCACAAGGAGGAAGGTACGGCGAGAAGGTGAACCCAAAGTTACTTCAAACAGGGACCAACCGGGGGTTGACCACGTCTTCAACGGTAGAACCTCCGCGCACAGCTGGTTCCACAGCCAAACGGCAAAGATCTGCAGATAAGGTCGTTGCGAGTTGCTCGAAGCTCAGTAAAGTCGGGGGAGCTTCAATCCTAAAGCGATGATGACTAGCGTCGAACACGGTATTCCCGAAGATTACAAGTTCGACGGTTCTGGCTGGCAACAAAGAGTGAAATTCGTTAGTTGTGGATCGAAGAGATCCCTGGAGTTCCTGACCAAAACCATCGCCAATATTTGTAAATTTGGAAGGCAGCTTCACTAAAGGTGATCTCAAAATCCACCCTTCCACTCCTCCACAGGGTATCGGAGTGGAAGTTCTCAATCAACTCTCGTTCTGAACAGATTGTTTGATAACTTTGTTACGAAAACTTTTTAATTTATTCCAGTGTTTTTTAATATTAAAGTCTAATTTTTGTGTAAGCTTGTGCTTTTGGGACATTTGAGGACGTTTTTCAGTCAGGTTTTTATAATTTTTGTTTACTTTTCCATTTAATTCTATCAAAGAAGAAAAATAAAATTTGTTTCTGACAAATTTTTCATAAGCTGTGGAAGCTAAGTTTTTGAGTTTTGTTTTTACATTCATATTCGCTTGTTTCTTTGGTTTGTGTTCTTCGTTTGATTATTTGTCTCATTCTTACATTAGCAGCTGTACATCAATTATATTTTAAATTTTTGCTACATTCTTTTGTTAATCGCTGTATACTTTTAGGAACTTTTAGTAAAGGGTGGTTACAACGCTAATTTTTCTTTTATTTTTCTTATTGATAAACTTAGTTAAAATAATTGCTTGTCAATTAAGTGCAGTGTTTTTTTTTTGCCGTATTTTCGCCATTTTATCTTTCATTTTTTTAATATGATTTGTGCTAAGCCTGGCTGCTCTGTAAGGGGTGAAACTGAGCGGTTTTATCATGCTGCTTTTGTGATAATGCTGTTCATACCAAATGTGCAGTCGTGACAGGTCGAGTTGCGGATTGTATTGAGGAAGGTAAAGGGTTGCGTTGGTCCTGCGAGAAATGTAGATTGGCTGACATCAACTTCTACAAGCTTTTCAAGCAGACGAAGAAAGGCTTCTCTGAAATAAGTAAGGAACTTTCTTTGCTTTCTGAAAAATTTTATAAATACCAGTCTCTTTTCGACGATTTTGAATATATTGAAGAGTCAATTCCTTCACCCAAGTAGAAAAAAAACACCTGTCTTTGCGTAGTAAGCAAAAAACGGATTCAACTCGAAATCTACATTCTTCTTTACATGACATTGCTGATGACATGGACATTTTGTGGTATAACAGCCCCTCCACCTATTTTAACTTCTACTTCGAATACAGCAAACATATCGATTTCTGCTCTTTTGCCAGTGCTGGCACCTCCACCTTCATTGCCAGTCATGTCTTATGCCCAAACTGTTTCTCTTTCACCAACTTTGGTCGATTCCCAGGTTGTTCCTCTTACTTCTCAGGTTTCTGTTCCACCTAAGCCAATAATTGCAATTCTACCAACTAAATCAATCTTTGTTTCTCGCTTAGCTGCGGATATAAAAGAGGTTGATATAGATTTTTTCATTAAATCAAAGTTAAATTGTTCCTTGCATCTTTCGGTTCATAAATTCAAATATTCAAATGTAAGATCGATTACTTCTTTTAGATTAACAGTTCCTGAAAATTTATTTAATTCTATAGTTGATGTAAACTTTTGGCCGCCAAACACAATTGTACGCAAATTTGAATTTAAAAGCAATCCAAGACCGGTAAATGTTGCACATTTGCCGCGTCCCCGAAATAGCCCTGAATCTCATCCAAAAAACGATTAATAAAACGCAAGTCTAAATAAGAGCTTGTGTACCAGGGGTCTTAACTCCAAACTTTCCGCTATTTTCATAAACAGTTTTGATTTTGAATATAACATTATAATTTTTACAGAGACTTGGCTTCGCTCTAATATCTTAAATTCTGAAATAATGTGCAATAAATATCAAATTTTTCGTAAAGATCGTCATGATAAGATCAGTGGTGGTGTTTTGATAGCTGTTTAAAACTCGCTTGTATCTGAAGAATTGACAATTCTTGAAACCAGTGACATTGAGTTCATTTGTGTTGCAGTTAAATTAAATAATAGTATTATTTATGTTACCTGCTCTTACATTCCTCCTAAATGTGACTTAACAATTTATTTAAAACATTTACACGCCATCGAAAAAGTTCATAATTTGTTTAAAAATAAAGACGTGCTTATTGTGCTGGGTGATTTTAACCTACCTTTTATGACTTGGAGATCGTGTGATGATTTTTCATTTCTTACTCCTGTTTCCAATAGTGATTGGATAAATGATTTCTTATATAAGCTATCTGATCTGTGTCTTCAACAAGTCAATGATATTTTAAATATAAACCACAGAGCCCTAGACCTTGTATTTGTAGATAGATGCACTACTATTAATCTTCATTGTTCGAATCCCGTTTCTCTTCCAAATAAAAAAGTTTATAATTTTAAAAAAACGGATTATGTAGAACTTAATTCCTTACTTTCGAAGACTCATTGGTCTCCAATTTTTACTATCGGAATATCATATTCATATTATGACGTCGAATCTTCAGTACAGTTTTTCAATGATACTCTGCTTTGTCCGTCTGTTTCTTATTGTCCGTCTCGAAAAAAGGTGTTGCGCCAATCCTTTAAATCCACCCTGGCTAACAAATGATCTAAAGGCACATAAAAATTTAAAAAATCGTTTATATAAAAAATATAAAATATCTGGTTCTAGTTTAGACTTTGCTTCCTATTCTTCTTGTCGTTATATATATATCAACTATTAAATAAACAATGCTATTCTGCTTATTTAATTAACATAAAATCTCAATTTAAAGATAATCCAAAACTTTTTTATAGTTTTGTTAACTCAAAACGTAAAGCCTCCAGCTTGCCACCCCTAATGAAATTCAATCAGGAAGAATCATCTTGTGACAATGTTATTTTTAACATGTTTGCAAACTTCTTTAAATCAACTTACTCCGATATACCATTTAATACTAGCACGGTGTATCCTTTTCTCCCGCCAGTTAACTCTTTTGAAACTCCTCTAATGGACCCAAATATTGTTATGTGTTATCTTCGACAAGTAAAGTCTTCTTTTACGACCGGCCCTGATGAAATTCCAAGCTGTATTTTAAAGCAATGTGCTACAAACCTGTGTTCTCTTCTAGCCAACATTTTTAATATTTCCTTGCATAGTGGTTATTTTCCTATTGTATGGAACGATTCTTATATTATACCCCTTCATAAATCTGGCTCCAAGATAGATTTTTCTAACTGTCGAGGAATTGCAAAATTAAGTGCAATACCTAAGTTATTTGAGAAAATCATAACTGATCAATTAACCCACTCCGTGTCTTCCCCCATTTCTGTCTCTCAACATGGTTTTCTGAAGGGTAGGCCCACAACAACAAACCTCTTAGAGTTTACTACGCGTGTTATAAATGGTTTTACTCTGACACTGCAGACTGATGTTGTTTATACGGACTTTAGCAAAGCCTTCGACAGTGTTAATCATAATCTTCTTTTGAAAAAACTCCACCTTATTGGGTTTCCTGTCACATTATTAAATTGGATAAATTCGTATTTATCTAGACGTACTAAAAAGGTTTTATATAAGAATTCTCTTTCGAGAGTATTTCGGTCACTTCTGGCGTTCCTCAGGGTGGTCATCTTGGACCGGTTTTGTTTTTACTATTCATTAATGATCTTTCTTCGGTAATAAAACATTGTAACGTCTTAATGTACGCTGACGAAGTGAAACTTTTTCTTTGTTACAAATCACCCGAAGAACGACATCTTTTACAATCTGATCTAAATAGACTTGTGGACTGGTGTAGCTTAAATATATTAAATCTCAACTTAAAAAAATGTAAGCAAATGACATTCTCACGTAGATCTACTAATAACATAAATTACACTATAAATAACACTAACTTAGAAATAGTTTCCAGTTTTCTCGATCTTGGTGTTATTATGGATTCAAAACTTCGCTTCAATCTCCACGTTAATATCAATAACAAATAAAGCAAGAGGAGTCCTTGGTTTCATTGAAAGATGGGCTAAAGAACTCAGTGATCCCTTTACTACTAAAGTATTATATACCTCTCTCGTGAGGCCAATTCTTGAATATTCATCAGTTATATGGAATCCACAATATAATGTCTACATCGACGCCATAGAATCCGTTCAAAAACAGTTTTTACTTTTTGCTTTACGTCATAGTCGTTGGAACCCCAATATTATGCTTCCATCGTATGAAATACGCCTTAAAATTATTTTACTACCTTTCCTAAGAAGCAGAAGAATGAACCTTAATGTCATGTTTCTATATAAATTACTTCGTGTCGAGATTAATTCGGAATATCTCATCTCAGCTCTAAATTTTAACATCCCAAGGAGAGGAACTAGAGATTTTCTGTTTTTTAAGTTGAGTCAGTGCAGTTCTAATTTCGCTCTTCATGAACCTTTACGATGTATGTGCAGTGATTTCAATGATAACTTCAACATGATTAATTTTTCTATTTCGGTAGACGTCTTAAAACGGAAAATTATATTACATTTAAATAATTAAATCAATTAAACTTCAGCCTATTATACCTAACGCAGTTTTATAGCAATGTAATATTGGTAATTGAGATTTTTCTGTTTCTCCTTTTTGTCTCGATATTATGTTTTATAAAGTAAGCACCATCAAATATGAATCGTTTGTAAAACTTACTTTTTAATTATTAAATATTTTAATTTTAAATCGAATTGGGATTTACGCGCTCACGTGGTTTCCTGATTTGGAATTAGTCTGAACTCACACTATTACCTGGATTGGTGTGCCAGAGTATATCTCTTTTCCACACAAGTTTATGCCTGCATTGGTCCAAATGCATATTTGGATTTTGATTTGGTGGATATGAGATTATCTCATTTCCACGTAGGTCCTTGAGTTAAACAATGAGCGCAAACCAGTTAAAATAGGTATTGTGTTTTGGATTGTTTTTAAAATCAGGATTGTTTTTCGAGTACCTTAAATTGATAATCACTATAATTTAATTCGATGTTGCTACTTTATATGGAATTAAATATACTTAAATACGCGTTTGATATATATCAAAGTTTTAAATTCCGCTGAAAAGCCAATTAATGTGCTTAGTGGAAAATCCTAATTGCCAATATGGGTATGTTTTAGTACGTAGGTGCATTCTGTCTGTACCGGCTGATCCGGGCAGGATCTAGAATGTAAATCGTGAATGCATATAGGTCGGGTCTATACGTATCTTTGGAAGATTCCATACCCCCGGGCGAATCCAAAAAGCTGGTTAGGACGCAGAAAAGTCATGGCAGCGAAGTGAAAATTCTTCTCTTTTCTTTAGACGCTGTCTCCACAGGCTGGCTAAACAAGCAGTTGGACATACTTAAATTTGTCCTCGGAACTATTAAGGCAAAGAGGCTGAATCAGCAATAGCTGAGAGAAGGAGGAACCTGCAAGTGGTGCTGTGTATGTCCGAGGAGAATGTAGATGTGGCCCTCATCCAGGAACCATGGATCTACAACAACAAGATCCAAGGCCTGGAGGTGAAACAGTACAACCTGTTTCACTCTACAAATGAAGGTAAGATAAGGAGCTGTATACTAGCGAAAAAATCCATTAACATGTTTTTCTCCCTAGATTCAGCAATTGAGACGTAGTGGCAACCAGCGTGGAAACCAGATCAGCAAAACTGATCCTCTGTTCCGCGTATATGCCCTATGAAGAGGCGAACCCATCAGTGCAAACAGTCGGCGAGTTGGCAAAACATGCTAACACAAGCAGGACATTCCTGGTCATCGGTTGTGACGCAAATACCCATCACTCGCAATGGAGCAGCACGAAAATCAACAAAAGAGTTGAGTCTATTTTCGAATTTATCATTACCACAGACCTTGTTCTATGTAATAGGGGCAATAGGCCAACTTTTCAGAATAGAGTCAGTGAAGATATAATTGATCTTACTTTAACGAGCAATTCAGAACAGGCTATAGTCGATAACTGGGAGGTTTCACAAAATTAGTCGTTTTCCGACCACTTTAGCATCCTCTTACCATAGACTACGATCGTCAGATAAGGAGACGATTTAGGAATCCATTAAAAACAAACTGGGATAGGTATTTAGTCTGGATAAGCAGAAATATTGCAGACCTAGACACAGAATATCTCCCAAACAACGCATCCATTGACAATACAGTAGAGTTCATAACGTGAAAAATGAACCAGGCTTTCAAGAAGTTCTGACCAAAGTCTCGAAGTCGCAAAGCTACAACTGCGAGTTGGTGGACCAGCGACCTTAAAAAAAGGTGATCAAGACTGGACAACATACCGGTCCATGCTAAATGCCTATACAAGGGAAGTAAGAATTGCAAAGCGAACATCTTGGACAAATTTCTGCGAGTCCATTAAGGATACCAGTAAAGCCGCCAGACTTCGAAAGACGCTATCCAAAGACCCATCGGTCCCGGGATACATTAAGATGTCTGACGGATCCTGGACGGAATCAAGTCAAGAAACGCTTTTGCTACTCATGGAAACTCATTTCCCAGGTTGTAAAGAACCGGAGCAAAATGGAGTTAATAGCAACCTGGAAATGACAGTACCAGAACCCTTACAGGAACTCCCCAACATTATTACGAGGTCAAGTGTAGAATGGTCGATTGAGTCTTTCAAGCCCTACAAATCTGCAGGACCTGGCTTATAGTAATCTTCACCGGTTGTCTCAAGAGAGGATATGTTCCAAAAATCTGGAGAGAAGTGCGAGTTGTCTTCATTCCCAAAGCTGGGAAACCGATCCACTCAGCACCAAAGGATTACAGGCCTATAAGTCTCTCATCGTTCATGATGAAAACGCTAGAGAGAATAATAGACCTCCATATAAGAGAATCCTTGAACGATACCATTCTTTGCAGTGTGCAACACGACTACCTTAAAAGTAAATCAGTGGAATCGGCACTGCATGAGGTGGTTTCAATCATAGAAGGAACCCTTCACCACAAAGAATATACTTTAGTTACTTTTTTGGACATCGAAGGCGCATTCAACAATGTGAATACAGATTCCATAAAGAATGCTCTAGTAGACAAAGTCAACAGTAAAATAACCCAGTGGATTTATAAAATGCTACACAGCAGACGTATAAGCTCACAAATGGGAATGAGCGTGGTGAGGAAAGAGGTCACAAGAGGCACACCGCAGGGAGGAGTCATATCCGCCCCTGCTGTGGCTGATTGTGGTTGACAAAATTCTCACTACACTCAAAACTGGTATAACAAAAGTGGTAGCCTATGCCGATGACGTCGCCATCTTAATATGCGGGAAATACCTGCAAACAGTTAGCGAACTAATGACTGGGGGATTGAGTGAGCTATCGCGGTGGGCACAATCGAATGGACTGGGTGTAAACCCAACAAAGACCGATCTCGTTCTGTTCACAAAAAGAAGGAAAATAGAAAGTTTACATTGCCGAAACTGAACGCAGTATCTTTGAAGCTTTCCAGGGAAGCTAAATACCTTGGAATTATCCTTGATAACAAGCTGAGCTGGAAACGAAACACAGAAGAAAAAAGGAAAAAAGCACTATGCGCTATTTGTGCATGTCAAAGAGTCTTTGACGGGAAATGGGGTCTGCGACCGCACATAATCCACTGGATGTATTCAGCAATCGTGAAACCTATTCTTACCAACGGCTCTCTTGTATGGTGGACGATAGTGCACAAAAAGAGCTACCTTAGCTTCCTTACAGGAGTCCAAAGGTTAGCATGCATAGGAATTACTGAAGCCATAAGATCAACGCCACAGGCGGGTCTGGAAATGATGCTAAATCTTCTCCCCATAGAAGATGTTCTTAAGTGTTTGGCGACCAAAAGCGCGATTCGCGTCAACGAAACACAATCGTGGAGAAACAACACTTTCGGACATGCATCTATCCTGAATCTCTTTGAAACCGAAGAATCAAAAAGAGCAACCGACTATATCATACTCAGTGCGAGATTCGGCACAGAATACACCACATCCATCCGCAACAGACAAAAATGGCAAGAAACGGCCAAAGAATTCAATGGCAATCTCCAATTATATACTGATGGTTCCCAAATGGAAAAAGGAACTGGATCAGGTGTATATCGCGAAACGCTACAAATCAAAGAGTCCTACAAACTCCCCGACTACTCTAGAGTTTTTCAAGCAGAAATATACTCTATTGAAAAAGCTGCACAGGCCATTCATAGGAAAAGCTTACCCCACAAGGGTAGTTATTTGTGGATATTCAAGCGGCCATCAAAGCTCTGAATAGTAAAACGACGAAGGCTCGAACGGTACAAAACTCTAAAGTGGCACAGAACAGTATCTGCAATACCCACAACGTCACTCTCTGCTGGGTTCCCGGATATAGTAATATCGAAGGAAATTACGCAGCGGATGAACTGGCTAGGCGTGAAGTAACCGCAAGTACAAACAGAGCTAATACAGATGTGCACATTCCAATAGGCGTCGTCAAAAGGAGTATAGACCTTAAAGCTAGAAATAATGCTAACACTTACTGGGCCTCCAGAGGTGACTGCAACATATCTCGAAGGCTCTGGCCGTAGCGAAATGAGAAGAAAGCCGAAAGCCTTCCGCTTTTGGCCAAACGAGATATCTGGATTCTTGTGGGAGTTCTAACAGGTCATTGCCCCTTTGGGGTAATGGCTAATAGAATGAACATAACAGCCCCAGACTTTTGTCGGAGCTACAAGGATCCGGAAGAAACAGAAACAATAACTCCCTTTCTATGCGAATGTACAAGTCTACAGAATCGTCGACTCAGATATATGGGGAACAGATTTTTCAAAGACCTGGAAGATTAAGCAAACACACCACTGCTAGACATCTGGAGGTTCATAAAAAGCACAGGCTGCACAGGTTATTATGGTACTATGATGAAAATAAAAAAAGCTATTTGCAATGGATCTATTGGCCCCGCGGAAGCGCCGGTAACCCTATTTACCTATAGATCGGTTCAGCGGCTGTGGAGTCTATACGTGATATAGCCACGTACCCACATATCCACATACCCACGTACCCACATACAGGTTGCACATACCCATTACTCCAGGTGGCAACCAAAATAGTGGAAATCCACCCGTGGACACTACCACGGCAGGGGCACGGATTCTGGAGGCCCTAACCAACATTTCATCTCCTAACACTGCTGCAACGGTGGCACACTCGGCCGCTGCACCAGTTAAAGCTACGAGCAACAAAAAAGCTGAGAACCCTTTTACATTTAGTTCAAAGATCCAGCGTTCGCCTATTAAAGGCACTCTCGGAGGCACAAAGTCCCTGATGCAACTGAAAGAGAGTAAATATAAATCACCCTCGGAAGGAACACCAAGCCCTAGAGTTGACGATCCTGTCAGTTCTAGCATGGGCAAACTGAAGCTTTACATCGATGGCCTTGCAGAATATGTAAAGAGTAGAACAAACGTTCATCACGAGATAAAGAGGCTTATTAATCTCTCTAAACTCGCGTACACTGATCTCGCGAGAGAAATAAAGGAAGTAGGATCTAAAGAGCTAAATGCTAGCTCGGGGGATCCACTACCGCTCAGTCAGGCACCCTGCGTCGATAAGGATTGCCAAACAGATCCATTGTTCTCGAAGGCGTCGAAGGCAGCCTCAAAAAGGGCAAACGAGCAAAGCTCTCGAGCTACACCACCAAAAAAGAAGAGAGTACAGCAGTTGGCGGTCCAAGTACACACATCCAACCCCTCTTCTACTGAAGAAGCCCCCACGCTGATCAACAATCATCGCAGTCGAAGCGTAATGATAAGCCTTGGACCAAGGTGATCAGCAAGGCAAGAAAACGGAAGAAACGGAAAAAACCACCACCAAAGCTAGTAAGACCGGACGCAATCGTGGTGGCGAAAGTAGGCCAACTTTCATACAGTGACATCATCCTGAAGATGAAGCAGGAAAAGTCACTCGACGAGTTCGGACAAAACGTCTCTAAAGTAAGACGAACAGAGAAGGGAGAGGTGTTGATCCAACTGAAGCGTTCAACCACACAGACGACCCAACAGTTGAAAGAGAAGTTCGACTCGGTATTCGCCGGTCACACCGAGACAAAAGCGCTCACGGAAGAGACTCTAATAGAGATAAAGGATCTCGACGAGGTGACGACATCCGAAGAAGTGCAAAGCGCAATCCAGAGGGTGCTTGGCGACACCATTGTGGCTAACGTTAAGTCACTTCGAAAAGCGTACGCCGGCACCCAAACAGCGGTCATAGGCCTACAAGCTCCACAGGCGAAAAAACTGATCAAAATCAGTGAAATCAAAGTTGGCTGGGTAATTTGCAGAGCCCGCGAGAAGGTAGCTCCAATCAGGTGCTTCAGATGTCTTGACTTTGGGCACACCGCAAGAAGCTGCGAAAGTACAGACCGGAGTGGATGCTGTATGAAATGCGGTACAGAAGGCCATACGGCAAAAGATTGCGAAGTAAAGGCGAGCAGCTTTCTTTGCAAGGCTAAAGAAGGCCAAGACTCCAACCACCGCGCCGGAAGTCTGAAATGCCAGTCCGTTCAAGGAGCCAACCAACAGAGACGCATATGAGAGTACTGCAGTTGAACCTCAACAACTGTGGCGCAGCACACGACCTCCTCGGGCAAACCGTCAGAGACCAGGCCATCGACCTGGCTACATTGAGTGAACCTTACGCCGAAAAAACCGTAGGAGCATGGACCTCGGACATTACCGGGAAAGCCACCCTATGGTCTTGTGGAAGGGCTCCCTTCTATCTAAGGCTTCATACACGTGCAAACGGTTTCGTCCGCGCGGAAGTAGATGGCATACATGTCGTGAGTTGCTACCTAGCGCCAAGTCTGTCGATCCAGGAATACACGGAGATTCTAGACACGATAGTCAGCGAAACGAGAGGCCTGAAACCACTCCTGGTTGACTGGGGAAGTAAAAAAACAAACCAACGTGGCTTTATTCTCCTTGAAGCGTTTGCTCTACTAGACGTGGTGCTGCTCAATAATGGATCCCAAGCAACATTCAGCCGTGCGGGCGGAAGCTCCATCATCGACCTGACTTTCGCCAGTAGCGAGTTAACTAGGCAAGCAGAGTGGCATGTTAGCAATCTGTACACGCACAGCGACCACCAAGCTATCATTTATAAGCTCAATGGTCGACCGCGTAGCCGACACAGCATAAATACGGGAAATAAATGTTCATACAGAGTCGAAACACTAGACGAGGACATTTTGAAAGTAGTAATGGCCGATATGCATCTGTCTGGCACGCCAAATGATATGGAAAGGCAGACCCTGGACCAAACAAGAAGAGCTTGCAATGCAGCGATGATCTCGAGGCGGTCTAGCAAGACCCGGTCTACTGATGGACGGCGAAAATTGCTGAAGCACGCAGGAAATGCCTCGAAGCAAGGAGGATGTACTACCGCGCAAGAGGTTCATACAGCTTCAACGATCTCCGCGAAACCTATCGAATGCTCAAGAAAGGCCTGAAAATAGCAATCCGTACGAGTAAGCGCCAATGCTTCCTACAGCTATGTGGTGAGGCAGAAACCAATCCATGGGGTACTGCATACAGATTAGTTATGAAAAAACTGAAGTCATTCAGGCGACCAGCACCTACGGACCCGCAGGTACTAAGTGCTATAGTTATAACACTCTTTCCACAGCAGGCAGCGGCCCAGCTGGTCGAGGAACACATCGAGCTACGGACCATATTGGCTGTAACTAAAGAGGAGATTGTTAACGTAGTAAAAAACATAGAAAACGACAAGGCGCCAGGTCCTGATGGTATTCCCAACCGCGCACTGAAGATTGCGATTATGTCGCAGCCGCATCAGTTTGCCCAGCTTTTCAACGCGTGCCTTCTAGAGGGTATTTTCCCAACGGAGTGGAAAACCCAAAAGTTAGTGCTCATACCGAAAGGCAGTGGCTCCACGGAAGCCCCCTCAGACTACAGGCCGATTTGCCTACTCGACACAATAGGCAAAGTCTTTGAGCGTGTGGTGTGAAACCGCCTGGAAAACGCGATCCAAGCCAGAGGAGGACTTTCGGCTCGACAATTTGAGTTTCGAAAGGCCCAATCAACGACGGACGCTATTAAGCTAGCTACAAGCACCGCGCAGGAAACAATTGAGGGAGAGAGGGGAGCAAAGCAGTACTGTTTGGTGGCAACACTCGACGTAAAGAACGCTTTCAACTCAGCTAACTGGAGTCTGATTATAACAGCCCTCAGGAACTTTGGAGTACCACGATACCTCACGAAGATCGTGTCACACTTTTTCAGTGAAAGAGTCCTGCTCTACGACACAGAAGAAGGCACGAAGACGTACAATATCTCCGGTGGAGTCCTACAGGGGTCGGTTCTTGGCCCACTGCTATGGAACGTCAAGTACGATGGGGTTCTCAGGCTTGAGGTGCCAGCAGAAGTCAAGATTGTTGGATTTGCCAACGACCTTGCAGTTGTGGCGACAGCAAAACACCGTGAAGAAGTTGAGGCCCTCAGTAGTGTAACTATCGCTATGATTTGTGATTGGCTGCGAAGAGCGGGACTTAGTCTAGCTGAACATAAGACTGAGATGGTACTTATTAGTAGTCGGAAAAAACTAGAAACCGCTAGCATCAGTATTCGTGGAACAGTAATTGAATCGAAGCCGTTCATTAAATATCTCGGTGTAATGATCGATTCCAGACTGTCATTTAAGAAACATATGCAGTACGCACACAGGAAAGCACCCGAAGTATGTCTGGCGCTATCTAGAATAATGCCGAACACAAGAGGCCCCAAACAAGCACGACGAACACTGCTCCTCAACGTAGTGCGATCTACTATGATGTATGGTGCGACTGTTTGGTCCATAGTGATGAAAACGAAGCCCTACCGACACGGAGTAGAGTCAGTTTACAGACTTGGCGCACTCAGGGTCTGCTGCAGCTTCATAACGGTATCCGGAGATGCAGCACTGCTTCTAGCTAGCGCGATCCCTATTGACCTTCTCGTGGACGAAGCGCTTCTCACAGCTGGTAGTGAAAGCACAACAGCTAATAAAAAACTCGCTAGAGACAGAAGCTTGCAAAAATGGCAAGACCGCTGGGATAGTTCAGAGAAGGGTCGGTGGACGTACCAGCTCATCCCTAGCCTAACCGAGTGGTATGGCAGAAGCCACGGCTCAGTGAACTTCTACCTTACACAGATACTGAGCGGACATGGTTGCTTCAGGGCATACCTTCACAAGTATAAACACGCGATCGATCCTTATTGCACTAATAGCACAGGAAACACGCTGCAAGACGCGGCGCACGTTCTTTTTGTGTGCCCCATGTTCCATAACGCCAGACTTGAGGCCTCGGCCTGTCTCGGAGAAACGTTAACACAACAAAATATGGTTTCTCTTATGCTAAAGAGCGAAGAGAACTGGTCGATGGTTAGCACCCTGGCTAGAAAAATAACCGAAGAGCTGCGAAGAGTTGAGCGCGCGCAAGATAGATGAGGTAAAGGGTGTTGACGACCATCCCACAGTAGATCCCGGCAGTAGCCAAACAGTTTCCAGCCTAGTGCTGTTCCCAAGCCCCGCGAAGTAATGCTTTACGGTGGTCCCGCGGGGTTCTATAGGGTCGAAGATTCAATGCAGAGGTTATGATACCGCGAGGTATCATGTAGGTTTAGTGCGTAAAAATCGTACACTCCCACCTGCACGGTGGGGCCTTTTGAAGGTGCCCCCTTCGCGAATAAAATAAAACGTACCCACATACATACATCCACTTTAATATATATAAATTGAATGATGGATGAATCCCCTACTTCTATGCCTATAAGAGATTAGGGAATTGACCACAATGCCTTTCTATCTCAGCCGCAAGGCTTTTAGCATTTGCTGCCCTTAGACAGGATTATGTTAGCCACAAGGCTATGTTCCTGTTTTGCTACAAGGCAAATTAATTTTTGAAGCCACAAGGCTACTTTAAAATAAATCAAGCAGAGGTCTAAGTTTTGCTGAATTTGGGCATTCTCCCATTTTTTATTTCTTGCATGGGTTTTTATATACAAATTATTGAGTGAAAACTAACAATATAATATTTTCATCCAATATAATATTCTTACAAAATACATTCTTAACATAAAATAACTCAAACTATTTAAATTCACTAATTTCATCTGATTACTATCACGTTTTATTTAGACGTCGGTTTGTCATAATATCCATCATAACCCACTTACAGGTTACAAATTCCAGTGACTTCTTTTGACAGCGATCTGTTTACACTAAGTATAACATAAATCATGCCGCTAGTAGCACTTGAATTTGTTTCTGCTTGCACTTTACGCTTTGGTTCGCTGTAAGCATGCAGTGAACCCAACGTAGAACGTTTATGGCGTTGTGTGTCGTGATATGACAAACAAGTTGAGGTAGGTTAGTAGAAGCTATATGTGCACTACATCTTTCAACTTTTGAAAATTAATAGTGTTTATTTATAATTCTTAAATATGAATAAATATTATTTTGAAATTTGATGTGATTTTTTTATTTCTTAAATACAAATCGTAAGTATAATTCATTTTTGCTCAATGTTCTTGATAATATTATGTTATTATTATGAACTTCTAAAGTTTAATTTTCTAATTTTATTACACTATTTGGAACTTTCTTTCAATTATTTCATATGGTCCCTTAAATGGTCTATCAAATTTTCTTTTATTGCCTACCTTTAAATATACTAAATCTCCTACATTAAATTTATGCTTAGATATTTTATTTTCTCTATCTGATATAGTTTTATTGTGAGCATATTTCAATTTCATGTTTAATTCTGTCAAATAATCATATTTATCATATAATTTCTTACTACCGTTCCAAATTTCACCAGGTAGCGTAAAAATTTTTCCATATACTAATTCAAATGGAGAATATGTTCCCTCCAGGAAATGTGAGCATTCCCGGATGTTACCAGGAAGCATTCCATGGAATGTAGGAAGAATTCTCCTTTGTTGCACACTCCATTGCTTTTTTACATAGCATGTTATTAGAGAGAAACATTCCTCCCCGCTGTATTAAAAAGTCATGTGGAAGCATTCCTCTCCGCTGTCCTCAAAAGTGAATTGGAAGCAGTCCTCTCCCCTTTTTTAAGAATTAATGTGGAAACATTCCTCTCCCTAGTTATGAAAATGGATTCGGCCAGGATTCGAACCCGGGACCCCTGAGCGACAGTCGAGCGCGCTACCACTGGACTATCGAATTCTACAATAAGCGGCTAGAAAACAATGATATTAATATTTTCTATTGTCATTGCTTGACAATAAATAAAAGTTTCCACATGCATTCTTAAAGAAGCGGTATGGAAACAATATAAATACAAAACTACCCTTAAGCTTCCAAAAGATACGATGGGGAATGCTTCTTTATCACTTTTAAATGAAGCCTTCCGGTTTTTCCTGGAGGGTTGTTGTTGAGTTGTAACAATATGTGTAATATGGTAGTAAAGTTGACCAATTATAATTTTCTTGCATTCCTCTTAAATACTCATTTAGTCCTCTTAAATACTCAATTCTTTACAGATATTTTGTAGTAATTCATTTGTAAATTCAGTTTTTTTATCCGTTTTCAGTATTCTAAAACAACCATGTTTTAAAATGAATCGTTCCACAATTGCTTTAGCTACTGTAATTACTGATTGGTCTTCCAAAAGTATTGCTACTAAATATTTGGTTAATTTACACTGTATCGTTAGAATATAGCAATATCCATTTGAGGGTCCATTGTCACTGTTTCAAATGATGTTTTTGGTGTATTCGTCACTCAAAAATAAATAAAAAAACTGGCGATTTCAGCCCTTGGAAGGACTTTGACCTAGCTTCTATTGATCAATTGTGTTGTGCGTGTTATTAAATGTTTGATCACAAATAACCGAGAACTGGACCTACATGTTTTATGCCGACTCCGAACGGCTTATGTTCTCAAGAAGCTTTACATGGCAATTTTTACTCTCTGAGGTTTGCCATTGTCTGCAGAAAGGTGACGACTGAACAGATAATATAATGCAATTGAAAAAACTTTCTGTCGGAGCTGGAATTTAACCCGGGCTACCGCGGTTCTTTAGCTTAGGGGCCAGCACTCTACCCACTAGGCTACGGCTGCTACACACACATTCGTCACACACATTTTCTCTTTAGTAAAGGGTCCGCCAAATAACTTTTTTGTTTTTGAAAATTCTATAAAAAAAACTACTGAATATTTTCTCAAATTTTTTTTTATTTAAAAGTACAATCGTTCCGGTTAATAATAAAAAATAATTTTATTCAAATGGCTGCCTGGGCTGGCCATGCAGTAGCCTACACAATCGGTCCAATTTTTAAGCACATTATCGCTTGTGTGCAGCTATATTTCACCAATGGCTTCAAGAATATTGTCCTTTAAAGCGTCAATTGTCTCTGGCTTGTCGGCGTAACACTTATCTTTGAGGGCAACCCACAAATAATAGTCCAACGGTGTCAAATTGCAGCTCCGAGGTGGCCAAACGACATCAGCTCTGCGGCTGATAATGCGATATTCAAAAACAAGGCGCAAAGCATCCAGTGTAGCTTCGGCTGTGTGACACGTAGCGCCATCCTGTTGAAACCAAATGTTGCCAATATCCTCATCTTCAATTTTTGTGAACAAAAATTCGTTCAACATGGCCCGATAACGAGCGCCATTGACTGCAACGGCTATTCCATGCTCATTTTCGAAGAAAAATGGCCCAATTATGCCTCTGGACCAAAATCCGCACCAAACAGTGACTCGTTTTGGGTGCAGCGGCTTTTCAATGTATGCGTGCGGGTTTTTTGTGCCCCAAATGTGACAATTTTGCTTGTTTACATACCCGCCAAGAATAAAATGAGATTCATCTGAATAGATGATTTTTTTGGCAAAATCGGCATCTTCTGCATCAAAGTAATGTCCCAATATTTCCCAGCGTTGTTCAAGCGTGTACACAACCATATTCGTTCAGCGGAAGGATAAAACTAATTATCTGTCAAATCAGAGATGAGCTAAGTTTTACCATTCACGAAATAAGCACTAGTTGAAAAAAAAACGTTAGATGGCGGACCCTGTATATTTTGTTATCTTTACTTCATTGCATGTATTGCTATTATTTATGTAGTTTTTAACCATTTTCAATAAAATTTTCCATATATACTTTTGTTTTAATTTATATTTATAAAATGGATGTATGCATGTGGGTATGTGGCTATATCACGTATAGACTCCAAAACCGCTGAACCGATCTTTATGAAATTTTCAGATAAACTGAAGCCACTTCTTGAAGCCACTTCTAGAGTTTCTGTGAGGTTTGGTAACTTTGGGACAAGGCGGCGTGGTACCTCCCATACAAGCCACATTTGCGCTATCGATCACAAACCAAAAAAGGATATATATTAGGCGGTTTTAATCGTAAAAAATAAAATTTAGTAATTTTGTTCAGATGGTTACTGTCGGTAACTGTACAAAAAATGGGCGTGGTCGCAATATATTGCTGTGTAGGTGCTCCAAGAGGCGGTCACTATATATAAATATTTTCACACTCAATTATACCGCCCACAAATCAATATCTATTTATATAAAAAGCAAACCGATGTGTGTCTGATGCCTATAGACTCTAAAACTACTAGACCGATTGACCTGAAATTTTGGCAGTAGATTTGTTTCAGGTACGAGATGGTTGAGGAAAAAAGTTGCTACACCCTCCTTTTACCGCCCCCAAATCAATAAAAATGCTATATTTCAGTCGGTTTGGATCGTATAAAGCTAAAATTCAGTAATTTAGTTTGTACCGTTACTGTCGACAACTGTATTAAAAATGAGTTTCCACGCCCCATTTTACCGCCTACAAATCAATGAAAATGCTTTATTTCAGACGGGTTTGGTCGTATAAGATTTAAATTTGGTAACTTAGTTTGTATGGTTACTGTCGGTAACTTTTCTAAAAGTGTGTGTGTATACGCCCCCTTTTACCGCCCACAAACCAATGAAAATGCTTTATTTAATACGGTTTTGGTCGTTCAAGACTTAAATTTGTTAATTTGGTTTGTGTGGTTACTGTGAGAAACTGTACGAAAAATGGGTTTCCAAACCCCTTTTATCGTTAAGTAAAGCGTGAAATTGATTTTTAGCTATGATTATATTTTCATCTTGATGTTTTTGTATCTTTGATGTCAGCTTCCTCTTAACCCATTTTAACTCTGGTGAGGATTTTTCGTTAGGCATATTTTTAGCTCTTCTAATATTTTCTTTCTTATTGGCCTTTTCATTAGATATAAATTTAAAATTTTTTAGACATCTTACTTCTGAAAATTATGTAGCTTCCCATACATGAATTTAATCAGGCTCTTCTCGCAGAGATCTGTCATTATTTCTCAGGTTCCTTTTTTGCGCATTATTTTCATTATTATCATTTTGTTAACTGGTTTCTATCTTTTTCTTTGCCACCCGTGTTATTACCTGTATATTTGCTGCTTTAGGTATCATCTCTATAAGTTGCTTGCTATCTAATTTTATTCTTAATAGTGCATCCGCGTTAGTATTAAGTTTTCCTTGTTTGAAGATAATATCGAAATTTTAATCCGTTAAATCCAAGCATATTCTTGTCAACTTTGATGATGGATTTTTATGAGTGAACAGACTGACCATTGTCTATGGTCTGTATACACCGTGAACTTTCTTCCATAAACATATGGTCTGAAGTAGTTGATTCCCCAGTGAATTCCTAATAATTATTTTTCTTTGATTGTCTTATTTATTTCATGCTTATTTAATTTTTTACTGGCATAAGCAATTGGTCTATCTTTTTTTTTTTTTTTTTTTTTTTTTGGATTCGCCCGGAGGTATGAAATCTTCCCAAGATACGTATACCCGACCTATACGCATGCAAGATTCACATTCTAAAATCTGCCCGAATCAGCCGAGACAGACAGAATGCACCTACGTACTAAAACATACCCCCTATTGGCAATTAGGATTTTCCACTGAGCACATTAATTGGCTTTTCAGCGGAATTTAAAAATTGAATATATATAAACGCGTCTTTAAGTATACTTGATTCTATATAAATAAGCAACATCGAATTAAATAATAGTAATTATCAATTTAAGGTACTCGAAAAACAATCAAAAACACTAAACTCATTTTAACTGGTTTGCGGCCATTGTCCAACCCAAGGTCCTACGTGGAAATGAGATAAATCTCATATCCGCCAAATCAAAATCCCAATTAGTTGGATATGCATTTGGGCCAACGCAGGCATAAACTTGTATGGAAAAGAGATATACTCTGGCACACCAATCCAGGTCATAGTGTGAGTTCAGTCTAATTTCAAATCAGGAAACCACGTGAGCACGTAAATCCAAATTCGATTAAAAATTAAAATATTGAATAATTAAAAAGTAAGTTTTAAAAACGATTCATATTTGATGGTGCTTACTTTATAAAACATAATATCGAGACAAAAAAGAGAAACAGAACAATCTCAATTGCCAATATTACATTGTTATACAATTGCGTTGGTATAATAGGATGAAGTTAAATTGATTTAATTATTTAAATGTAATATAATTTTCCGTTTTAAGACGTCTACCGAATCAGAAAAATTAATCATGTTGAAGTTATCATTGAAATCACTGCACATACATCGTAAAGGTTCATGAAGAGCGTAATTAGAACTGCACTGACTCAACTTGAAAAACAGAAAATCTCTAGTTCCTCTCCTTGGGATGTTAAAATTTAGAGCTGAGATGAGATATTCCGAATTAATCTCGCCACGAAGTAATTTATACAGAAACATGACATTAAGCATCATTCTTCTGCTTCTTAGGGAAGGTAGTAAAATAATTTTAAGGTGTATTTCATACGATGGAAGCATAATATTGGGGCTCCAACGACTATGACGTAAAGCAAAAAGTAAAAACTGTTTTTGAACGGATTCTATGGCGTCGATGTAGACATTATATTGTGGGTTCCATACAACTGATGCATATTCATCTTGCCCTGGTTCACCTCGGAATAGTACTGCTCCTAAAGTAAATTGTGATGCATTTGTTGTCCACCCTTCTTTAGTAATTGATTTAGTGGTCGTGCAATCTCCGCAAAACCTAGAATGAATTTTCTATAGTTATTGCAAAATGCTACAAACAAGGGCGTCCGCAGAACTTTTTCTAGGGGGGGGGGGGGGGGCAAAGGTGTGCACATATATGAGAATGAACGTGAAATGTTACCTATGTAATTTTATTGTTTGAGATTTTCGGTGAAAATTTTGTGAACACTGCACGTTAATGCACTCCACATATGCAACATATTAATAAAAACAATAGATGTACAACAGACGACAAATAGAAAAAATCTATTGTTAATCGTTAATCGCTGATCAGGGCTACTTAAGGGCCATATAGACTGCACAGACTATTTGCGCAAACAAGACTTTTTTTCTCGTCATAGCGACGACCATACACTTCACAGACTTTATTTTTCACATTTTTTCGCAGACTTTTAATTTGTATTAATTTTTTCTTTTCTGCTTTCATTTTTATATATTTTCCTTCACAAAAAGTGATTCACAGCTTATTCTATGCTGTGCATACTTTCAATTTTAGGGCTTTATAACAACGAAACTAACAGGAATAGAAAAAATAATATGGTAGCATTTAAAAGAACAAGATGTTTAGTTTAATAAATTAACTTAATTTATTGTAAAAGTATATATTAAGTTGGCTTAAAATTAAGAAACCAGAAAATACTGTTTAATTTTATATCACAGCTTATTTTATGCAGTCACTTGTCATTTATAAATTTTTCGTATTAATTAATGATATTTGATATTTTTATTATTTGGTATGATAGCCCTTGTTGTCCACAACAGATCTGAGGTAGTTTGGCATTGATGCGACCAGTTTTTAAGTGATAGTTGGCAAAATATTCGCCCACATCGTTTTCAATATCTCTTTCAGGTGGTTTTTGTTTGAAATTTGATGTTTTCGGATTTTATTTTCCAATAAAGACCACACATTTTCAATAACATTAAGGCCTGGCGACTGTGCTGGCGGCGTCATCAATTGTGGGCAGTTGTATATTAGCCTGGTTTGCACAATACCCGCTTTGTGCTTTCGATCGCCATCCTGGTAAAATCGGAAATTCAATTTTATACCCAGAACCTTTGCACTCTGCAACAAATTGTTGTTCAGGATCTGTAGGTACTTAGATTTGTCTATTGCTGTTTTAATAAACGGCAACTTCCCAGTACCAGCAGCTGACATTCAGGCCCAAACCATGACGCTGCCACCGCCATGTTTCACGGTTTGTTTTAAGTTTTTTTTGTTGACTTCGGTATTCGGTTTTCGCCACATATAGCACATACCATCTGAACCGAATAAATTGATATTCGATTTATCTGCAAAAATATTTGAATTCCAGTATTCTGGAGTCTTGGACATATGTTCTTTGTCGTAGTTGAGCATAATCTGTTTTTGGGGACAATAAACTGCTTGTTTCGTGTTACTCGGCCATGATAGTTCTTTTTGCGCAAGACACGTCGAATAGTTTTAGCACTACTCTGTTTGCTCAGGTCAGTTTGATCTTCAAAAGCCATTTTCGGAGCTGAGAGTCTCGGATTAGCCTTTATCTTCCGTACAATATGACGCTCGTCGGTTGCATTAAAAATTTTGTTTGGTGCTTTTTTGCTCTTATTGTGCAATCGATTCTTATGAACGAAGCGCTCGTTGATTTTTTGCACTGTAGAGGAATTGCTATTAACCATTTCAGCCATTTTTCACTCCGAGCTGCTGTTTTTAAAATAGTATATAACCAATTCTCGTTGTTGTAGCGTTGTGCGCGCTCCTATTTTAAATAATCATAGAAGCAGACACTTGAAGCAATAAAATCCGACTAAAAAGCTAACACAAAGCAATTATAGAAATATAACGATGGCATAGCTAACGAAAGTACCGTTAGACAGCGCAGCATTATAGTACCGTAACAGAGAGAAGTGACTGCATAAAATAAGCTGCGAGATGAAATTAAGCAGTATTTTCTGTTCTCTTATTTTTTAAACATCTAAATATATGTATTCACAATTAATGGAAAACCTTTATTTAACTAGACTTTTTGCTCTTTTAAATGACACCATATTATCTTTTGTATTCCTGTTAGTTTCGTTTTTATAAAGCCCTAAAGTTTAAAGTATGCACTGCATAAAATAAGCTGTGAGCCACTGTACGTCTTCACTGTATAAAACTTTCGGTATTATGGCAAGTTTGCGCAAACACAACCAAAACTTAAAATATTTTATAGCAGACATCAGCACAAACCTAAAAACAGCCAAACACACTGTCGAATAGAGTGCGCAAACACTTGTTTGCGCAGACAATCTGTGTAGTCTATTTGGCACTTTATGCAAACGTATTGGAGCGTGTTGTAGCGCTACACAAAATTGCTGTATGACCAATGCGTATAAGTAGTTAACGAAATCGTAACAAAACGTGACAAAACTAAGATTTTTACCAAAATATTAAGATATTAGGACTCAGGCTTAGAACTTTTTATTTTTTAAAATTTTTTATGACTATATAACATATACACATTAAAAATAAATATTTATAAAATTTTTCCCGCACTTGCCCCCCCTGCACCCCCCTGTGGTAGCCTACAAATCTTCTGGTGTCATCAACATTCCTTGGTTTTGGGTAGTCTTTTATAACTTGATGTTTGGCTGGATCAGTTGTTATTCCTTTTGATGTTATTAGATGACCTAAGTATACAACTTCTGTCTTTAAAAATTCACATTTATTAAGGTTTAGTTTTAAATTGTACCTTTGTAATTTTTGTAAGACATTTTCGAAGTTTTTGTTATGATGTTTTATATTGGATCCAAAAACAATAATCTCATCGACATAAAGAAATGCTGATTCTTGTAATCCACTTAATGCAATTGAAAGCATGCGTTGAAAACTATTTGTTGCAATTTTTAATCCAAATGGTAAGCGTTTGAAATGATAATGCCCTGAATTTGTTGAAAATGCTGTCATATTTCTTGAATTTTTGGTCAGTGGGATCTGATGAAAAGAACTTGTAATGTCCAATATGGAAAAATATTTCGCATTTCCGAGCTTATCTAGTACATCTTCTAGTCTTGTTAGTGCAAATTTATCATTGACAATTTTTTTGTTTAATGCCCGAAAATCTTCTACTAATCTCTATTTCGTTGCTCCATTCGTTGATTTCTTTGGTACTACTAAAAGTAGTGAGTTGTATGGACTGAATGATGGTTCAATTATGTCCTCTTCCAACAGTTTTTTACTTGATCTTCTATTTCTTGAAGCTGTGCTTGTGGAAGTCTGTAGTTCTTTATATATACTGGTGAGTTGTCAATTAAGTCAATTTGTTGTTTATAGAAATTGTTTGTTGTCAATCTTTCTTCTTCATTATGGAAAACATTTCTGTATTTATGACATAAGTTCAGTACTTTTTGCTTAGCTCGTTCATCATATCCATCTATGTGTAAATGAAATCAAGATTTTCATTATTTTCTTCTGAAGCACTATATTTTAATATTTCTAATTTAAGTTTACTATAATAAAAAATGAGATAATTTTTTATTTTATTTTTATTACACACTTCCGTACACACTCAAAATAGCATGCACCTACAATGTACATTTTTTTTAGAACTACAAAGCAAAGTATTTCGGTTATTTTGAAAGGTTTTAAAAAAAAGAAATATGTATTTAATTTTCTTTTCCTTTATTCCACACACACAAAATTCGTTCGGAAGTTCAATTATCAATTTTTGGCTTCAGTACCTATAAAATTTTAATATAAATTGCAATAGAGACGATTAAATCGAAAATGATAGTATCGAATGCATAAAATTAACCAAAATGTTTTGCGTTAACACGATAAATCAAATTATAGACGAATTCATAATTTTTGTTTTGTACAATGCGTTGTAACTATTTTTATTAAACCAAACTTGGATATTTGAATTAAATGACTGATGCAAGAAATTTTGGTATAATTCAAGAATAGCGACAACTCTCTTTTTTAATACTTTTTTGTTGAATTATACGGATTTTAACCTTTTAAATACAAATCTAAATTTCAGGCCGCTGGCAATTGGCTTAGAAGTTATAGGCCTCCAAAGTTGCAAAAATGGCCTCCCAATCTTACTGTTCTTTTTAGTGTTATGAATGATGGGTATCAAGAAAGGTAATGCGACCTATTCAACGAGGTATCAAACATGAAAATCCATACATAACTTTTGAAGATACACCTATTATTAAATTTACAATTTGTCTGGAAAAGTAGTGGTTTCTTTTTTACGTAAGCACTACGCTACAAATATTTATATCTTTGAAAGTTATGCATGGGTTTTTATATTTGAATAGGTATCTTGTTAAATAGGTACTTAAATTACCTTTTTTAAGATACCCATAAAGTGTAGTTTTGTTGAAAAAGTTTAAAAAATAGCAAGATTTGTAGGCCATTTTTTCCAACTTTGGAGGCCTATAAGATTTGAAGTAAGGAGGCCAAAATCCATATTACCTGCAAAAAAATTAAAAATTAGAGTTGTCGCTATTCTTGAAACGGTTCGAAATTTTTACCAAAAACTGGCAAAAAGGGCCGAAACCGAATATTCGGTCGGACACTAATATTATGGTTGATAAAGTCATACATAATGGAGTATTTTCTTCTGTATCTTGTGTATTTATGGATAAGACACATGTTTTATGGTCAATTTTGCAAGTATACTTTATTAAAAAGTCTCTTCCAAGTATTCCATCTGCATGTATATCTATATCTTCATTTATTGCATAGAATTTGTGTACAATTTCCCTATTATCTAGATTTATCTTTAGATTTGCTTTTTGTGTTATGGTTAGTGTTCTACTTGCTATGCCTGTGATTTGGATTTTGTTCGATGAGATTATTTCATTCTCACTAATTTTTTCATTTTTTATTATTGATATATCTGCTCCAGTATCTAATAGTAAAGTGACTATTCTACTTTTATTTCCTATTCTTACTTTTATAATGTTCGTATTAAATGTTCGGCTAATACAACTTATGTTGTATTTTCTTCTAGTTTCTAATTGCATTGAACCCCGCTGCCGGGGTTTGACGAGTTTCCCGAATTTTGACGGTTTCTATTAAAGGGCTGCACAATTACATTTGAATCGCCGTACAAAACATTAGTGGGGATCGCAATTACTTTCGATCTCTCACTTTCATTTGCGGATAGCGTTGGCGTGAGCGAAAATTGTAGGTAGTGTGCGTAAGTGGAAAACCGGTTGAAAGCAAAACAAATAATAAATTGTCTATCGCGTATTAGTGTACATAAAAATAACTTGCAAGAGGAGTACAAGTTGGCAAGTACTTGATATACTTGATACATAATTTCAGTAATTTAGAAGATGCATTTGCAATTGCATGTTTTAATTTAAATGTATATTTAATTAAAAGCAAAAAACCATTCAGATAAAGATAACGAAAACACACAAAAATTTCAAAAAATTTAACTTTATGTATGGTAATATATATTTATTAATTATTAATGTTTGAATGTAAAACCATAATATTAGTTAAAAAAAAATAAGTTTAAAATCGCCGCTCACAATTTTTACTTTAATATCGGCGTTATTAAAACTGCTATTAATATTGGCCCACTATCATAGTAAAAATAAAGTCGACTTTAAATTTAGTGTAAGCTTTTTTGACAGTTTTTCAATATAATATGTTGTCAAAAAGCTTGCACTAAATTTAAAGTCGACTTTATTTCGACTATGATAATGGGCCACTGTTATTTACAGGAAAAAAACACTGTTTTTTGGCTGTTAACGTTTTAGCATTAAAAAATTGAGATAAAACAAAAATTCAATATTATTCATTATTATTATTTATTATTAATTACATATTAATCATTAGCAACTGATAATGACTTATGCTTTCATCATACGCAAGTATTTGCAGTAGAAGGTAGAACTATACAGTTTTTTTTATTTGCCGTGATAGCGACCGATAATTACTGTAATTGATGAGAGTAAGTTACGTATGCATTTGATCCGAGAGAGAGAGAGAGAGAGAGTTAAAACATTACTTCTTCTCGGAGCAACAAGCAACGGTTTTACGTTATTTCTTTACTTAATTCTGCTGCAAGTGATGTGCCTAGCTAAAAGTACTTGGTGGAATCAAAGAAGCAAATACATTTGTGCAGCCCTTTAGTTTCTATTAAAGTTATTATTATTGTTATTGTTAGCTTTATTGTAATTTCTATTGCTATTGCTATTACTGTTACTATTTCTATTGTCATTCGTATAACCATTATTATTTCTAATGCCGTTATTATTATTATAATGTAGTGCACTTCAATCTAAACGTTTCTATAACTTTAACTTAAACACATTTATTCCATGCAATTATTATTTATAAACATTTAACACATAAAGATCTAGTCTACAAACTAACATTTCTATAAATGTAGCCTAAGCACATTTATGTAGCAAACAAACAAAACAAACACATAACTATTGTTTACATTCTTACTCGCTTGCACTTTATGTTTACATAACTACACTACATAGCTACACTAAAATGACTACATAAACTAATGTTCTACTTAGTTACAATTATATTTAATAAGATATATATTTAATTTTGTATTTAGTTTAAGTTAAAAAAATACTGTTACTTGGCTTTATAAGCCGAAGAAAATCTTAAAATAAAATCACTAAAGTTTTGAGCTTTAAACCAACTGCTCCTTTTATTTTATTTCTAAGCGCCTGAATGCACTTTCGAGTGACGGCGCAAAGAAATCTTTTTTTAAACTGGCCAGTAGCGCTCTTAAGCGCTGGCAATAATATTATACGCGTATTATAAAAATAACCGCGTAAAACTTAAATACGCGCATAACGCGTAAGCCGCGTATTAGTAAAAGTCGCGCGTCCAACATTACATGGCGATCCTGCAACACGGACCAAGTAATCAATGAGAAAAAACGCAGTGGTGTCGTGAACGCACCAAAAGGCAACTGTTGCGTATTAAATTGATGGATACCGACGACAATTAGCTTAAGGAGCAGCCGATGTAGCAAAAACAACAATATCAACAACAAACAATACACAAAAATCAGCTACATAAGATGCAGCCTATTCAACAACAACACTAAAAACAAAAACAACGCTAAACAAAATTTTTTTTTGATTTTTAAATAATTTATAAAAATTAAATTATGGAAAAAACCTGAAAATAAAAAAACTACACATATAAAAAAAATTAAATCCATTTTTCCCACATCATTATTTTGGAGCTACATTTGAAGCAAAAAATTTTTAAGTCAGTTTCATAAAGCCAAAATCAAAACAACACTCACATACACACATTTTTATATCTTCTTATATATTCTTGCAAAAAAAAAACTCTGCACATATGATTTTTTTTAGTTTGGTTTTTTCTCTCGCTTTGCTAGCTGCAACAAAACTAGCTATATATATTTGTTCTTAAACACTACATACACAATAATTCCACATACTTAAACAAATAAAAACAATTTAATTAATAAAACTCAACATACTTTTATATTTTCTTAAACAAAATTTTTTTTCTATTTGATTTACGCACACGCGACCGGTTTTATTTTCATTCACGAACTAAAATGTCATTTAGTTCTTCGTTTTCTTTTGTTTACTTTCTTATGATAACTAATGCTCTATAAGTTGGTACTACCACAGGGTGTTCCATACGAATTAAAATATAAATAAATAAATCTATTACAAAAAAAATTTTTATGGAAATAATTGAAAGAAACATTTTAATATTAGAAAAATTTAAATTAAACTTTAAGAAAAGTAAAAACAGAAAATACAGTAGTGAATACGTAAAAAGTAAGTTGAATTTTTTTCAAAATATAAAAGTTGAAATAGAGAATATTGAAGACAATGAAGATTGTCGAATTTTAAAAATTCAAAAATAAAGTAAAATTCAACAATATTTATTATGAAGTTGTGAATATATTAAATAATTTAATTATAAAAGTAAATACAAAAAGTTTTAAAGAAATTATTTCTATAGATTTAGATTTATCAAACATTTGGGAGGAAGAGAAAATTTTGCCAAAAATGTCAAATTTCGACATTAATGTGGTAGGAAAAAAACTACAAGTTTTCAAAGGAAACTGTAATGGATTAGAGGATTTTATTGTACAAGCAGAATTATTGCATGATTTAGTGAAGGATGATGATAGGGAAATTTTTGTTAAATATATTTATAATTTTAAATTAACTACCCAAGTACGCAGCATACTTGGACGTTCAAACCAGCCTTCTACTTTTGCGGAATTAAAAACTTTATTTGAACAATCGTACCCAAATCCGAAAAATTTACAACAAATATTAAATGAATTTAGTACACTAAAACAAAATAATATGCCAATAGCAGCATTCAGAGAAAAATTGGTAGAACTTTCAGAACAGCTGAGCTCTTATGAGATAAAAAGTCTAGAAAATCCGAGTAAGGACGCGAAAGATGCGGTATACAAAATAAATGAGAGCATGGCACTCAATATTTTCACAAAAGGTGTTGATACAGAATATAGAAATATATTACTAGCAAATCCACTGAAAACTTTTGGTGAGGCTGTTGAGAGGTGTATGACAGTAGAAGAAAATTTAAAGGCTAATGGAAATAATATTTTCCAAATTAGAAACAATTTTAGAGAACAGAGATATAACAATAATTTTAATAATAATCAGAGATATTATCAAAATAGCTATTCAAACAGCAATTATAGATATAATAACAATAGCAACAATTTTAGAATCAATGGAAGTAATTCAAATCAAGGCTTTAACAGAAACAATAACTTTTCAAACAATAACAACTTTCATAATAACAATAGTTTTCGATACAATAATAACACAAACAGAAATTTTAGCAGGAATAATAATAATAATTTTAATTACAAAGTGCAGGGAAACGGCGATGGCCGGGTAGCAGGAGCTGTTACCCGCAGAGGCCACAATTAATTTTACAACTATCAAAAAACTTATCTAATTTCATAATCTTAAAATGTAAAAATTCAAATAGAACTTTAAAATTCCTTATAGATACGGGAGCTGATATTTCCGTTTGCAAAGTTCAAAATACTAGCAATTTAAACACAAGATATATTACAAAGATAACAGGCATAACGAACGAGACTATAGAATGTATTGGTACATCAAATTTAAAATTTTATATTGAAAATGAGGAAATTGAACATAATTTTACAATTGTTGAAAATGATTTTCCTGTAGAAAAAGATGGAATAATATGCCGAGACATGATGAGGAGGTATATGTCAAAAATAGACTACGAGACATGTACAGTTACATTTATAATTAATGAAAAAGAAGTAATATTACCAATAATTTTAAAGCATTTTTATAATGTTGCGGTACCCGCACGAACAAACGCGATGATTCCAACAGTTTTAAAAAACGAAAATACAAAAATACTAGCCATAACAAGAAGTATGGATAAAAATAAGCATACAAAATACTCAACCAGTAACAATTTAGAACGTATTCCAGGCAGGAAGATTGATCACCTTTTTGTGTGGGAATGCACTTCACTATCGGATGTAAACAAAATAAGAAAACTAAAATTGATAACAGAAAAAGATTTTAAGGGTACTCAGATAGACATAGAAGACAATCAGGTTTTTGTACGATGCAGTGACAATCCGATGTTCACACAGATGACTTTGGAGAAACTAATTTCGAAGATGCAAAAACTAAGGATTGAAGAATTAGCATTGAATATTCATGATGATATATTTAAAACCATGGCCATGGAAAATTTTAAAAGAGTGTATAATAATTTAAAGATTAGCGAAAAAATACTCATTTATAGAGAAGCAAAAAGAATAATAGGGATAGAAAACCAGAAAAGAATAATTGAAGAGTACCATAATTCGACCCATGGAGGTCATATGGGAATTAGAAAAACGATTTTAAAAATAAAGCAGAGGTATATATGGAAAAACATGAGTAGAATGATTAAAAATTTTATAAATAATTGCGAAACATGCAAAATTAATAAACAAACCAGACATACAAAAGAACAACTAACTGTGACAGACACACCAGGAACTAGTTTTGAAGTAGTTTCAATAGATACTGTAGGTCCTCTACGACTAACAAATAACTACCGGTACATACTCACCATGCAGTGCGAATTAACAAAATATGTTATAGCATGTCCCATGGAGACGAAAGACGCCAAAACAGTAGCCAAAACTTTAATAGAAAACTTAATTTTGATTTATGGGCATTTTAAAACAATAAAGTCGGATAGGGGTACAGAGTTTACCAATGAACTGATGTCGCAAATATGCAGTCAATTGAACATAAAACAAGTATTTAGTACGGTGTGCTCATCATGAAACTCTTGGTTCTATAGAGAGGAACCACAGAGTGCTAAACGAATTTTTACTTAATTTTTGCAAAGATGACGAATGGGACCATTGGATCCCATGCTTCACATTTGCGTACAATACGACACCTCATATCGATACGAACTATAGTCCTTTTGAACTTATTTTTGGCAAATTGGCAAACCTACCAAATAAACAATTAGAAACATTTAAAACTTACAATACTGAAAATTATGCGCAAGAACTAAAATTTAGATTAGCATATTCTTTATATAGCTAAAGAGAAGCGAAAGAAAGATAATGAAATTTCAAACCCACTTAATATAAATATTGGTGATAAAATAATTGTAAAAAGAATGAATAGAAGAAAGTATCAATCACCATACCATGGTCCATACACGGTAATTAAGAAAAATGGAATAAATACAATAATAGATGTAAATGGAAAATTAAAAGAATATCACAATAATTTATTGAAAAAATGGATTTAATGGAAATGAAATTTTGTAATGGAAAATTTGTTAACATGTCGGAATTAATATATAAACAAAAATATTTGAATTGTATAATTACCAATAATAAATATATTTTTATTTGAATTGTATAATTAGTAGTTAAAAAAAATAAATAAAAATTTATTGAAATATTATAAACACTAATATAAAAAAGTAATATAATTACCAAGTCGAAATTTATTAAAACTTTTGAATTGTATAAATTAAACGAAAAAAAAACAAAAAAAGATTTTTGCATTGTATAACTTTAAAAATTATTTGTTTAAATCAAATAATTTTATCTTAAGGATAGGGGTGTATTGCACTTCAATCTAAACATTTCTATAACTTTAACTTAAACACATTTATTCCATGCAATTATTATTTATAAACATTTAACACATATAGATCTAGTCTACAAACTAACATTTCTATAAATGTAGCCTAAGCACATTTATGTAGCAAACAAACAAAACAAACACATAACTATTGTTTACATTCTTACTCGTTTGCACTTTATGTTTAAATAACTACACTACATAGCTACACTAAAATGACTACATAAACTAATGTTCTACTTAGTTACAATTATATTTAGTAAGATATATATTTAATTTTGTATTCAGTTTAAGTTAAAAAATACTGTTACTTGGCTTTATAAGCCGAAGAAAATCTTAAAATAGAATCACTAAAGTTTTGAGCTTTAAACCAACTGCTCCTTTTATTTTATTTCTAAGCGCCTGAATGCACTTTCGAGTGACGGCGCAAAGAAATCTTTTTTTAAACTGGCCAGTAGCGCTCTTAAGCGCTGGCAATAATATTATACGCGTATTATAAAAATAACCGCGTAAAACTTAAATACGCGCATAACGCGTAAGCCGCGTATTAGTAAAAGTCGCGCGGCCAACATTACAATACTTATTACTACTATTTCTATATTTATTATTCTTATTGTAATTCCCATTTCTATTGTTAAAATTACTCCTATTTCTGAATGCCAGTACATTATAATTTGTATTTGTTTGACTATCTAACTCTGTCGCTATCTCTAAAACTTTAGCAAAAGTATTTGGTTGAGTTGCTAAAACTATGCTTCTAAAATGCTCATTTAAACCTGTTTTAAATGCATATACTTCTAGTTGGTCATTTAATTTTACGATTATTTCTTTATTATTTTCTCCTTGAGTTGATAATTGAACTTTATTTAGAGCTGCTATTATTGTTTCTGTTTTAGTAGCAAAAGTTGTAACATTCATCGATCCTTCATTGATTTGATGCAGTCATTCTGCAATTTTAAAGAATTTTTATTGAATTTGAGTAGGTACGATATGAGAGTTTTGGCTCAAGGATCAAGGATTAACCCTTGAGCCAGAACTCTCATACTAATCCTTAATCCTTGAGCCAGAACTCTCATACCAATCCTTAATCCTTGATCCTTGAGCCAGAACTCACTCTGGACCAAGGAGCAGGAGTAGGATTTTGTATGAGAGTTCTGGCGCAAGGAGCAGAAGCAGGATTTGTATGCCGATTCTAGACCAAGGATTTTGTATGCCGGTTCTGGACCAAGAAGCAGGAGCACCATTTTGTATGCTGATTCTGGACCAAGGAGCAGGATTTTGTAGGCTGGTTATGGACCATGGAGCATGGAGCAGGATTGGTATAGCTATTCTGGACCATGGATTATCGATTTACGGAGCAGGAGCAGGATTATGGATTAATGGAGCAGGATCAGGATTAAAGCAAGTGGTAAAAAAGTGTAAGTGAATTTTGATGGGTGGTGAAAATGTGTAGCGGAATTTTAATTGGTGATGAGATCGTGTGGGGACTTTTGATGTATTGCACACAGGCGGACGTAAAAGTCAAATTTGTAGGAATTTTTTATGGAGCAGGAGCCAAACCTAGGAATTTTTAGGAAAGGAAACCTAGAAGAAAAAGTAAGAGCACAACACACCCTATGAATATAATGTAACGAACAAGTTATTTAAACGTAACACTCATGTAAATATAAAAAAACAGATTTTAAAAAGCAGTAGCTATGTAGCAAAATCTAAAATTATCAAAATCCTTTTTCTATAGACAAACGAAAAAATGATTTTTCATACTTACATCTATTTTATCATAATGTGCAATATATGTGTAAAAAAATGTTCATCCCTTATGCTAGAAAAGTAAAATAAGATAAGCATCAGAACCACAAAGCAAATAAACATCAAACAAAAACAGGTCGATCTTTCTCTTGCATTGATAGAAGTATTCTAAAGAATAAAAATGTTATGTGTATGTCACCACAGGTGGTCTATGAGGAATGGCAGGTGGGAAGAATGCTGAACATGTTATCTTTGAGGTTACTTTTACATAAAAGAGGTTAATAAAATATTGCAATATTTTATTTCGACATTTATAAAATCAAAATAACACACAGTAATATCCACAATTATTGCAAAAATGTCCCTTTATTTGTGTAGAAAATTTTATGCACTATTCATATTTTTTATACACTTTATTATTTATATACACTGAAAAGCTTTTGAAAAAATGAATGAAAAAATCTTATTCTTGTTGTTGCTGTTTGCAGATTTTTTTAACAATTAATAAAATGTTATAATTTCTTTAATAAAAGATGCTTTCTCAATGCTTATTATTACATCAATAAATTTTATTTTGGTTTTTTAAATAGACTTTGAAAATAACAATTTTAAACATAAATGACCACAATTTATAGTATTAAAATGTTGATATCTAAAATAATTATAGCTAATCTTTTTCCCTGAATATTGTATTAATTGCTTTGATGGCTGCAAGTTTCTAAAGCTATCAAAATATTCAATTTCATTATGATTTTTCCAGTATGCTACCCAATGTGTGCCAGGTCCCTTTGAAGTATCCTGATTGACTATTCCACATTCTTTTTTAAATGGTTTACTTGGAAGAGCGTCACACATAAACACCCCTCTAAAATGTGGAATATCTTTAGCATATGTCGTTAGATCTACATCAGAAAGAGCTCTTTTAGGTAGCTTCATTAAAAATTTTGCTTATAAGGTTTTACATAATGTCCAATTTCTTTTTTATATAGTTTTAGGAACATGCCTTTCCCCATTGCAATAGTTTCCATTTTACTGTTATGACTTTTTTCCTCAGCCAGCTGCTCCTTTCCATTTTTAACTGCATTTATTGATTTTGTAATGCCAGATACTCCACCAGTTAGACCGCCAAGTGTACCAAGTGCAGCAAATATAGGTGCAAGTGGGAGAAAACCTCCTGATTTAGGTAGTGGTATTACTCGAGGTGTTTTTATTAGAGATTTTTTCCCTTTGAATATATTATTCACAACTTTTCGAGAAATTTTAACAGCATCATCCAAGTTTTTAGTTTTCTTAATTTTTATTTTAGCACTTTTCAATGCATGTTCAAACAGTTCAAACATACCAAATTTTGTTTTCGCTTTCATTGCGTTAGTAACAAGCCAAGCGTTTGTTTTTTCAGCAAGACTACTATCAGTCGCGTTTTCAGTTAAGCCAAGTTTTTTCAGTTAAGATTTTGTCGGCAATATGTCTTTTTTCTAAATCTTTATTGTTTGAGTATGTTACATCGTGTTGTCTACAAGCTGAATCTAAAAGAGTTATTCCATGGTCTCCTCTAGCTAAACGTTTTTTTTAATTTTGTACCAGATCCACAAAATTGATAACCAGGTAAATGAAGTTCAAATGGAAGTTTATTGATGTTTTTATTTAGAATACCTTTCCCAATGAAGGATGGTTGACAACTGATTATCTTTTTATAAATGATTGCCATAGAAATTTATACTTTTCAAATTAAAGGGTGACGTTAAAGTGAATGAAAACACAGAAAATATCCTGTTTATAAATGCTTTCATTTAGTAGTTTTCATAATGCGATTCTTAAAACAACATAAATCGATTACCGTAAAGAATATTGATTCAAAGTTAAATACGTCAAATGGAATACGACACAGTTCATTGCTACCGAACTCAATTCGCGGACTTATTTTTGGACCTTCAAATTGTGGAAAAACTAATGTAATGATAAGTCTTATTGAAAGTCCTAATGGACTGAAATTTAAAAATATTTACTTATACTCAAAGTCAGCAGAGCAGCCTAAATATAAATACTTGCAGCGGCTAATAAAACCTATTAAGGAGATAAAACTTTCAACATTTTCCAATAATGATGACGTCATATCTCCAAGTACAACCAAACTCAATATTTATAGTCGATGATGTAGCTTGCGAGAAACAAAATCATATACGACCTTACTTCTGCATGGGGCGTCATAAAGACGTTGATAGTTTTACTTATGTCAAACTTACACACGTATCCCAAAACACCTGATTCGTGATAATGCTAATATTATTATAATGTTTAAACAAGATGAAATGAATATAAAACACATTTATAATGATCATGTTGGGTCTGATATGTCTTTTAATACATTTCACGAGTTATGTTCAATATGTTGGAAAGAAAAATATGGCTTTCTAGTAATTAATATGGATGACTCCATTAATAATGGTCGCTATAGGAAAGGATTTGACTTATTTATAAGTTTATAAAAGAAACAGTATTGCTATTTTAAAATTAGTATATCAACTTTTACTAAACTGATCTGTACTTTTAAACAGCTAACTGCAAAAACTGGTCTGTTTTATTAAATAGCCAACAACCAAACTATTCAATACTACGGTGTATTACTATCAGCTAAGACTGATTTATACTAAATTTATTACTCTGGTCTGTTTACATTTTTTCTGTTTTGGCTATCAAAATGAATGAAAATTTAGTTAAAAATCTTATTAAGACTCGAAATATTTTGAAAAAGAAGTATAAAAGTCTTCAGCTTGGAGAAGTTGCAAATGATAAGCTATTAGAAAAGACTTTTAAATCAATAACAAACCCATTAAAAAAATAATTCAATCGACTAATAATAATACAATATTAAAACCTGAAAAATATTCAGATAACTCTTTTAAGGATAATAAAGTTTCTACTAGCACACCATTTAAAAAGGACAAGACATGATTATACTTAATGATTATACTTAATTTTCTCCAAGCTTTGATAGTAAGGAAGTCGATAAAAGTTCATCCGCGTTTAAATCATTTGATGTTGAAAATGATGATGATAATGTAAGGATATGGAAAATGTTAATGATGATGATGAAGATAATATTGATAATGTTGATAATGATATGGAAAATGATGATGATGACACCACCATTAATCCAAACTAGAGTATTCAATTTGATTTATCGCAGGTCAATTTAAATAAATTTAATAAAACGTACGGTCCTCATAAGGATAAAAATCAAATATGGAGATTGGGTAATGAATCCCTTACATTTGATTTGAGCAATATAAATGTAAGTAACTCGCAATGGCCCTTCTCATCGGGTTTATATGAACTATTAGTTTATAAGAAACCAAACAGTTTTAATGAAATGAATTTTAATGCTTATAAAAAAATATTAGAGATGACTAATGCTCATAGAAGAAATTACAACGCCAACGGACAGCTTAAAGGAAATCTCTCAAAAAAATATACAACGATTATAAGAAAACTATTCAAAGAACAAAAAGTTCATAGGGGGAAAGGTTTGATGAAGCTGAATACAAAAGAACCGAATTATATATATTGGAATGACCCCAAAGAACTGGTTGATAGATTACGTCTTTTGATTTCATCATCAACTGCCGGTCACTCAAATCATAATAATGAAATAGTTTCAATTATTGAAGAATTGAGAGAAACAAAGATTATTGTATAAATATGCTGTACAAATATAAAACAATCAGTATTCAGTATACATCAGTACCTCTGAAAGATATCAAAACATACACACCAAGATTCATTTGGATAGTGATCGTAATTTCAACTTCAACTTGCGGAGAATAAAAAAAATTGATAATCCTATATTGGAAAACAATGCTGTAAATAAAATTTATATGAAAAGTTATTTTGAAGAAATAAAGAAACAAATTAATACATTGTATACAGAAAGAATTAAGGAAGTGGAGGATCGTTTTCACGAACTAATACAACAACAAAACGTATTGCTTACAGAAAAACTTATAGATTTAGAAACTCGCTTAATTACATTAATACAACAACAAAAATTATTGCTTACAGAAAAACTTATAGATTTAGAAACTCTCTTAAGTAAATTGATACAAGATCAAAGCATCTTACAAAATAATCTAAATCAATCGCTAAAAGAAGAAAGATCGTTATTAAATTATAAATTTGATGCAGCTGAAAAAGTCTTAATGAAACTATTATTACGAGAACAAAGATGATTACGAAACATTTGAACAAAGAAATATAAATCGTGTTGATTTTAATCCTATATTAGCAACACTTAAATAAATGAAATCTAAGAAGACACTAGAGATGGAAAGACAAGAATTGGTTCAAGAGCTGCATAAGCAAGCACGCAGAAATTTTATCCGACGACGAGCAGTAATCAAGGAAATGGACGATCTTTGGCAGGCAGATCTTGTTGAAATGGGTGTTTATTCAAAACATAACAAAGGTTATCGGTTTATTTTAACAGTAATAGATACATTTTCAAAGTTTGCTTGGTCTGTTCCTGTAAAGTCAAAAGGAAGTGCGGATATTGCCAATGCTATGAAATAAATTTTTTTACTAAAGAGAATACCAAAGAACTTACAAACCAATAATGGCAAAGAGTTTTATAATAAAACATTCCAAAACCTGATAAAAAACATAATATCAAACACTATTCTATATATAGCATCATGAAAGCATCTATTGTGGAACGATTTAATAGAACTTTAAAAGGAATGGTGTGGAAAAGGTTTAGTTTACAAGGAAATTACCAATGGATTAGTATATGTAAGGATTTAATTAATCAATATAATAGCAAAAAGCACAGAACCATTGAAATGATGCCATAGTCTGTTAATATAGAAAACGAACGATCTGCACTAAAACAAGCTTATAATCATCCAAAAAATTTCAAATATGGTAAACTACAAGTTGGAGACCACGTTCGAATTAGCAAATATAAGCATATTTTTGCAAAAGGATATACTCCAAACTGGACAACTGAAATTTTTAAAATTCGAACTATACAGAACACAAACCTTGTAACTTATTTATTGGAAGACTATCAAGGGATCCCGATCATTGGTAGATTCTATGAACATGAAGTATTAAAGACACATTTTCCCAATACATACTTGATTGAAAAAGTTATTAAAACCAAGGGACAACAAGTTTACGTTAAATGGCTAGGATTTTCAAATCATCATAATTCTTGAATTAATAGAAATGAAGTTCAATAACAAAATATTATTTACATATTTCATGAAAAAACTTTATATAAAATAATAAATCAATAAATAATTGCTGTTATCATAAGAAAATTTCTTTATGTGTAAAAAATGTATTACTCTTAAGAAAGTTTTTAATTTTCAATATAAATAAAGAAAGAATATAAACTTTTAAATATATTATAGTTGTTATTTAATACTTAAATCATATCAAATAAACACCGACCGTCAGTTTATAACAAATACTCGTAATGTCAATAACAATCTCTTTAAGCGGTACCTCATCAACACTGATAGGAAAAAACATATTATTACAGTTCCAGTGGGTTCATATGAACTCGAAGATATCGCTTTTTTCTTGGAGTCATCTATAAAGGATATTAATAAATCGATTTCCCTTGTAATTGAATCCAACAACAATACTCTTAAAACTGAAATTGCAACATCCGTAGATATAGATTTTTCGAAACCAAATAGTATAGGACAGCTACTTGGATTTAGCAAAAGGTTGTTGCGAGTAAATGAATCATCACATGTGAATTATTCTCATGAGGGTGTGCGATTTGAATATGATTTACCTTTGAATTTTACGAATATTAACACAATACGAATTGAATGTAATTTAAAAACTGGGTCATATATTAATAACACTTCAGTTCATACTATTCATGAATTTCCTCTCGATGTCTAACCTGGATATAAAGTAAATGAGAAGCCTTGAAATGTCATTTACTTACATGTCAACTGTCAAGAAATAAACAACATAGCCATAAGAGTCTTAAATCAAGACGGTGATCTTATCATTTTTCGAGGAGAAAAAATTTTTATAAGATTTCATTTTAAGCCCGAGTAAGAAAATGATAATCTACACAAATAATAATAAAAGCGTAATTGAAAAAGGATTTGTATTTTGTCCTGCATCAACACTCGATCGAGAACATACAAAAAAGAAACTGTTGACAACATCTAACATAGAATATTTAAAATCCTTGGAATTTCATCTTCAATAATGAACGAAATATATAATTTCCTTCAAAAACCAATGTATGATGAGAGTATTATAAAGAGGGAACATCATAGATACTCTCCATATTTGAAATCATTCAGCAATAATGATGAGTTCGTATACCAATTCAAAATCAGGATATCTTTGTCCTACCAAGTGAGAGTATGATTTATATTCATGGCTTTATAGCTAACCATTAAGGAGGGAAAGATGTGGGAGCAACAGGAGTGAGATTTAAAAACAAATTTGTTTCATATCTTTTTGAAATTAATGGTTTTGAAGTTGATCGTACTCGTAATCTTGGAATTTCATCCACCATGAAAAATTTTGTATCATTGAATGAAGCTGAAAGCAATTCATTAAAAAACGCAGGTTGGTGCCTTGAAGAAAATTTCACATTGGAAAAAACTCACTTTAGTTGCTGTATACCGCAAAAAATGTTGATGGGTTTTGGCGAAGATTATACTAAAATAATATGAAATTCAAAGCATAAGCTTATCCTCCAACGTGCTTCATCTAATGATAGATCATATCATCCTACTAATGCAACAGAACAATTAAATTTTACAATTCTCGACTGTGCGAGACTGGAAATGTACAAGATAATTAGCAACAAAGATCCAATTTTAATTCCTTTTAGAAGTTGGGACTGTCACATAAATCCTATGCTACCAAAAAGTACAAAGGTCTTATGGAATGTAAAACTGGCTTCGCAAAATGAAAGACCTAGATTTCTCATAATTGGTTTACAAATTGAGAAGAGCAAATAGCAAGGACACACTTTTGATCATTGTAATATATCTAATTTAAAAGTATATCTAAACTCTGATTCATATCCCTATACTGATCTAAATTGTCGCTTTTAAATGGGACAGTATGCTGTTCTATATGACACTTACTTACTTACTTAGTTGGCGCAAAACCGTACGTCGGTCTTGGCCTCAACTAAGAATTTGCGCCAGCCATTTCTGTCTTTCGCTTGCTGGCGCCAGTTGGAAATGCCAAGCTTCGTCAGGTTGTCCTCTACTTGGTCTTTCCAACGAAGATGCGGTCGTCCTCTTCTACGTAGACCGCCGCTGGGTACCGAATCGAATGTTTTCTTCACTGGAGCATCGTCTTTCATGCGCTGCACATGACCAAGCCAGCGAAGCCGCTTGATTTTAATGCGCTTGACTATGTCGATGTCAGCGTACAGCTCATACAGTTCATCATTCCACCGTATTCGGTACTCGCCATTGACGCAGATTGGACCGTAGATCTTACGAAGAATCTTTCTCTCGAATGCTAATAAAGTCTTTTCATCTAAACTGCTCAGCGTCCAGGTTTGTGATGCATAAAGTAGGACGGGCATGATGAGCGATTTATAGAGCGTGATTTTCGTTCGTCGAGAGAGGGCTCTGCTTCTCAATTGGCTACTGAGCCCAAAGTAACACCTGTTGGCAAGAGTTATTCTTCGTTTGATCTCAATGTTGATGTCGTTGGTTGAATTAATGCTGGATCCCAGATAAACGAAGTTATTCACAACCTCGAAGGAGGTATTGTCAACGGTAATGTGGGTTCCAAGACGCTGGGACTGTTTGTTTGTTGACACTAAGTATTTCGTCTTATCTGCTTTCACTGCCAGACCCATTCGACTTGACTCTCTTTCTAATCTGGAAAATGCTGCACTGACTTCACGCGTATTATGGCCAATGATATGTATGTCATCAGCATACGCAAGCAGCATAACACTCTTGTAGAATATTGTACCACTACATCTCAGATCAGCAGCTCGGATGATCTTTTCCATCATTAGGTTGAAAAAGTCGCACGATAAGGAATCACCTTGTCTGAAACCTCGTTTGGTAATAAATGGTGGGGAGAGGTCCTTCCCGATTTTAACTGCACTGCTGGTGTTGCTCAGTGTCATCCTGCAAAGTCGTATTAGTTTTGCAGGAATACCAAATTCAGACATGGTGGAGTACAGGTGCTTCCTTATTGGGCTGTCGAAGGCGGCTTTGTAGTCGACAAAAAGATGGTGGGTGTCGACTTGTTTTTGTCGTAACGTGAAAATCTGGTCGATGGTGGACTTTCCAGGTCTGAAGCCACACTGATAAGGTCCGATCAGTTCGTTTACAATGGGCTTCAATCTTTCACATAAAACGCTCGACAGGACCTTATATAAGATATTAAGAAGGCTTATCCCACGGTAATTGGCACAGATAGTGGGATCGCCTTTCTTGTGGATTGGGCAGAGCACACTGAGATTCCAATCGTTCGGAATGCATTCTTCCGACCATATTCTGCATAGAAGCTCGTGAATGCATTTAAGTAGAGCTTCGCCTCCGTTCTTAAACAGCTCAGCAGGTAAGCTATCAGCTCCCGCGGCTTTGTTATTTTTAAGCTGAGCTATAGCTGTCAGAACTTCATCATAGTTGGGCAGCGGAACCTCAACGCTGTCATCCGAAATTGGGGTTTCCGGAATATCACCTCTATTGGCAGGATTGTTGTCAGCGTCGCCATTTAGAAGCTTAGAGAAGTGTTCCCTCAATAACGTCAGTGTACTCTGGACATATGTCACTAGATTCAGGTTTTCATCCTTGCAGGAAGAGGCCCCGGTTTTAAAACCATCGGCAAGGCGTCTTAATTTTTCGAAAAATTTTCGGGCCTCATTCCTGTCACCATACATCTCAATCTTCTCTTGCTCACGCTTTTCTGCCTCTCTTTTTTTCCGCCTGAAAATATGTCTCTCTTCCCTCCCCTTTTCTTTGTATCTCTCCTTAGCAGCGCGCATTACAACCGACTGCAGGGTGCCTTTGTAGGTGGCGTCTTTCTCTGCAGTGGCATCGCGACACTCCTGGTCGTACCACTGGTTTCGGCGAGGGCGTTGGTAGCCAATCACCTCTTCAGCAGCCGCACGCATGGAGTTAGAAATGTGTGTCCACTGCGCGCATATATCATCGATTGGAGGAGTGCTTTGAAGAAGGAGTGAGAGTCGAGTGGCGAAAGCATCGGCTGTCTGTTTCGATTGCAGCTTGTCGACGTCTAACTTTCTCTGTGTAGGGTTGTGTGTATTCTTATCTGCGCACCGACGTGTACGGATCTAAGCTGCAACAAGATAGTGATCTGAGTCAATGTTTGCACCACAGATTGTGCGTACATCCAATACACTGGAAGAGTGCCTTCCGTCGATCAAAACGTGATCAATTTGATTCTTGGTTTTTTGATCAGGGGACATCCAGGTGGCTTTATGAATATTGAGATGCTTGAATCTAGTGCTACTTACGACCATGTTTCGTGCTGCGGCGAAGTCAATCAGCCACATTCCGTTATCGGAGGTGTTGTCGTGGAGGCTGAACTTTCCGACTGTTGGATCAAAAATATTTTCCTTGCCCACCTTAGCGTTGAAGTCACCAAGCACGATTTTTACGTCGTGACGGGGGCAGCGCTCGTAAGAATTTTCAAAGCGCTCGTAGAAAATTTCCTTGATCTCATCGTCCTTGCCTTCTGTCGGAGCGTGCGCACATATTAGGCTTATATTGAAAAATCTAACCTTGATGCGGATAATAGCAAGTCGTTCGTTCACAGGTGTGAATCGCAGGACGTGGGGCCGTAGTCTCTTGCCAACTACAAATCCGCATCCAAACTCGTGCTTCTCCACATATATATATGTTCTATATGATATATATGCGAAATTTCAAAAAAGTTATTATATGCGGGAACCTCAACCATTGCTAGATGTTTTTAGATATAAAGCTATTGCACCACTTATTGTTGTTGATATAACACATCAAAATGAAGCAGTTAAGTCGAATACCCCCCTGACAAGTGAAATAAGAAGAATAATTTAACTATAAAAATCAAATAATTTTTTCATTATATAAAAATAAGAAGTAAAAGTTAAAATAGTTTATTAACATTTTTTGATAAGAGTAACATTTATTTAAACGATAAAAACATTTCAAAATTGTATAATCAAAACTTTAAAAGAAATAAAAATTATGTACCCCAATAATAATAATAATAATAACAATAATAATAATAATAATAATAATAATAATAATAATAATAATAATAATAATAATAATAATAATTATAATAATAATAATAATAATAATAATAATAATAATAATAATAATAATAATAATAATAATAATAATAATAATAATAATAATAATAATAATAATAATAATAATAATAATAATAATAATAATAATAATAATAATAATAATAATAATAATAATAACAATAATAATAATAATAATAATAATAATAATAATAATAATAATACTAATAATAATAATAATAATAATAATAATAATAATAATAATAATAATAATAATAATAATAATAATAATAATAATAATAATAATAATAATAATAATAATAATAATAATAATAATAATAATAATAATAATAATAATAATAATAATAATAATAATAATAATAATAATGATAATAATAATAATAATAATAATAATAATAATAATAATAATAATAATAATAATAATAATAATTAAACAAAAATAAAAGAAACATTTATAAGAAGCAAACCTACTAATCCTACAATTTTTAACTAAAACACTTGTTAAGAATTAATGAATATAAAGATAATAAAAAACAAAAAACTATTTTTATTTGTTTTATTTTTATAAAAGATTATTTCATTTCGGAGTCTGATTTTTGTTGCAGATATACATATTCAAGCATACTGATACTAATAAACATACTATTACTGCTACTGATACCGCTACTGCTACTGATGCTGATAATGCTACTGCTACTGATACTGCTACAGTTACTGATACTGCTACAGCTACTGCTACTGCTACTGCTACTGATACTGCTATTGCTACTGATGCTTTTTTTTTGCAGTAAGCAGTTTTCAGTAAGCTGTAGTTATATCAGTTATTACATACTAGTTGATAGTTACTAAGTTACTCATATCAAAATTTAGACTTTTTTGAAACCTTATAATCAAAATTTTTAATGAAGCTGCCTTAAAGAGCTCTTTCTGATGTAGATCTGAGGAAATATGCTAAAGATATTCCACATTTTAGAGGGGTGTTTATGTGTGACGCTCTTCCAAGTAAACCATTTAAAAAAGAATGTGGAATAGTCAATCTAGATACTTCAAAGGGACCTGGCACACATTGGATAGCATACTGGAAAAATCATAATGAAATTGAATATTTTGATAGCTTTGGAAACTTGCAGCCATCAAAGCAATTAATACAATATTTAGGGAAAAAGATTAGCTATAATTATTTTAGATATTAACATTTTAATACTATGCAACGAAGCTGTCTTCCGGCTCTATAGCTCAGTCGTGTCCAGAATTCGTCACAAAATAAGAATTTTTATTTGTTTCAGTTTCTTCCAAATAAGGCTTTATTTATAAATGTTTTAGATTTTATTTTTTAAAATATTTTATAAATGTTTTAGATTTTTTTTTTTAAAAATATTTTATAAAATACTAAGGCGATGTGGTGAGCAATGCGGCGGTGATTGAGGTTGTTGACGTTCGACTCTCGTTCGAAAATGGGTATGGTGGTTGGCGGAAACTCTGGTGAATCGTAGTTGTGGACCTTACGTCCTAACCGTGTGCTTCCTGGCTAGATTACGTCCCTTGCGACCTGACGGTGCGCCTATAAGCTATGTGGTCCCTTGCGAAGTGACGGTGCGCCTATAAGATATGTGGTCCCTTGCGACCTGACGGTGCGCCTATAAGCTATGTGGTCCCGTGCTACCTGACGGTGCGCCTATAAGCTATGTGGTCCCTTGCGACCTGACGGTGCGCCTATAAGCTATGTGGTCCCTTGCGACCTGACGGTGCGCCTATAAGCTATGTAGTCCCTTGCAACCTGACGGTGCGCCTATAAGCTATGTGGTCCCTTGCGACCTGACGGTGCGCCTATAAGCTATGTAGTCTCTTGCAACCTGACGGTGCGCCTATAAGCTATGTGGTCCCTGGTTGTTCACCTGTTATCCTTGTCACCTTTCCTTCTGAAAGTTCTTACTGCAAATTCCATGAGCAGTTTTTTGTCTGCGCTTCTTTTGTTGCGTCCGTCGAGATTTCTTCTTCCAAGTCCTGTAGTCCCTCCAGTAATGCCAACCGCTCGATTCGCCTATCTGCAGCAACTACTTTAGTAATGCCAACCGCTCGATTCAACTGTCTGCCAGCAACTACTTTAGTAATGCCAACCGCTAGATTCAACTGTCTGCCAGCTACTACTTTAGTAATACCAACCGCTCGATTCAACTGTCTGCCAGCAACTGACTGTCTTCTCATCATAAAATTTTTTGCATACCTCTGCTGGTTGATCGTAGCAGCATCGCTGTTATCTCGTTATATTCATGTTTTCGTTAACATGTTGACACCGCTCATTAGTGTTGCCCTTCTCTGCTACTTATGCTCTTGTCGACATGTTGATACCGCTCAGTAGTTTTCGGCAACATTCGCATCGTGTTGCTGGTCACCCATCGAAGTACTCGCGGTCCCGTTGGCGCTTAATCAAATGTTGCAAATTGTTGGTGGCTTCTCTGTTTCGCTGTTAGCCATTCGTACTCATGTTGCTCTTGGTCTTAAGCTTTGTGTTTGCTATTCTTGTTGTTGCTTAATTTTGTCGCATTGACCGTTGTTCACACATATATATAAATGATGGAAAACTATGTATGTTGGCACAGGGTGCTTTGCTCGAAACTTATATATAGTTATTATAGTTATTTTAAGTTATTAAATAAATTTATTAAATTATTTAAATTATTTCCATTTGTAAATAATAACTAAGCATCTGTTTAAAAATTCATGTGTTGGCCTTTTTTAATGTATTATAAAATGAAAATATACAAGATAAAATATTTCATGTTTAAGAAAATAAAGAAATAGTTTGGTTATGATAATTTGTGTGCTACACGGTTATTGATGATGGATATCTTCTCATTTGCGGCAAAACTGGGGACATGTTTTGCCTCGTCACATTCCTCCCTTACTTCGCCGGTAGTTCGACGCTTGTTATTATTACTCCGCTGCGGGAGATTCGGTATCATGCGCTAAACGGTGTGGTATGGTTTAAGTTCGGCAATGTGGGTGGTGCGGGTACGCTTCTGGCCAGGCTTTCTCATCTGGACGATGACCAGCGACACAAATGCTTCTTCTTTATATGGGCCGTCAAATTGAGGTGCCAATTTTGCTGTGAATTGGTCCGCTGCTTTGGACAGGTGATGCTGTTTCACCCACACCAATTGACCAATTGGCCCAATTCTGGTTTCCATGTTCTGCGCCTTAAGTGGTAGTGCCTAGCTTGCGATTGTGCGGCTTGCTCCATATTCCTCCTAGCAATTTTAAACACTCCTTTTAGACGAGCTGCATGTTCGGTAGGGGAAATCGCTTTTTGGCCGGTTCCAGTGGCAAATTCATCGAAAAGTGTTCTGGGAAGACGTGGCTCTTGTCCTTGAACAATAAATGCAGGGCTAAAACCGGTGGACTCCGATTCGGCAGTGTTATAGGCGAGAGTTAGTTCGGGGAGTAGCTCGTCCCACGTGTTCTGGTTTTCTTCTGTAAATTGAGCTATCATTTTCTTTATGGTCCTATTTGTACGCTCTGTAGGGTTCTCCTATGGAGTGTATGGTGCTGTGTACCTTTGCTGTACTCCGAGATCTTGTAAAAAGCATTGAAAATTTCGACTCGAAAATTGAACTCCATTGTCTGTAATTAGCACCTTGGGCACTCCAAATCTTGACAAAATTCGCTCTCTAAACGCTTTTATTAGTTGCTTGCTTGTTGCCCTCCGAAGTGGCATCATTTCTGTCCATTTTGAGAATTTGTCTACAGAAACGATTAACATCGTATTTCCGTGCTTTGACCTTGACTTTATAACTTTGGCAACTTTTACATCCTCTGACATACTGACTTACGCTGCGAAACATACCTGGCCAGTAATACTTGTTTGCTACCCTGGCTATAGTTTTGCGTATTCCTAAGTGGCCAGCGGTAGGAGCATCGTGGTTTTCTATCATAACGCGATTTTTAAGATAACTGGGTACGCACAATTTCCATGGCGCACTATCTTCATCGCCAACCGTTCGGGGAAAATGGCGGTACAACTTTCCGTTTTCAATAATGTACTCTGGGTGTTGGTCCGGGCTAGACTTGACTTCGTTTATGCGTCGTTCTTACCATGCACATTTTTTCTGGTCACTTTGTGCTACAGCGCAGCTGCAAGTAGCCTCGAGGGGTTGTCTAGAGAGATCATCGGCGATAACATTCTGTGTACCTTTCCGATACTTTACATCATATGTATATTGCTGTAATTCAAGTGTCCATCGCGCTTTTCGACCTGACGGGCTCTTGATAGAGTTCATCCATTTGAGTGAGAGATGATCGGTTATGACTGTAAATGAATAGCCTTCCAGATAAGGTCTCATTCTGGGTATCGCCCACACAATTGCTAGGCACTCCTTTTCTGTCGCTGAGTAGTTCACTTCGGCTTTATTTAAGTGGCGACTTGCGTATGCGATAACTCTCTCTGTACCATCTATATTCTGCGTGAGGACAGCTCCTAAGCCATAATCGTAGGCATCAGTCTGAAGAGTAAATTTTTGATTAAAGTCAGGGCAGCCGAGGACAGGTGCCTCTGTGAGTCTTTTCTTGAGATCATCAAAAGCAGCTTGCTGCTCAGCTCCCCACTTGAAATGCTTCCCTTTTCGTAGTAATGCGGCAATTCTCTTATGGCTACAATCTTATCTGGGTCCGTGTGAATGCCTTCTTCACTAACCACGTGACCGAGATAATTTATTTTCTTCTTAAAGAACTCGCACCTCTCTGGGTTGATGCGCAGGTTGGCTTCTTTCAGTCGACGGAATACTTCCCTCAGGTTTTCCATATGTTGCTCCAACGTATTTCCGGTGACGACTATGTCGTCAAGATAAGCGAATGCGTGTGGTTCCATGTCTGTTCCAATGACTGTGTCTAAGGCCCGCTGGAAGGTGGCAGGTGCGGAATGGAGTCCAAATGGCATCACGCGCCATTGATAAAGTCCTCGACCCGGAACGGTAAATGCCGTGTACTGCTTGATGTTTTCCTCCATGGGTATCTGCCAATACCCGTTCTTCAAATCGATGCTGCTTATGAACTTTGCATTTTTGAGCCTATCCAAAATGTGATTGATTCTCGGGAGGGGGTAAGCGTCTGGTACAGACCTCGCATTCAACTGGCGGTAGTCCACGCATAACTCCCATTGTCCAGTTTTTTGCTTTACTAGCACTATGGGTGCGCTGTGAGGGCTTCGCGAAGGCTCTATACATCTTTTCTCGAGCAACTCATCTATTTCGGTCTCGATTATACGTTGCATGAATAGATTTTTGGGGAAATATCTCTGCTTGATTGGCCTGTCGTCGCGCATCACGATGCGGTGCATGGCGATATTCGAAACTCCCTAGATTGCCTCAAAACTTTTCAGCTCTTTCTCCAAAAAGGTTTTAACTTCAAGATTTTCAATGTCTGGTTTAATTTTCGTGTGTTGTGCGATATTACTTCGTTGCACAATTTTCAGTGCCGGTGTAGCTGGCCTTAGTCTCACAGTTGGTACCGTAGGTGCTGCTGCGACTTTTGCGACTTTCGACCTAATTTCTCTGCGACCTCTTCTTCTTTTCCTTTTTCTGTTGACTTTTTTTCTGGTGGTAACGTTTTCTTCGGCAGTTGATGACGCAGGTGCTGCTGCGACGGCAGTTGATGATGCAGGTGCTGCTGCAGCGGCAGTTGGTGACGCAGGTGCTGCTGCGACTTTTGCGGCTTTTGACTTATTTTTCCCCGCGACCTCTTCTTCTTGCTCTTTTCCTGTTGACTTCTTCTCTTGCGAGGACGCTTGCTTCGGCAGTTGGTGACGCAGGTGCTGCTGCGACGGCAGTTGATGACGTAGGTGCTGCTGCGACGGCAGTTGGTGACGCAGGTGCTGCTTCGACGGCAGTTGGTGACGCAGGTGCTGCTGCGATGGCAGTTGATGACGCAGGTGCTGCTGCAACGCAATTTAAAACCTTTGTGTGCTCCTGTGTCCTCGGCATTTCTAGTAGATCTAGGGAAAAATTTCCACATCGTATCGATGTCCCGATGCCGGACAGAAAATCCATCCCAAGAATCAAATCATCTAACACTTCAGGAAGGATGAGTATTGCCAACCGCACATAATTCTCACCCAGGGATACCTCCGCTTCTAATGCTTATGTTACTTCTTGTCTGCTTCCATCAGCTAAATTAATCTGCGTTTTGGTAGGTATGATATTTAACGTAGTCCGCAGCTTGTCTGCATAATATTGGCTGATGAAACTCCTTGTCGCCCTTGTGTCCAAAGTAGCCTCCATCCAGACGTCATCGAGTGCTACTGTGGCCGCTATGCGGCCCTCTTTTGCTCGAAGACCATCTAGTGCTGTCAAGAATCCACAAAATTGGGCCTCCACTCTCCTTGACGTAGAGGGGGCCTTCCGTCGTTTCCCTGTCTTCGACGGCAGCAGTCGTAGGTCCGAATATTCATTTTTCCACATTTCCAGCTGAAATTTATACCTTTGTTCTGGCAGTGGCGTTCTAAATGACCAACCCGTCCACAACGTCGGCAAGCTGTGTGTGGATCGATATATGCAACCTGTGTCGACTGCTTGTTAACTGCCTCTCCCAGCTGAACCTCTGCCAGACGGTGGTTGTTGTCCGACCGCTCAAAGTCTTCGAAATCGTCTGCCAAATTGATAAGCTCCGCCAAGCTTGAGAACTCTCTTCTCTTCACATAAAATTGAAGCTCGTGGCTGCTATTTCTGTAGATCCGCTCTAACTGTTTCTCCTTTCTGAGATTACCATGGCGCATCAGGTTCTGGATGGCTATGACGAAATCTTTAAATTTTTCGCCTGCAAATTGTTGCCGGCGGCGTATTTTATCTTCCAGCCGCTCTAAAAATTTAGCTGGCAAGAAGAATCCCAGAAAGCCCGTCTTGAAGCTTTGCCAGTTGTTCCAGTGTGCGTTATTGTTGCGGTACCAGTGGAGTGCTTGCTCGTATAGCAACTCATGCATGCACCGTGGCAACAAATCTTTATTTAGATCATACACCTCCACCAGATCCTCGACTCGCTCAATGAAGGCTAGAGCGTCTTCCGTCCCGTTGAAACTTACTGACCACTTCTTCACTCGATCTATGGTGTCGCTGTAAAATGATGGGCGTAACCCACCCCTCTGGACGTCAGAAAATGGTTGTGGTCGCGTCTCGTAGTTCGAAACCCGGAAACAAGTGCCCTTGTTTCTTCTTCTTCCGTCTCTCTTTGGGTACCTTGCGCCTCCTGGGAGTATTTCGTTATCGTTATACCTGGCGTTTTGTTTGTCTCGTTAGCTGCTACTGGCATGGGTGAACACCCTCGTCGGTGTTTGAACTCCAGTTCGGCCAGCCGTATCTCCTGCTCCAATTCGTAATTGTTTTCGTTGATCTGGGCTGCGAACCGTTTCCGCAGCTCTTCTACCGAGCCTTCTGCATTAAATTTGAATTCCTCAGCGTAGCTCAGGAGATCTTCTCGTCGAAGCGAGTACACCCACGTGGTTTTAACCATGATGCTTTTCTTCAACTCTTGTATATTTCAAAAATTCCGTAACTTCCGCAAATACCTTCAAAAGACAATCTTACTATTTATATCTATGCTTATTCAACTTTTAAGTAAAACATTTGTTGATAGTTTAAACAAATATATTTTTGTTTTTTTATATATATACTGGCATATATATAGGTATATGCCAGTCGTCTACTTTCAAATCACTTCACATTTGTACCAAGCTATATTTGGAAGGGTCCCTGCTCGGGCGCCATGTAACGAAGCTGCCGGTCTTCCGGCTCTATAGCTCAGTCGTGTCCAGAATTCGTCACAAAATAATAATTTTTATTTGTTTCAGGTTCTTCCAAATAAGGCTTTATTTATAAATGTTTTAGATTTTATTTCTTAAAATATTTTATAAATGTTTTAGATTTTTTTTCTTAAAAATATTTTATAAAATATTAAGGCGATGTGGTGAGCAATGCGGCGGTGATTGAGGTTGTTGATGTTTGACTCTCGTTCGAAAATGGGTATGGTGGTTGGCGGAAACTCTGGTGAATCGTCGTTGTGGACCTTACGTCCTAACCGTGTGCTTCCTGGCTAGATTATGTCCCTTGCGACCTGACGGTGCGGCTATAAGCCATGTGGTCCCTTGCGACCTGACGGTGCGCCTATAAGCTATGTGGTCCCTTGCGACCTGACGGTGCGCCTATAAGCTATGTGGTCCCTTGTGACCTGACGGTGCGCCTATAAGCTATGTGGTCCCGTGCTACATGACGGTGCGCCTATAAGCTATGAGGTCCCTTGCAACCTGACGGTGCGCCTATAAGCTATGTGGTCCCTTGCGACCTGACGGTGCGCCTATAACCTATGTAGTCCCTTGCAACCTGACGGTGCGCCTATAAGCTATGTGGTCCCTGGTTGTTCACCTGTTATCCTTGTCACCTTTCCTTCTGAAAGTTCTTACTGCAAATTCCATGAGCAGTTTTTTGTCTGCGCTTCTTTTGTTGCATCCGTCGAGATTTCTTCTTCCAAGTCCTGTAGTCCCTCCAGTAATGCCAACCGCTCGATTCGCCTATCTGCCAGCAACTACTTTAGTAATGCCAACCGCTCGATTCAACTGTCTGCCAGCAACTACTTTAGAAATGCCAACCGCTAGATTCAACTGTCTGCCAGCTACTACTTTAGTAATACCAACCGCTCGATTCAACTGTCTGCCAGCAACTGACTGTCTTCTCATCATAAAATTTTTTGCATACCTCTACTGGTTGATCGTAGCAGCATCGCTGTTATCTCGTTATATTCATGTTTTCGTTAACATGTTGACACCGCTCATTAGTTTTGCCCTTCTCTGCTACTTATGCTCTCGTCGACATGTTGATACCGCTCAGTAGTTTTCGGCAACATACGCATCGTGTTGCTGGTCACCCATCGAAGTACTCGCGGTCCCGTTGGCGCTTAATCAATTGTTGCAAATTGTTGGTGGCTTCTCTGTTTCGCTGTTAGCCATTCGTACTCATGTTGCTCTTGGTCTTAAGCTTTGTGTTTGCTATTCTTGTTGTTGCTTAATTTTGTCGCATTGACCGTTGTTCACACATATATATAAATGATGGAAAACTATGAATGTTGGCACAGGGTGCTTTGCTCGAAACTTATATATAGTTATTATAGTTATTTTAAGTTATTAAATAAATTTATTAAATTATTTAAATTATTTCCATTTGTAAATAATAACTAAGCATCTGTTTAAAAATTCATGTGTTGGCCTTTTTTAATGTATTATAAAATGAAAATATACAAGATAAAATATTTCATGTTTAAGAAAATAAAGAAATAGTTTGGTTATGATAATTTGTGTGCTACACGGTTGTTGATGATGGATATCTTCTTATGTGCGGCAAAACTGGGGACATGTTTTGCCTCTTCACAACTATAAATTGTGGTCATTTATGTTTAAAATTCTTATTTTCAAAGTCTACTTAAAAAACCTTGCCATCTCCCGCAACAACTGAATATTTTCCTCTTTTAGAAAGTAAAATTTTTATTTTTGTTTCCTAAACTCACAAAAAATTTTTCTCTTTAAATTTTTATCGCGTAATCAAAGTTGCCCATCCCGAGCAACTGCTGAATATTTTTGACTTAGAAAAAATATTTTATATAAACAAAAAAAATTGTATATCTCACAAATTTTTTTTTATTTCCCTTTGAATCTCAGTGCTCATACTCTTGAGTACCTGATATAATTTTACAATAAAACGTTTTCTCATTTTTTCTCAACAAAAAATTATCATATATTGTTGGTAATCCTACTCGAAAATTTTTCGATTTCTTGAAAATCCTCCCAACTTTTAAGGGTTTCCAGCTCGTGTAACTTAACCTAATTTTTCATTGTTTAAAAAAAAAATTGTAGATTTAGTGCAACTATTTTTAATTGAAAAGGAATTTAGTTAAACATCCCAGTTCAGAGTTGTCAACACCGTGAACTTCTGAAGTAATACTTATCACACTACTTCTCAATAGTAAAGTGATAAGTCGTCGCACTAAACGTTGTTGCGCTGGATTCTAAATCAACTCGCGTGCTCAGGTCATCGGTCAAAATGAGCGTCATTCAAAAATTCATTTTCACTTCCGATAATTTGGTCGAGTTTTACTCGAAGTTTGAAGACATTAGCTTCGACGATCACACAGACTCCAGTGTACACGTCCAGCTTCTCGACCTGAATCAAAGGTGGGCCAGACTCAATGACGCCTATGCAGAAGTAATGATCGCAGAGGACTCTGTAGCAGATGACGCGTTCAAAGTTTCAACTAGGACAAAATACAGCTCGTGTGTGGATACATATCACAGATGTAAGGCACATATGATGGATCTCGGGAAGATGTTTGAAAATGAGATTGTTAAACCAACTAATAGCACCACTATCAATAATTCTCCAGCTCAAGACAACTCGGTCGCTTGTATCAAGGTACCACCTTGTGATACAGAAATCTTTTATGGAAGCTACGAAGACTGGCCATCTTTCAGAGATATGTTCACGGCAGTCTATACTCATCACCCGAAACTCACACCAGCTCAATAGCTGTATCACCTACGCAATAAAACCCGTGGCCCTGCTGGATATATTGTCAAAAGGTATCAGCTTTGTGATGAGAACTTTTCGTTGGAGTGGGAGGCTCTACGCTCACGCCACGAAAATAAAAGGATACTGGTTGACAACCAGCTCAAAATCCTATTTGGCATCCCAGCTGCAACGACAGAAAACAGTGCAAGACCTCTGCATCGATCATTGGGACCCAATTCTTATCTATCTCTGCTCATCGAAGTTGCCGGAGGATACGTTAGCTCTCTGAAAGCAATCACTCACATCAAGGCGAGAATTCCCTACGTGGCTACAGATGGACGAATTCCTGACAGCTCGATACGAAGTAGTCGAGAAATTAAACAGCATAAAAGGGGCTAAGCCCAAATGTCTCCACCCGCTGCTCAAAATTGAAACCAACCAAATACTTCAAATAACCGGAACACCAACGCTCACTACCCGCAAAACCATCCTCAATAAAACTCGAACCATAGGTTTCACTCGGAAAATAATGCACAAGTGAAATATTCTCGCTGCCCAAAATTTCGGCAGCAACACGCTCTTCGTCTGTGTCCACAGTTCAAAACTCTTTCCGCTCAAGAAAGAAACAGATTTGTTACCCAAAACAACATTTGTTCCAATTGTTTAGCTTATTCACACACAAAAAGATAATGTCAAAGTTCATACTAGTGTTTGTATTGTAAAAAACAGCATCACACTATGCTGCATATAAACCATCAAACAAACTCTGACCATCTCCAAACACCGTCCACTTTTCAATCACGCCCAACTTCATCGATGCATATCGAAACGACGGCACAAAAGCACTCACTTTTCTGCCAATGAGGAGAAAATCATACTACCCACAGCACTTATCCACGTATTGCATTTGGGAGAAACTTTTACGCTTAGAGCGCTGATTGATCAGGGTTCTCAAAAAACTTCATTTCTGAAAGAATCAAAAACCTTCTCGCACTTCCAACCCAAAAAATTCTCACCAATATCTCTGGCATAGGTGGCAGCTCCAGCCAAGTTTGCATGGTTAAAATTGTAACGAAAAATCTCAGCTTTCAATTAGACGTGCAAACAATTGTCTTACCCAGACTTACTAGCTTATTGCCATCTAGTACCTTTTCGAAACCTAATTTCAAAGAACTAGAAGGTTAAAACTCGCCGATCCTAACTTCTATTTGCCAGGTCAAATCGATATGCTCATTGGAAGGGACGTTATTCCAAGACTTGTACCGAAGGCTTGCGTTCGAACGTTTTCGGTGGACTTCTAGCCCAAAACACAGTCTTTGGATGGATATTAAGTGGCCCTCTCACTGTCCAATGTTGCTCATTTTCCACTCAAGTTTCATGCGTCACTAAACCCTCTATAAGTGACCTAGTTCGCCAGTTGTGGGAGCTAGAGGAAGTACCAACATGTCGAACTGTCTCAGCTGAAGATGTGTTTTGTGAAAACTTATATAAACGCACCACATTTCGTCAAACCGATGCTCGGTATGTGGTCAAGCTATCGTTCAAGAAGACTTTTCACTTTCAGGTGGCATTAGGTGACGAGAAGCACCTTCGTTGCCCATCAACAATACAAACGCATCGAGCTCAATCTCAATAAAAACACATAATTAAAACCTCAATACAACCAAGTACTACTGGAATATTTAACTGTAAATCACATGCAAGAAGTTTGCTCTAATGAAATTGTACGTGATGGAAAATATTTCTCGTTCTATCTCCCGCATCATGTGGTTATCAAACCAGCCAGTACCACCACAAAAGTTCGAGTGGTTTTTAATGCGTCAAAGGCGTCACAAAGTGGTCACTCTCTCACTGATGTCCTTTGTATTGGTCCTACTCTCCAAACTGACATCATGACCATTATCCTCGATTGGCGATTATATCGTTTTGTATTCAATGGCGACATTGAAAAAAAAGTATCGTCAAATCATGGTGCATGAAGATGATCAAGTCTTTCAACGGATACTCTTCCGTCCCGACCCTTCTCAATCGATAAAAGATTATTGTCTCAAAACAATCACTTTTGGTGTTAATTGCGCCCCTTACTTGGCTATTCGAACTTTGCATCAACTAGCTGAAGATCGCAAAGATGAGTTTTCATTAGCTTATCCTATACTCAAACGTGAAACTTACGTTGACGATATCTTGTCCGGCGGTCATGACATGCATTCTGCTCTGAATGCCTAAACCCAAGTGAGTTAAAGTCGGCTGGCTTACCACTTAGGAAAATCATCGCAAATCATGCTGATCTCTTACAGCATCTTCCTACCCAAGATTTACTTGATGACAATTTTTTAAAATTCTATGACACAAGCTCCACAAAAACTCTCGGCATCAAATGGAATGCGATCACTCTAACGGGATCTGCTACAAAGCGACAAATTCTGTCTGCCGTAGCATCGCTTTTTGACCCCGCTGGATGGTTAGTCCCAATCATCGTTCATGCAAAAATGCTTATTCAACAACTCTGGATTGAAGGCGTTGACTGGGATGAAAGCGTTAAACCCATTTCATTAGTCAAATAAAATGAATTTATCGAAAATTTGCCTTCTATCGAGCTAATAAGAATTCCAAGATGGATTGGATTTGTTCCTCAAAACAAAATTCAAATCCATGGCTTCTGTGACTCCTCAGAAAAGGCGTACTGTGCGACTCTGTATTTACGCACTTGCGATTCTAATAACGTACTCAGTTCTCATTTGTTGGTCGCAAAAAGCAAAGTCTCTCCACTTAAGACCTCGTCTCGAATTATGTGCGGCAGTACTTTTGTCCAAATTAGTCAAACATATACTGTCAGAACTCTAATTTCCATCCCATGAACTTTTTCTATGGTCTGACACATCCATCGTGTTAGCCTGGTTTGAGAAGCCGCCATACACTTGGGAAACTTATGTAGCCAACCGCGTGTCGGAGATTTTAAATAATGTCAAAAATACAACATGGAGGCATGTCTCTTCCGAAGAAAATTCAGCAGATCTCGGAACACGAGGCTGTTCTCCGCCTGAACTTTAGTCAAACATATACTGTCAGAACTCTAATTTCCATCCCATGAACTTTTTCTATGGTCTGACACATCCATCGTGTGAATCGACAACTCTCTTTGGTGGCATGGCCCTGGTTGGTTACTGCAGGAATCCAACAAATGTTCGAGTAACAAACCACTTGCCCTGGTTTTTCCTGAAACTAAAAAAGTGGAAGTTCTCCAATACCTTCACTCCTGATGATGATCTACTCAATAGATTTTCCTCATACCTTAGAGCTGTGCGCGTAATTGCATATATTTTCAGATTCATTGCATATATTTTCGGGAGAATTATCTCAAAATGAAATCAATCTCGTTAAAATCAGAATGATGATTACCCTGAAGAGTGTAAAAATCTCAACTTTTCTTTACCCATCTCTAATAAAAGTTCTCTTTTAACACTTAATCCATATCTGGACCCAAATTCAGTACTTCGAGTGAATGGTCGTTTAGCCAATGCCGCACTTAGTTTTAACGAAAGGCACCCCATTATTTTACCAGAAAAAAATTCGCCTCTGCAGTCTTATACTCGATTTTACTCACAAAATGCTTCTCCATGCAGAACAGCAACTCATGCTGAGAGCGGTTCGCCAGGAATACTATATTCCAAAACGAAAAAACAAAATTAAGCACTGTATCTTTCAATGCAAAGTGTGCACGATCTTCAAAAAAAAGGTGCAATCCCAAATAATGGCTGCTTTTCCTACTGAGAGATTTAATTTTTCACTTCCCTTCACGACTTCCCTTCACGAGTTGATTTTGCTGATCCTTTTGAGTTAAAAAGCTCAATGCTTCGTAAAGCTCTTTATCTCAAAGGATACGTAAGTGTTTTTGTGTGCTTCTCAACTAAAGCTATTCACTTAGAAGCTGTCTCTGATCTCTCATCGGAAGCTTTTTGTGCTGCCTTCGCACGCTTCGTTGGTCGACATGGCCTCCCACACAGGTTGTTCTCCGAAAACGGCCGTAATTTCGTTGGGCCGATCGAACCCTGCGCAAAGAGTATGACCAATTCGCAAAAAAATCCGCTGAAGAGGTATCTAAACAGTTCAGCGTAGACGGGTTTGAATGGTCTTTTATACCCCCAACTGCTCCCCATATGGGTGGACTATTTGAGGCAGCAGTAAAAAGTTTTAAAATTCACTTCAAAAAAGTAGCAAAGCTACAAAAGTTTACCTTTGAAGAGTTCTCAACTCTTCTCAGTAGAATTGAGGCAGATCTAAATTCTCGACCCCTATCTCTATTAAACGAAGACCCTGCTGAACTCTTACCATTAACGCCAGGCCATTTTCTCCGAGGTGCGCCATTACTAGCTCTACCCGAGCCCCCAAAGGAAAATCTCTCGTTACTTAATCGATGGGAAAAAGTTTAAATTCTACATCATCAGTTTAGCTGTCGATGGAAAGAAGAATACCTTTGTGAGATGCATAAAAGGCATAAATGGAAACACCCCAAACGCGACCTCAGCATCGAAGATTTCGTCGTTATTAAAGACGAAATGCTTCCGCCAACTGAATGGCGCCTCGGTCGCATCATAAAAACGTATCGCGGTACCGTTGCTCGAGTCAGAGTAGCGGATATCAAAACTCAGAATGGGACTATAACTCGACCCATAATAAAATTATGTATTCTTCCCACTGATTCATTATGATCTTACCCCCTTCTCAACATTTCATTACCCACCTAACAAAACACTCTCATATTACATAATCAATTACTCACATGCTCTTATAATCTCATATACCTCACTAAATATTCTCATTTGGGTTTTGACCTCTCCAATAATCCTAGTTTCCAATTTTTAATGATACTTTCCCTCTTCCAGCTTCAAGAAGTGCCAGTTGTCCCGCGAACACCACTCGCTCCGACGGTGTCACTGTTTTCTAGCAATGACTGTGCCACAACGTAGACACGCCGTACGCAAGCATGCGTATTGCTTTAATTGTTTAGCACAATCGCATGACGTATGGGAATGTACGTCCAACAGCGCGTGCCATGTGTGCGGCCTCCAGAACCATACAACGCTACACTCAGCAAAGCATCGAAGGATCGTATACGACTTGACTACGACGTCAGCAAGCCACGTCGACACCACCAAGGCTGCAGCAAAGCGCGGTACCGCCACGAAAATCCCCTCGACCAGCGAGTCGCGATTCTAAGGGGCAAACCAGTACCAATCCGCGGGATTGCTTGGCCAAGGCCATTAAGGCGCTGGAGAGGCTACAGGATTTAATATAAATCATTGGACAGGTGCAAGGCTGGCGCGATGTTCGCGTCCCGATCATCATTCTTCACCCTTTATCATTGCTTGTCAAACAATTGAATATTCAAAGTCGCACTGACTTGTAATTTGCAGATTACTACCTTTTCCCCTCCTCTTAGCTTTGCACCATGTCAGTGCATGTTAACGCAGCTTGCCGCGATGGCTCGTTCCGAGCTCCAATCAGAATCCAACTACCGCCTCTTTTTTATAACCTCCCGGGAGATAAGGTCATAATCTGCAAACTGCAATTCATTTTTGTTCACTGCAATCATTTTTAATTTCAAATCGTAAAAGCATAAATTTCACTATCAAATCCTTAAAATCAATTAACTCATTGAAATGGTTCTTTATATGTTAAAATCAATAAACTCATTTAAATCAAATCATTGCTGTAAGTCTTAAAATTAACGAATGAAATTGAAAATTCAAACTAAAAGCGAGCTAGCGTGTTCATCATTTCATAAGGATACGCTACAGGTAACACTCCATTATTATTTATATTTTTGGCCTTTTCATTATATATAAATTTCAAATTTTTTGGACGTCTTACTTCTGAAAATGATGTGGCTTCCCATATATGAGATTCGCGACTCCCCACTGACTGAGACTTTTCATCATTGCCCTGGTTATTTGTTTGCGCATTATCTTTATTGTTATCACCGGTTACGTTCTTCGTTGTACATGTACTTTTGTTTAATTCTTTATTTGCCGCCCGTGTTATTACTTGTATGCTCGCTTCTTTAGGTATCATCTCTATCAATTGTTTGCTATCTAATTTTATTCTAGATAGTGCATCCGCGTTAGTACTCATCTTGCCTTGTTTAAAAATTATATCAAAATCATAATCCATCAAGTCCAATCGTACTCGTGTTAGCTTTGAAGATGGAATTTTGTTTGTAAACAGACTTACTAATGGTCTATGGTCTGTATATACTGTGAACTTTCTTCCATAGAGATATGGTCTGAAGTAGTTGATTCCCCAGTGAATTCCTAATAACTCTTTTTCTATGATTGATTTGTTTACTTCATGTTGATTTAGTGTTTTACTCGCATAGGAAATTGGCCTATAATTCCCTGGTTCACCTTGAGATAGTACTGCTCCTAAAGCAAATTGTGATGCATCTTTTGTCAGGATAAATGGTTTGTCGAAATTGGGATATGCTGAGACTTGTGGAGATATTAGCTTTTCTCTTAGCGTGTTGAATGCTATTTCTTATGTTTCCGTCCAATTGAAAAGTTGTCTTTTCTTTAGCAATTGATTTAGTGGTCGTGCAATTTTCGCAAAATCTGGAATAAATTTTCTATAGTAATTGCAGAATGCTACAAATCTGCTGGTGTCATCAGCACTGTTTGGTTTTGGGTAATCACTTATGGTTTTATGTTTAGCTGGATCAGTTGTTATTCCTTTGGATGTTATTAAATGTCCTAAGTATACAACTTCTGTTTTCAAAAATTCACATTTACATTTACACATTCAATTTAGTCAGTTTAATTTTGACCACACATGTGGGCCGCTACCACTTGCATTTATATTTTTGTTAACATTGAATAAATTCATTAGTTTTGTATTTATTACCACTTCAAGTATTTCACCATAAATACTGAATGTAATAAATGCATTTAATTCAAAAACTACTTGTCGGCTCTTTATTTACCGTAAACCATTCGCGCTGTCCGTGAACAAATAAATGTTTGCAACGAACCCTGGAACCGATGAGAAATACCTTGGCTATGGAAAACGGTTCGTTACAATGGCGCCCGAGCAGGGAACTGAGCGCGAAAATTTACGCAGATAATAGTGCGGCAAAAACGGAAATCGAAAAAAAAAACGATATGAAGTTAGAAAATAACTGAAAGAAAAAATAAACAAAGTGCAAAGTGAAAAGAGACTGAACTATAGAAAAAAACAAACTTTTGAATTAAAAAAAAAAAAAATATAAAAAATTGGTTAACGTGTGCTAAATGAAAAACAAATAAGTGAAAAAAAAGGGCTTTGAACAAAGTGCAAGGCAAAAAGACTGAATTTAAAAAACAAAAAGGATTGAAATCAAGAAAAAAAAATTTTTTTTAGAAAATGGTTTGCAGAAAAGTTCAAAGCAAAAGCAAATAATAAAAGAAAAAAAAAATATATAAAGAACAGTGAATAATAAAATTGTGTGGGTAAAATAACAGATACTTTGATTTTTGAAAACAAATTCACTAATGACAATGAGTAAAGTGATAAGTGTAACCTGGGCATACTCCCTGAAACGGGACGATCTTGAGAACTACCACATCGAGTTCGGACTCGAAAAGTCTGGGACCGTCGAGAAGCGCTTGGCAGCATTCGTTGGCGAGAAGGCTCACACACCAGATGTACTCCAGCGCCTTCCAGAGCTACAAGCTAAACATCGTCGAGATGCTTCTTCTACACCAGCGGCACCAGTCACATTAGAGATCCCTGCAGCAAATGATCCTTCTCCTCGCAACTCGGACTGCACCTTTCCACAACGGCAGGTAACCTCTCCGCACATATCCGTCATGGAACAGGTAAGGAAATGGTCAACGAAGTATGATGGAATTCAGGATCCATTAAATTTTGTTGAAAGACTGGAAGAGCTGGCAGAGGCATATGGTATCGAGAAAAATTTCTTGCCTCGGGCGATGCCAGAATTATTGAAAGATAGAGCAATCGTATGGTACCGCAACAATAACCAGCACTGGGTTACTTGGGATTTTTTTAAACGAGACTTCTTAAAATTTTTTCTACCAGCTAGATATTTCGAGGATGTCGAAGACGAAATACGACGAAGGTACCAGCATCCCAAGAAGAAGATGAAGGAATACGTACTCACGATGCAAAATATGATGCGTCGTGTTACGTACACTGAAGAACAAAAATTAGAAAGAATCTTTCGAAACATGCAAACGGACTACCAGTGGTATATCCGACGGAAAGACTTTTCTATGCTGACAGAATTGATTGCGTTAGCAGAGGATCTCGAGAACATTAAGGAGAAAGAGCCTGCGAAGAGTGCTATAGTATGTTCACAGCCCGAACAACATCGTGTAGTGTGCTCTCGTTATACACACTGCCGACCCTAAGTTTCGTCGTTATAAACAGCAACATATTGAGTGACTAATAAGTTAGCACTGCATTATCGGCGTGTGCTGCACTATGTAATATGTAATTTGAATCTAAATATAAATATGTAATTTGAATCCTTTCGATGATTCAAAATCAATATGCAAGAACGAAACGCAACATAGGTTATAATTATATTAATTAACTAGAGAAGTATGACCATAGATTAAGACTACTAAGTAAGTTTTGTAAAAATGTTATAAAAGAGCCGAGATGGCCAACAATAAATCAGACTTTAATTAACTACACAAGCTGGCAGATCTCTGCCTTGTTCAGTTTATTTTAAACGTCTCTGTTTGCCTTGGACAAAGTTCAAGTCGGCAAACACTGCAGTCTATAGCGAAGGCAAACTCTGCCGCTATAAAAAAAATAAAACGATCCTTAAATAAATTATAACAATCGAATGATCTCTCAATAGAAGGGTCATATCAACGTGAGAGCCGCTTGTAAAAATTGCGGTGAAGATGGCCATAATGCAAGAATGTGCCAGAGGAAAACTGCTGAATTTTGCCGCAAGTATGGACGCCGAGGTTTGAGTCCACGAGATTGCTGTCCATTTCAGCCGGGAAACGGTCACGAAGTTCGCCCAAGCCGAGGGGTGGGAGGACCTGGAAAAAAGACCCCTCACCACCAATAAATCACTTACATTTTAACGATCACCACCTCTTTGCTACTATCATCATTGGAAACATAACCACCTCTGCCACCATCAATACAGGGGTCACAAGGAGTTTCGTAAGTAAAGGATTATCGCAACAATTAGGACAACATTGTCGCATGATAAAAGTGGACGCTGTTGTCACCCTAGCTGACGGCTCTGTGAGAGTACTTAAGCATGCCATAAAAACTAATATACGCCTAGGAAACATCAACCGTAATTTTGAATTTCTTGTTATGCCCGATGCCACTGAATACGTTCTGCTTGGATGAGATTTTTGCATTCAAACAGGAGTCCGATTTAGTTGTGGCGGGGAGACAATCCAGCTTGGATCAGGAAAAAGCAAAGCTGTAGCAGTTAAAAATGGACTGTTTCCGGTAAACATGGCAGTGACACGTGACATTAGTGAGAGGTGCAAAGACGTCGCAGCAGCATCTGCACAAACAACTGCCATCGCAGCAGCATCTGCACAAACAAATGCCATCGCAGCAGCATCTGCACAAACAACTGCCATCGCAGCCGCATCTGCACAAACAACTGCCGTCACAGCAGCATCTACACACACAACTGCCGTCGCAGCAGCATCTGCACAAACAACTGCCGTCGCAGCAGCATCTGCGCAAACAACTGCCGTCGCAGCAGCATCTGCACAAACAACTACCGTCGCAGCAGTATCTGCACAAACAACTGCAAAGAAGCGGCGCTACCGTCATCGCAGACAAAAATAATATACGAACAACAGGAACCAAGTCATGAATTGTGTGGCAGCCGTAGGTGATTCACAATCACAAAGAGAAGCGACGTCTAGGTCAATGCCAACCACGCTACAAAGACAGCGTCGTCATAACCCAACACGCGGCAGCGACCACTTCAACACTGAGCGAGTAACAAGAAAGAGATTAAAGAGTCGTCATCGGTAGAAGAGGACATCGAAGCAAAAAGGGCAAAAGGGTTTCTAGATCATGAGCTCGAACAGTTCGAGGGAATACACGGCGTAACCGATGTCGCAGAGCACAAGATCGTCATGACCGACGATCGACCCATTAAGCAGAGATATTTTCCACGCAACCCGGCAATGCAGAGTATTATCGATGTATTAGCAATTACTATAGAAAGACAGCCTCGATGACTGGCGGTGGTTCTTTAAAATCCGCCTCGTTGTTCGACAAAAGCACATGCCCGACTAAATACCCGAATAAATTTTGGATCTGAGAATAGTCACCGTTGTCGTCATCATCGTCGCAGTTTGGAGCAGTACCACTTATGGTTATTTGAATTACTTGCGCTAGTTATAGCATTGCACCGTTGCTGAGCTGCCATTTGGTCATTATTTTGCCTCCACCAGTGGCTTTGCGGCTTTGTTTTTTCCTCAGTAAATGTTTTGCGTAGCTTAGCTTTTACATTGACATATTTTTCACGCAGAGCTTTTGCTGACCGTGCCTTAAGAAAATTAAAGGTTACAAAATATTAAATTAAAATTTTCTGTAAAACTTACAACGAAATTTAAGCATCGTGAATTGAAATCAACTGCAACACCTTCCCAAGCTCTTTTTTTTTCATTTTGCAGCTACATTAAAGCATCAGTATTTTTTGACTCCGAGACTGTCTTCCAAAAAGACACCACTTTTAATGAATATTAATTTTATTTCGGCCATATGCACCTGCAGCTGCTTTTTTCACTTCAACATTTTTAACATTGGTTATGTTTTCACTTATTGACAATTGAAAGCACTTTTTTTTTTGAGTATATTTTTTTAATTGTTTTTTTCTCATTAGAGAAAAATTTTTCAAGTTTAAAACGCAGAATAAACAAAACCAATGACAAGCCGTAATTTCTGTTGACAATAAAACCAAATTTCCCTGTGTAATTTTTAATAGAAATTAAAATTTAATTTACGTTTTTTAACTGCCAGTTAGATTTAACTGTGGTTAAAAAAACGAAATTTTAACTTTGGATTTTAATTCCAAAGTTATTTTTAACTGCCAGTTAGATTTAATCCACATTAAGGAGTTTAACTGAGAGTGATTAAAACGGCCCTAGGTGTTATTTTGATTATTTCTATTCCTGTTAAATTTTCCATTACAATTGTTCCTATTGCCTTAAGGCCATATGTTATAATTTAAATTTACTTGATTAGTCTGATGAACGTCCTCTGACACTATTTCTATTGCTATAGAAAACGTATTAGGTTGAGCTGCAAGAATTACACTTCTGAAAGGCTCGTTCAAACCTGTTTTAAATGCATTGACCGCTAATTGGTCATTTAATTTTACGATTATTTCTTTATTAGTTTCTCCTTGAGTTGATATTTGAATATCATTCAGAGCTGCTATTATTGTTTCTATTTTAGTAGCAAAGGTTGTTACATTTAGTGATCCTTGTTTTGTTTGATGCAGTTCATTCTGCAATTTTAAAGGATTTTTATTTAGTTTATAATTTTTTAATAATAATTCTTTTAATTGTGCAATTGAATTTGTAATTGCAGTTGGTAGTAGTCTATTCTTAACTTTTTCATTTACTTTTGCTGCTAAAATAAACTTTAATGATTGAGTTTTCTGCGCTTCATCTTTTAATGTTGACGCATAAAATTCAATTCTACCTTAGAATGTTGATAATTTTTTACTGTATTCATCAAATTCATCAATGATTTTTGATGCTACTGTAATTATTAGCCATGTTCTCTATATCCGTATATCACTATTGTTATTATTGTCTTCACTGTTTGATTCTTCTGTTTCGCATGAAGTCAGTCTGGTTTGTATTTATTCTTTTATAATTTTTAATATTTTTTGACAGTCTAGTATATTCTTGTAATCTGGTTGTGGAGAATTAACAAATGTTTTTAATTGATCTTCTAAAATATTACATAAAGTTTGTTTTTCTAGTAATGTGTTTGTTTTAAATTTTCTTGATGGAACTTTTGTTATACTATCTTTTAATTTTTTTATTGATTATAATAGTGCTTCCATCTATACTTGTGCACTAGCAATTCTTTATATTACATCTTTTTTATAATAATCGTTAGCTTTTTTTAAATATATAAAATAACAATGTAATTAAAGCTATCACTACAAAGATGTCTACATACATCTCTTGCTTGGTAGAAATATTTCCATTTATGGCAATATTCTCCGTTGTCTTTGTTTCCTGCCCTATCGCAACCATTGTTTCTCTAAGATTAATTATATTAATAAATAATTGTGGTATAATAAATAATAAATGAGTAAGGAATCTCATAAAGTGAGTATTTTGAACAATAATTTTATTAAAAATTTAAATTTGGTCTATTGTTTATTTTTTTTTTGTATGATACAGATTACATTCTTAAATATATTTTTATGGTTTTTATAATGATTTTTAATAAATTTTATATTTATTTTAGCCTCGAAAATTAAACAATATTTATACTCTGACATTACGAAATAAATTTTTTTTTATATTGTATTTTTATTTTTATGCTATTTTGTTTTTAATTTTAAATTTTAATGCTTTCAGTTGTTCTATATATTTATATTTCTCTTTGCCTTTTGTTATAGTGATGAGTCTGTATAGATTGCTTAGCTCACATCGGTGTCTTACTTGCTTTCCGGCACGTGATTTTTTTATAGTTGTCACCTGTTTTGTTGTTCTCTTCCTGTATTCCTCGATTGTTAGTTTCCTCGGTCCAGGAAGTGGTGTAGTTTGTAAATTGGTACTTCTTGATGTTTTTCTTCAGCCACAGGAATAGGTTTGTATTGCTCCACTGATTCGTTTATCCTTGTGTGTATGATTGCTAGCGCCACGCACCTCTGAAACGCTTTTCCAAATTCCTCTGATATTCGAGTTTGCAAATTTATCTTCTTATGTTATGCAGGAAAGTGGTAACAAAATCAGGATCAGTGAACAGTATTGGTGGGCAGAATCAGAATATTCCAGATCGTGGTCGCAGGATCGGCATATTAATTTTGTTTTTCTAGCAAAACACTTAGCTCATGTCTGATTCGACAGATAATTAGTTTTATCCTTCCGCTGAACGAATATGGTTGTGTATACGCTTGAACGACGCTGGGAAATATTGCGACATTACTTTGAAAATCATGGTAATGTTGCAGAATGTGTGCGAAAATTGCGTGTGGATTTTGGAAGAAGAGAAGCACCGTCAGCTCCGTATGTTCGTTATCTTGTGAAAAAAGTGAAAGAAACTGGCATCCTCATCGATAAACCAAAGCGTGAAAAGCCAAAAGCAAGGCATACACCGGAAAATATTGCTGCTGTGGCAGAAAGTGTGCGTAAAGCGCCATCAACATCAACTCACCGTCGTTCTCAACAATTGAACATTTCGGAGATATCATTGAGACGAATTTTGCATAAAGACCTTGGTATGACGCCATACAAAGTCCAATTGGTTCAGGAGTTGAAGCCAACTGACCATCGCTTCGCTAAGTGGGCCTGCGATCGACTTACAGAAGATGCCGATTTTGCCAAAAAAATCATCTTTTCAGATTAAGCTCATTTTGATCTTGGCGGGTATGTAAACAAACAAAATTGTCGCATTTGGGGCACAGAAAACCCGCACGCATACATTGAAAAGCCGCTGCACCCAAAACGAGTCACTGTTTGGTGCGGATTTTGGTCCAGAGGCATAATTGGGCCATTTTTCTTCGAAAATGAGCAAGGAGTGGCCGTTACAGTTAATGGCGATCGTTATCGGGCCAAGTTGAACGAATTTTTGTTCACAAAAATTGAAGAGGAGGATATTGGCAACATTTGGTTTCAACAGGACGGCGCTACGTGCCACACAGCCGAAGCTACACTGGATGCTTTGCGCCCTGTTTTTGAAGATCGCATTATCAGCCGCAGAGCTGATGTCGTTTGGCCACCTCGGAGCTGCGATTTGACACCGTTGGACTATTATTTGTGGGTTGCCCTCAAAGATAAGTGTTACACCGACAAGCCAGAGACAATTGACGCTTTAAAGGACAATATTCGTGAAGCCATTGGTGAAATACAGCAGCACACAATCGATAATGTGCTTAGAAATTGGACCGATCTTGTAGGCTACTGCATGGCCAGCCGAGGCAGCCATTTGAATGAAATTATTTTTTATTATTAACCGGAACGATTGTACTTTCAAATAAAAAAAGCAATTTGAGAAAATATCCAGCAGTTTTTTTTTATAGAATTTTCAAAAAAAAAACTTATTTGGCGGACCCTTTACCTCCTAATATCAGAAAAGGGGTTGGCCACAATGCCTTTTGATCTTCAGCCGCAAGGCTTTTTTTCATATGCTGCCTCAAGGCAGTATTTAGGTTTCAGCCACAAGGCAGTCTTGAATTAAAACGAAGTTGAAGTAAGTTTAAAGACTGATTCTGTTTTATTCTCAGCTCAGGTTTTTTATAATTAAAATATTGAGTAAAAACTATTTTACTTTCAATCAATATAATACTTCTTACTCAATATACTTAACATACACATAAATAACTTAAACTAAATCTGCTTACAATTATTACACATCTGTTTGTCATAATCATTCTGCTTGCAAATCTGTTATTGTACCCATCATAACGCACTAACAGGTTACAAACCCAAGTGGACTACTTTTGGCAGCGATACTTACTCAATGTATAACATGAAACACACCGCTGGTAGCACCTGAATTTGTTCTGTTTACGCTTGCATTGGTTTACTGCAAACATGCAGGGAAACCAAAACAAAAAGTTGTTAGCGTTGTTTGTTATGATGTGACAATTGACATAGGTTAGTTAAGCTACATGTGCATAGCACTTGGCTATTAAAGTTTCAATTCAATTGTCTACGAAGAATTAGGGAAAGAATTAAGAAAAAAAAATTAGGGCATTTTCATTAATGCTGCAAATGTTCTTATAATTATTGTAGTATGATTATACATACATAGCAACTAAATGCATGCAATTGTCAAAAGTTCGTGTGAAACGTTCCCCTTTTCACATTTTCGTTTTTGCCAACTTGACTTTATAGGCTGTGTGCCAATTGGAATCTTTTCACTCGTGGTAGGAAAGAAAATCATAAAAGTAAAATATAAGGAAATTGTACTTCTCCAGGCAGTAGGCAGTAAGTTTTTTGATGTTTCGGGAATCAAAAATGTAAGCAACAAAAGTTGTCATCTAATAAATTAAAATTATTGAAAACAAAATTTAAACACAGCAACATAAGGTCAAAGTAAAAGTTAATTCTACAAAACGTCTTCGTGTTTTTTGAAGATTTTATTTGAAAAGGGAATTATAGCACACCATTATTCTATGCTTATCGTACCACTATAACATACTATTGTACCATGCCAACATCCCATACCAGTGATGTGCGGCGCAGACAACATGATGTAAACAATTCTGTTGTCGACAATGCCGTGTAGACAATTGCTTTTAACAAAGTGTAGATAATTAATGTCAGAGGCAGTATGTTTACTACGGTATTTATTGTAATTGAATCAAAGTTCGGAGTATTCGATATTTTTACACCTTACAGACATGCTTTTTGTTTGTTTAATTTGTTAATTTGTGTTAAATAAACGAATTTTTCAAAATAATTTAAGAATCAGCCCAATCTTATAAGAACTTGCATTTCGCAGTGTTGCATTTTGTTGACATTGCTTACACAATTGTCGAATTGCTTCAAAATAAAGCTTTCAAGCAACTTCAAGCTATTTGAATTGAGTACGGGAACAGACCTATTGTCGACAACGTAGACATTATCGACAATTGTTAAGTAAACGTCGACAATTAAAGAAGACGCGTTGAGGAACATCACTGTCCCATGCCGTCATTTATGTTATCAGAAGCCGCTCAGAATCCACTTTTAAGCCCTGATTATAATAGATGGAACGGAATATTATAAAACGTTATTAAGTGTCAATTTGCAATCTATTACATTAGTTTCTTATATAAAGCGCTGATTATAATAGACGGATTGACGTTGCTATTATAATCACTACTCCGTTTGTAAGCGTTTCGCCGCGTTACAATTTGACTCCGGTCCAAACCACCTATTATAAACAGCACTTTAGTCTCGCGCAAACTTGTATCATCTGAATGAAAATCATCTTATATCGTTTCATGACAAAATGCTAAACCTTTCGTACACCTCCTAAATATGAACTGTCATTCTCGTCACTTGAAGCAACTGCTTTGCTCTTGTTTATTCCTTCATTCCACTCTTTTTATTAATTTGAGTTCTGAGAATTTTTCGTTACATTTTTGTGCTACATCGGTTTTACTCCCAGTTCAATTCGCCGTATTGTTGTATACGCAGCTAAAGAAATTTCACTTCAAAAAACACAAATTTCGTAGTTTGCAAGCTGTTTTTAGCTTAAAATTTAACTTGATAGCAATAGTAAGTACACAGTTATATTAAGCTTACAATTTTACATTGGAATCGGTGTTAGATTTTTTATTTTGTCTGTTTATAATTTTATATAAAAAATGGTAAAAAATATATCCAAAAAACTGTATTTGGAGTTGCCCACTCAGTTTTTAAAAATATTAACTTTTGTTATTTTTTGTGGCTTGAAATGAGCCATTTTACAGATTCTGCCTGCAAGAGGATTTTAAATACTTTTGGAAAATGTATGGAGCAGAGATCCTATCTATGTATATTAGAGCACCCATATGTGCCTTTTTCTGATTTTGTTCGCTCCCCGCCTATTTTCTGTTAGATTGAGGCTAAAAAATAAGATTAAAGAATAACATAAAAAATTGGACTTCGGTATTGAAAAAAACCCAGACCCTCTGGGGTTAAAGGCCCAAAAATAACCGTTTTACGCTCTTAATATGCGGAAACCTTTTAATGCACAATAAGCAGATACACATTTTTTCATAACCAACTTTGACCTTGGAATGACCTTTTGTAGTGTTTTTCGCAGTCAAAGTCACGATTTGTAAGTAATATTTTTTTTGAACGACCCTCGTAAATTTTTCGGAAAGAGATATTTCTGAACAGTCAACACCATGTCAAAGAGCATAAATTAAAGTTTAACTCACAGTTAGTTTTTTTTTCAAAATATTGATTTTTTGAGGTAAGAGAGCATTTAAAATTTCTTTAATGTATTTTTCAAAGCAAGTGACTAATTTTCTTCATTACAAACAGAAGTTTTCAAAAGTTATGTCGCAGAATATAAATAAATTGAATTTTTTTCGAAAAAATTCACAGTGCAGTTGTGTTATTTTTTGGAAAAATACCATATCATATATTTTTGAATTATACATCAAAACTTTTCAAAATTCACATAACTAAAAACGTCTTCCTCATGCTCTTGTAAAGCGGGGTAATGTGAGTTGAAGTTATCAAATTTTCGAAAAAATTTTAATCAAAATTTCAATTTGCAGAGTTTTTAAAAAAAATATACTAAACAAAATGCAATGTTTCTGATAGCATAAGCTAAAAAATTTTATTAGCTTTTAAAAAGTATAAATTGATAAAAATTGTTTTATTAGTTTCATAGTTATATACAAAATATTGAAGAAGAAATTTCTTGTTTTTTCGAAAAAATGAATTTTTAGCCAAAAAGCCTTTAAGCCGATTGCGCGACTATTTACCGTTAGTTAATATTAGAGTGTTATATACCAAAATTTATGTTCTTAAGAGTAGAATCAGAATTCTTTGTGTCCCGGGAACTTTTCGAAAAACGTTGAAAAAGTGTTACTGTCTAATATACATACATATATGTCAAGTTCATATTAAGTTTTTTTTAATCCATATTGTATGGTACTTGTTCATATATTAAAAGTAATGTAACAAAAATTTAAAACATAAAACTTAATTAAATAATCACAAGTTACAAATTGGACCTTATTATTTTTGCATTTCGCCAAGTATTTGACACACAAAAGCGGCAATGTTAATTTCTAAGTCCATTAATTGTTCAGGGGACAAGTTTGAATTTCTAAGTCTGCTTTCCAAATTGCCGCTATTATTAGAATTTATATTGATTTAAAGTATTCTCCGGCAGACGCAGGAGCCACAGACCGTCTTACTGCCGTATAGGAATTTTTATTCTATTCGGAAAAAAATAAATTATACATATATACTGCCGTCATAAGGCAGAGTGCGGCATCTACAGTAGACCGTCCCATTTTTTTGACTTTTTCGAAAAGTTCCCTGGACACGTTGATTTCGGATTCTAAAAATGCATTTTGTCGAAAAAACAATAAATTTCTTCTTCAGTATTTTGCATATAACTACGGAACTAATGAAACAATTTTTATCAATTTATACTTATTTAAAAGCTAATAAAATTTTTCAACTTAAATTTGATAACTTCAACTCACATTATCTCGCGTTACAAGAGCATGAATAAGAAGTTTTTTATTGTGTGAATATCGTATTTTAGGAATTTTTCGGCAAAAATTTTGATGTATAAATCAAAGATATATGATATGGTTTTTTTTCAAAAAAGCAACATAACAGCACAGTGAATTTTTTTTCTAAAAAAATTCAATTTTATTTTTATTAAACGTAGCTACATAAGGTAATATGTAAAAGTTAATGTATATGATATTAGCTTAAATTGCACGACATTCAACTTTATTTTTGTAATGTGCTATTATTTAAATGACTATTTCTGTGATCACAAGGAATAATGACTAAACTCAAAGTGTCGAAAAAAACGATATTTTTATTGCACTTACTCCGACCTTTTTCCTGAAATATATGAACCGTTACAAACGAAATATGTGCAGACATAAGTGATACTCTATTATGTGTAAACAGTTTTTTCCTGCATTTTTCTAAAGATTGGTAATAAAGAAAATGGCGTATTGCTTCTTTACGATAGCTTGAGTTTAGTCATTCTTCCTTGTGACCACGGATTTTATGATCTTGATCTGATATTGATCATTCTTCGAAACAACAATATAACAAAAGCACAGACCTTAATGCTCTTGTTTTTTTAGTGGGGCAATTCACAATCTCATGTAATTTGTCAATTTGTGTTTTGTAAAAAATATTAAAAATTTCCTATCAATTGTGAACAATATTTTTGATATAATTTGCTATAGTTGTTGAAAAACATCAAATTCACAGCTTATCGATGAAAAGCAAAATTATTTTCCTCTGGAAATTTTGTTTAATTCAATTTCATGTCAAAAAAAATCTTTAAACACAATTAATTGGTTTTTTTATTCGCTTATCTTCCATATCAGTTTTTTTCGCCTTTATTTTTTTTATAATTAGCAGTCAGTTTGCAATTTAGTATTGCAATGTATAGTAAATCTTAGCCATGGATTTTAGTGTTGTATATACACAATAACGTGGTAACTGCATTCCTTTTTATTTTCTTAGTGTGGAGTAAATATATTTTACCATTTTGCAAATGATATGGTGCAAGACCATTTGCACTGGATTGTGAAGAGCCCTAGAATGTTCTCAACATTACGATGCATTGTATTGAATTCTACTGTAATTTTTTGTTGTTATACAGCTTTTCTGCTTTGAGTTGGCCTTTGAGACTTTCACTGGCTTTACTATTCTACACAGTTTTCCAATATTTTTTCTTGTAAGGAATTTATTGAGATGCATCCTTCCTTGTGGAGTACGAATAAACATTTTTTTGATATAAAAAAATTGTTAAAAATTTAACTATGTATTTTAAATGATCCAGCAGAAAGAGATATGAGGCATTCTCTAAGAAAAGAACCACCGTAAGAAAAGTTTTTTTTGTCAATGCAATATGTTGAAGTATACATAAAAACAAGTATTTAGAGTAGATTTTTCGGTCTGTGTAATTCAGGGTTGCCATGTTATCAGGGTCTCAATTATTTTGCAGCATATATTTCAAATGGCAATATCTTTTTTCCATATCAATAGATTTAAACATTTTAAAAGTGTTTTTTGTAGAGAATTTTCTAAAGTTTTGAATGAAAATCTTGATTATTTTAAAAAATTTTAGTTTTGCCAAAAAGAAAGCAAAAAAGTTTATTTTAAAATTTCCCCCACTTTGCCCCCTTCAAATTTTTCCAAAACTACCCTAAAATGTTCCTTATTTTATAAACTTTTTACCACCCAAGTTTCATTTGAGAGATTCAAATGCGAACAAGCGACAGATGAATATGTGATGCGGTACAACTCATCAAATTGTGCATTTATTATTATCATTTTCACCGTAGTGTTGTGACATGTTATTTAGGAACTTTTGAGTAAAATGCATTTTTTGGAATACCTTAAGTAGGTATTTCACCCTGCATTATTATAAATTCATTGTATAAAACAATTCCGGACTTCAAATCTATGTATAATTGCTGTAAAAATATAGTGAATTTCTATCGGTGATTTACTTATTCCCAACACATCATATAATTATAATACCACAGCTTTTATAGAATTTCGTTAATGTCAGTTGAATTTACATAATAAGTAAATATATTTACTTTATAATTTGATGAAATATATACTGATAACTCGGGATAGGATAAATAGTGACACTCTTGTTTTCACTTTTCTGCTTAATTACGCTCATTTCCTAGAGAGTAAGATTTTTAAAAATTATGGTCTGTGATACCCCTACACAAAGTTGTCACTTTTGAAACTAACGCATCAAGAAGGGGAACTGAAAGTTTCCTGTGATTTCGCAGAAAACTATGCATTTATTACCCAAAATGCTGCTCAAACGTTCCATTGGAACAATAACCAAGCGTCCATCCATACCGTTGTATATTATTATGTACAAAATCAAGATTTAAAACACCAGAGTATGGCAATTCGTTCCAATGGTCTTAAGCACAATACCGTAGCTGTTCATGCTTTCCAAAAAATCCTTATAAATCATTTGCGTGATAGAAATATACCGTTAACCAAAATAATATATTTTACAGACGGTGCAACTCAACATTATAAAAATCGGTAGGGGAAAGTCTCCAGTTGTGCACATGCTCCGGTTGTGGACACCCCAACCTATTTTTTGACAGTTGACAGATGCGGGGAAACTGATTAATGTCAAACTTGTAGTTTGACAGCACACGTAATCTAAGCAAATACCAATGCGTAAACTTGCATATGGTTTCTTGTTGCGAGCAAACAAAAAAAATCGTGAAAATTTTGAAGCGTTTCTAATATTTTTCATTTCCAAAGTGCGATAAATCGAAGCAAAACCTCGGAAAGAAGTGAGTGTTACACTTTTTGATGCTATATTTTTAGTGTTCTCTGGATGTGATATCAAGTTCTAGTGAAATGTTTGTGTTGTGTTAATTTGCTGAACAAACAAAAAATGGCTACCATTTCCAGTTGTGGTCACCCTCGTGTACCCAGTTTTGGACACTCTTGTTTTTTGTGTTTAAAGTGCGTGTTTGGCTTGTCCATGGCAGAATCACTAGGTAGGCGCAATTCAAAGCAGCTGTATATAGCGACACAAAAAATTGGTTACTGAACAATCTACCTAGTAGTCAAATAAAAATTTTATTAAAAGTTAACTTTTATTTGCTTTGTTCAGAGCCAAAATACAATTTATTCTTTTTTATAACTTAAAACACAGCTAATTTTATTAAATTTTTAAGGATTTTGATAACTTTTCTTATATTTTCACACACAAAATCAGGATACTCTATTGATTTTTACGGTTACAAGTAAATTATACATTTCTATGGCGGAACGAGTGAACGTCAAATGTAAAAAGGTGACATTATAGCTGCGCCTTTGTTTTGCTCTATAGTTTCTTGCTCTCCAAATTGCATCTACCTGTTTATTCTGCCTGAGCTTGTCGATAAGTTAAACTCATTCAATAGGAATGAATTTTAATGCTCTGGTTGATACCATTAAGCGCTGTATAAAGGACAAGCAGTCCATCAAATCAACTGCCAAGACATATGGCCTTCTTTGAACCAGTTTGATCCGGTATGTGAAGAAAGTCGAACTAAATTTTGATGACCTTTCTTCCGTTGAAGATAGCGTTTTGTTAAAATTCGTTTGAGATTGTGGTCAATGAACTCCATCAAACATGGCAGTCAGCTATTTCACTTGAAAGCATTGCATATCCGATTCGGATGAATAATTTTTTTTTTCAATTTGCCATTAAAGGCCATTTTTTTCATTTTGTCACTGAAGGACATATTGTTTTTTAATTTATATACCTAAGCATTTTACTTTATATTTTGTAAATTTTAAGCGATTTTACAAGGGTGTCCACAATCGGGTACAAAAATTTGTTTGGCTAAAAATTACCCCTTCACAAAACTGATAAAATATTCCTGATCAACTGAATCTATAAAGTTACTTCAGGAAAAAGTTAGCTCAGGTCCCTAGCTTTCAAATGGTGTACGTACTTTGTATAATATTAACTCTCGAAAATAGTTATGAGCAAAAAACGCAAGTGTGTCCACAACCGGAAACTCTCCCCTATAATTTTTCTAACCTAATGAAGCGCAAGGAAGATTTTGATGTTGACGCTGAATGGAAATTTCACGTGATAGCGCATGGGAAAGGGCCTTGTGACGGCATAGGTGGAAACCATAAAAGATTAGCAGCACAAGCGAGCTTACAACTTCCTCCTTCTGAAGAAATTTTAACAGCTGGGCACTTTTTAATTGGTCGAAAGAAAATCTGTATCTGTGTACTTTTCTTCGCAAGAAGAACACAATATTCTTGAGGCTTCTTTAAAAGAAAGATTTTCTGTAGCAAAAACTATTCCTAGTACTCAGAAGTATCATTCAATCATACCTTTGGGCAATGACCAAATTTCTTTAAAGGCATTTAGTTCTTCTGAATCAACAATAGTTTTCTCATCAAACCGTGGACGTAAACGTAAGAGCATACCGTGAACAAAATATAAGCTCATTTTAATCCGTTCTAAAATTTCGCAGCTTGAAATAAGTTAAAAATTGTTTAAATACAAAAACTTAAAATTACAAAAATTATATTATAAAAAATTTAAAAAAAAATTTAAAATTTTAAAAATAAAAAAAATTGAAAAACTACAAAAAAAAATAAAGGGATCAAAAATCTGCTACGTCCACGTCGTTGATCCTGGGTTACGCAAAATGCAGAGAGGGAAAAACAAAACACATATATACGCACACATACATATATGCATATATGAAATCACAAGTTTGAAAAAGAAAAATAATTAAGGACCACAGGAGAACACTAAATGCAAAATTGATGAGTTGTACCAAATCACATATTCATCTGTCACTTGTACGAATTTGAATCCCCCAAAATGGAACTTTGGTGGTAAAAAGTTTACGAAATAAGGAACATATTAGGTTAGTTTTGGAAAAATTTGAAGGGGGAAAATGGGGTTTTTTTTGACAAAACTAAATTTTTTAAAATAATCAATATTTTTATTCGAAAGTTTAGAAAATTCTCTACAAAAAACACTTTTAAAATGTTTAAATCTATTGATATGGAAAAAAGATATTGCCACTTGAAAATTATACTGCAAAATAGTTGAGACTCTGATAACATGGCAACCCTGAATTACACAGACCTAAAAATCTACTCTACATACATGTTTTTATGTATACTTCAACATATTGCATCGACAACAAAAGCTTTTCTTACGGTGGTTTTTTTCTCAGAGAATGCCTCATATAGGGCTTCTAAATATGGTAAATAATACGTGGACAATGGATACAGGACAGCAAAATTGTGTTATTCAATTAATTGAACATTACAATAAAAATCATCCGGACAACAGAAACCGTACAATACTTCGCAACTTAAACTAATGTCATATAATTTTTTTTTTCTTATGGTTATTTATATAAATACTTATGTAGCTACGTTTAATAAAAATAAAATTGCATTTTTTAGAAAAAATTCGCTGTTCAGTTGTGTTGCTCTTCGAATTATACATCAAAATTTTTGCTGTAAAATTCCTCAAAACGAAATTTACATAATCAAAAACTTCTTCCTTATGATCTTGTGACGCGGGGTAATGTGAGTTGAAGTTATGAAATTATCGAAAAAATTTTAATCAAATTTCAATTTGCAGAGTTTTTAAAGAAAATGTATTAAAAAAATGCAATTTTTCTTATAGCATAAGATGGAAAATTTTATTAGCTTTAAAATAAGTATAAATTGATAAAAATTGTTACATTAGTTTTGTAGTTATATGGGAAATACTGAAGAAGAAGTTTCTTGTTTTTTCGCAAAAATCAATTTGTAGCCAAAAAGTCTTTAAGCCGATTGCGCGACTATTTACTGTTAGTTAATATTAATGTGATATATACCAAAATGCCTGTTTTTAAGAGTAGAAATCAACGTGTCCCGGGAACTTTTCGAAAAACGTTGAAAAAGTGGGACGGCTTAATATACATATTACAAAATTGCAGATCAAATAACACTTGTAGCAAAATAAAAATCGCATGTACTTTTGTACATGTACACTATGCTTGAAATTGTTAATACACCCCCAAAGTTTAATTTTACCGTAAAAAACCAATTTTTAGATACTTGACACATTAAACAATCATTAACTCAGCAATTTTTGAACCAATTTTCGATTTCAGGAAAGATAAAAGATAAAGCTTTTAAAACATGTACATATCTTAAATAAAAAGAACTTTTTGAGTTATAATCGGCCAAACCTAAAATTTTTACCTTTTGTTCAATTTTTCCAACTTTGAGGATTACTTACTGCCAAAGTTTTGTTAAAAGCTAATGTAAACGTAATAATTTTCTGAAAACACATTTTATTTAGAATAAAATCAATGTTCACTTTTGAAAGTCGGATTAAAATTGACTGAGTTCTTTAATTTGAATATATATAAACAAGAAATTACGCCTTCATTGGCCTTGGGAGCGTTCATGTATCACTTTGACGGTTCTAACAATTTGTATATTTTTTAAATGAGAATGAACCTTTCTTTTATTTCCCTATTCAGAAATTACCTTTCAAAGGTACATTACTATGTTGAAGATTCTGAGGGTAATTGCATACACAAAACATCAATGGCATATCGTCTCGGATCTATAAGTCTTCACTTTACTATTTGGAGTGCAAGGAGGATATACTAAATTTCTCTACTTTTTTTGTGTGTAACTATTTGTGTTACAGTCGAGCGAAGGATCACTGCAAATGCAGTGAGTGGCCTCCGCAAAAATTGTTTTATTGGAGAAAGTAATGTTGTCAACATTCCTCTCGTGCAAGCTGCAAAATAATTTTGCTACCATTGCATATCAAATTGGGTAATACAAAGCAGTTTGTCAAACGACTTAACAAAGAATGCGAATCTTTTTTATATTTAAAAATGGTGTTTCCTAGACTTAGTGACGCCAAAATCAAAGAAGATGCATGTTTTTTCTTTTTGGAAAATAATATTTACACGCAATTATATATTTGTAAATTTCAGTTTTGCTCAGGCAATCGCCGCGTAAGCTACTACTCTCTCGCGCTTTTTCGGAATACTCACTGCTATTGTGTTTCGTACTGATCTACCGCGTGTTTTTTCTCTAAATTAATTTTTTTTTCTTCATGAACAATAATTGAAGCTCTTTCCAAGCTTTTATTTGATTTAAAAACATTTGAGGCTTTTCAAGCCGCAACATGAATGGGGTTGACCCCCCTTTTAACAATAGGTTCAGACTTCTTGATCCCGACCTAACAATAAACTCTGCGAACAATAAAAAGAGGCGTATCAAGCCTGATGATTTCGTACCACTTCCGAAAATTACTCAGAATGATGATCACATACCACGCTACTTGGTGATATCTGCTGTTGGTAAAGCAAATGAAGAAACCGTCCGCCCTCTTGCCACATATAATGTATTCCATTTGAGAAAGGCCTCAAGTTCATATCACGGGACTATACTGAAGTGACAGAACTACGTTCAGGTGATCTACTTTTGAAAACTAAAGATCTAAAAACTGCCCAAAAATTCTTGAAGGCAACACTTATTGACAGTATTTATGTTAAAATTACAAATCACGTTAACCTCAACTCAACACAAGGCCGTATTTTCTCACGAAAGATAATTGATATCTCTGAGCAGGAGCTTGTTGAGTCTCTATCTGATCAAAAAGTTATCAGCGTTAGAAAAATTATGAAGAAAGAAAATGATGTACTAGTTGCTACAGGAGCTGCTATAATAACTTTTGATTTAATTCGTCGTCCAGAGTCTCTTAAACTTGGCTGGGAAAAAGTGGAAGTTCGAGAGCCATTTCCAATCCTATGCGATGCGTAAATTGCCAAAAGCTAGGCCACACCAAAAATAAATGCCGAAATATCGAACTCTGCAAAGAATGTGCATTACAGCTTCCCCACGAAAATTGCACAAGAAAATTCTGCGTAAACTGCAAAATAGAAGACCACACTTCTTATGATGCTTCTTGTCCCACTTTTTTGAAGCACAAAGCAGTGAACAAAGTAAAAACTGACTACAAATGCAGTGCACGTGATGCATGGAAAATTTTCAATGCTAACCCTGATGCTCACAAGCTTGAACCTTTCAAAAAAAGAAGCACTCCGACCATGGCAGAGGTCATAAAAAATCTTGCTAAATCAACAAACATACCACGCGCTCTACACACAGAACCCACTCCGTTAACGGAAAAAATCACACCTATAGAAACACAAAAAATAAAAGCACAAACTTCTACAAAACAAAAAAAACACTAATGAAACCCTTCCTTTTAAAGAAAGTAATCCATTTAATACTTCTACAGTTACTTCTTCATCACCCAAAGAACAAAAAAAATACTCAAATCAAAGCTCTCACTAATACAACAATGTTAAATAGCAAAACAGAAAATCAGAAAAACAATCAGAAATCTCCATAAAAAAACAGCAACAAAAAACAAACAACAACAAATAGTACTCCTACAAGAAATGCAGCTGGTGAAGAAGAAATGGATACATCTGAAACCATCTACTCACCTTTAAGACTTTCGTCTGATTCCACAGATATCGAACTCACACCAAGCTCACAACTTTACAAAAAATTTCCTGACTTAAATGTAATTATTACACCACACAAACTAAAAGATACGATGCCATCGCACCGAAGCAACAATAATTAACAACAATAACACACACATGAATTTAGGAATAGATATTAAAATTCTCCAATGGAATATGCAAGGGTTTATCAATAATAAGTTTGCACTAGAAACTCTAGTAAGCAAACACCGACCTGATGTAATAGCCATTCAGGAGACTCACATCATTAAAAAAAATTCGCATCTTCTACACCTTCCCTACTACAATATTTTTAGTCATAATAAAGATTATTCATATGCCAAGTCTGGTATAGTATTGCTTGTAAAAAATAATATTAATGTATTGCAACATATTGTATCGCAAGGAAACCTTTTGTTCCAATCTATAACAATAAAAGCCAACACGGAACTGCATATAACAAACATTTACAAAGAATGTGACATTTATTTAACACCTGAGCATTTAAATGATATCCATACATTCACTTCTGGCCACCACCTTTTATTAGGGGACCTGAACTCACATAATGTGCTATGGGGATCGGAAAAAACAACACGAAGTGGTGCACTTTGGGAAAATTTCGCTGATGATATATTTTGAACTATTTTTAACAACGGATCCCCTGTAGATTTAGCACCAACTCTAACGTGGGCAAGACTTCCGCAACCTGAGACAAGAGATCACTTTCCAATTTTAATTTTTAATAACATCTCTAAAACACTAAAAAAGCACTTACCAAGGTTCTTAGACAAAAAAGCAGACTGGATACATTAATCTTACAACACTTCGAGTTTCTGCGAAGTTTATACTGTCACGCAAAATATAAATAAGGAATCGGCCCAAATAAAAAAAATTATCAGAAAATCTGCGAATGAATCGATGCCTATCTCTTGTAAGCCTAAGGATCGAAATAGTCCTGTGTGGTTTAATTCGGATATAGCCAAATTAATCAATAAAAAAAACCAGGCATGGAAACAATTTAAAAGAGTAAGAAGTCCCACAAATGGCATTAAGTACAGAAAGATGTGTGCAAAAGTTAGAAGGGAATGTATAGAAGCTAAACGAAATACGTGGCAAAATTTCGTTAACTCTCTTAACCCTATGATGGACATACGGATTCTCTGGCAAAAAGTAAATAAAATTAGGACCACAAGAGTAGAAAACTTTCCTGCTATATTTGATCTAAGTGCAGTAACTTCACATCCAAAAGAGATAGCCCATAAATTTGCGAATTTTTGGTGCTCGATTGGTTCTAATAGTACGTTCGATTCCAGTATTATCAATGAAAAATTTGTTTTTAATATTGACAACCTTTCAGAAGTAACACCTGTTTTAAATAACACTATTCAGAAAATTTCGGTATCTGAATTGGATCTTACTCTTCGAAATACTAAAGGTACATCCCCTAGTAATGACAAAATAACGTATACCATGCTGAAAAATGCTTCAATGAAGCTTAAAGAAAGACTCGTTAACCTTTACAATAATATTTTAGCAACTGGAGTGTATCCTCATGACTGGAAGCATAGTATCCTATCACCGATCCCAAAACCAGGAAAAAGTCCAAATCAACTCGATGGTTATCGCCCTATTTCTTTGCTTCCCGTTTTATCAAAAACCTTTGAAAAAATATTAGCTAATAGGTTGTTGGAGTGCTCCAAAGACAAGCTACACAAAATGCAACATGCGTTCCTGCCCAACCACGGGGTTCATACTTTGTGTCATCAATAAGAAACAAAGCTTAGAGAAAATATGCGAAATAAGAAACACAGCATTGTCCTGTCGGAAGATCTGGAGAAAGCTTTTGACCGTGTCGTATTAACTTTTATTCTTAACGAACTTCATCAATGGGGAGTCCCGAAACAAATGCTTAAAGTCATTTTATCTTTCCTCAGTAACCGGCAAACAAGTGTACGTGTTGATGGGCATTTTTCTCAACGACTTACAATGGACAATGGTTTACCCCAAGGATCGCCCCTGTCAGTCATATTATACAATGCCTACGCTAACTCTTTACTAAAATCGTTGGATAACGTGAATGGGATTGACTACATTGGACTTTATGCAGATAACATTTTTGCTATTGCTATGGGATCAAATGATGAAGTAACTTCAAGTTTAAACTCATTTGACGATAAGCTAAATCAGTGGGCTCTCATGAGAGGCGCTGTTATACCAGCCCATAAAGCTGAATTGCTTCATGTTTGCCGAAAACTCCACTGCAATTTTTCTACAATAACGCTGAGAGGAGAAAGAATTCAACTTAAAAACAAAATGAGAATTCTAGGTTTGACATTTACAACGACGCTATTATGGAATGAGCAAACCAAAGTTATAATAAAGAAATTAAGCAAAATAAATAACTTACTTAAAGTCATCTGCTCAAAAAAAAAGGGTCCTCATATTGAAACGGCGATACAAATATGCAAATCCTTATCTGTCGGTGTGGTTCAACATTGTATCACCATTTACAGCTGGACCAGTAAAGCAAACATTAGGAAAATTAATGCTGCCATTAACAAGTGTTTCTGGACAGCTACGGGTATACTTGTATCTACACCTTTAGATGCTTTGAGACTCAAAGCGCGATTCCCAGACTTCCAAACTTTGCAAAACACTCGTTGTATTAAGCTTGCTGCAAAATCTCTAATATCAACAGTTACTTGCCTGCAAGAAACTTTTTGGATTAGCTATTATGAATCCACAACACATGGTTCTATCAAAAGAGATTTGTGTGGCATAAAAAACATAATCAACCTTATGGTTTTAAATAAATTGCCAATACCTTAACAACCTTTTATATGTAGCGAAAACATCAACGATCATTACCTAAGCATAGATATTTCACTGACTCAATATGCTAAGCTTAATACAAATCCATCAGTTTACAAGCAAATTTTCAATGAAGCTTTGCAAATTTTTTGCCCTGAACTTACCCTTTACACCGACGGATCCTTTTTTGAAGGTACGACGTCATATGCTGTTTGTAGACAGTTCACAAATACCTTCGTTAAAATTCACCAAGCGCTTTTGCCAATGTATTCAGGGGTTTTTGCTGCAGAACTCGCAGCGATTCAGTTTGCCGTTAAACATGCGACCCAGAAAAAACAGAAAACGTTAATATGCTCTGACAGCCTCAGTGTTCTCAAAGCTCTCATGGACAGAAAAAGTAGTGCTTTTAAATTTATCTTTAATAATTCCACTCTTGAATGTCCCATCAAAATTTTATGGATTCCTGGACACATAGGTATTCCAGGAAACGAAGAAGCTGATGTTGCTGCGAAAGAGGCACTTATGCTTCCTTCCATCATGGAAGTCCCATGTTTTGAACCAATTATTGTAAACTCCTATTTATGCACCCAAAAATTGAAGATTCAACAGGACTGGGCCTCTTCTAACTAATTTTTAAGAACACACAACCATTCTAATTTTCGGACAAATTACCACACACAATTAACTCGGGAGGAATGTATCACACTTGCAAGAATGCGCCTTGGAAAAACCCTATTTTCTACTAAGCACTTATATACAAGAACTCTTCCTATGCAATGTGATATTTGCAATACATTGATGTCTGTTCGACATATTCTAATAGAATGTTCGTTATCTAAATGTCATCAAACACTTGAAACCATCTTGGATTGCAGCAAAAAAGAATCTTTCGATACCATAAAAAGTGCTTTAATGAAGCACAACCTGCTTTACAAAGTTTAAATCCTCATCGGTGCAATATGGCCCTTGCCGCCCTGCACCAAATAATATTTTATAAATTTATTTATAAGATATTACACAATAAATAAATAAATAAATATTTGTAAATTTACAGGTATATTCGTTGGACCTAAAATTCGAAAAATCATCAAAAGAACATTTTTACTGTAGCACCGTGTGATTATCTCCAAAAATGCCCTCAACATTTTTAACGTTAAACGAACAGTTCCCACGCTATACGACTAGCGTACCGACTACAATCATTGGCACCCATAAAGAAATTTTACCTTGTAGCCTATAGCACTCATAATGTTTTTAAGTGAATGTTCTTTTTGGAATTTTATTTAATTTTTTGGGAAATTCTTTATTTAAAACAAATTTTAACATATTAATATGAGCTCTCTGCGTTTTGTGAGAATCAAAATAAAATAAGTCTTTCGAAAACCACAATTATTATCATGTGAATTCAATTATTGGCACATTGATTACTACAATCTTTGGCACTTGAGTACAATTATTGGCTTTTTAAAAACTATAATAATTGGCATATTATTACAATTATAAGCACCCATAAAACTGTAACAATTGGCACCCAATATCTTAAAAAAATTTAATAATAGCTGGCTTTAATAATACAATTATTTCTGTAAATCATAAAAAAACTCCTTTATTTTTCATAGTTGGCTGCATATCTAGCTAGCAGATAAAAAATAATACAAATTTTATTTAAAATAAAAATTATTTATGCATATAAAAACTGAAGAACTTTTAAGAACATAAAGATTAAATATAGATCACCGAAAATTAGGATAAAAATTTCATCTAAGAATAAGGTATGATAAAAAGATATTGATTTATTTAAAAAAGTTATAAATATAGCTCTACAACTTTTTAATATTAATTTGAGATCTTAACTTGGACATGTTTTCCAAAAAAATGTTGGTAAATAAACACAATTATTTTTTAAGACATTTGGTGGGACCTTAACCCTTTCATTCCCGAATTAAAATGGGTGGGGCTACACATTTTTGAGGTCAAATATGTGTAAGTCCTAACTCAAATATGAACTGAAAAAATTTGAAAGTCCTTGATGCCCTGGTTCGTTAAATTTTCTGATTCAACGTCACTTTCCGCTGGGAGACTTTCAGCCAATCTGCAATTGCTTCTTTTCCGTTTTTTCTTTCCGACGAGACAAGTGCCTATCAATCTTGTACAATTTTGCTCGATCACGGATGCTGTAATTCGACCCCTGGCCAAATTTTAGTAAATTTTGGACACAGATTTTTGCCATTTCTAATTGCTGAGAGAGATTTTTGTGAAATACTTTAATCGTACGCGCTTTTTTCGCATTTTTATATGAAAATATGAAGTATTCAATTATTGTCACTAGATAAAAGTATAATGACTGGCAGTGCCAGTTATTGTCGAAACAGCAAAATCAGTTATTGGCACACCCTGCCAATAATTGAATTTTTTGTTTTTTGGAATCAATTGTTGGCACCCAAGTTTAATTATAATATTGCGGTAAAAATTTAGATATTAAGACGAAAATAAACTATTTAATGTCTAATTAATCAAAAAAATCGAATGCGTCTACATAAAAAACCCATAAATAAATAAGAAACAGTGCTCACCAAATTTCATTTCGCTATTGATATCAATACTGAAAAACCTTATTTTAATTGACGATGAAAATACCCTCGCAAATGTGAAACAACTGAGCTACTTAATGTTAACATTAGAACCTGTGAAAAACTCTATACTAATTAAATTATAAAAAAAAATTAAAAGTGAATGTTTTGACTATTTTTATGCCTTCCCAAGGAATTTCGGTGCACAGATCTGCGTCCTCTTCGCTTCCCACTTTCACACATTTACGAAATAATATTTTTTTTTAATTTTTAATGTCCCTTCTCAATTGTCTTTTTGCGCTTCTAATCATTTTTCGTTTTAATTTTATTATTTATTTTTATCAAATATTTGTTTATTGCACTTTGTCACTTTTTCACCTTTTCAAATTTCATAAGCATACGTTTTTAACAAATTGCAATAAATAAGCTGCGCATGTGGCCAAAGCAATCACGAAAAACTAACGGCATTTTCTGTTAAGTTTAATTCGTTGCTAGGTAACAAAACGGACGTACTTCTGCAGAACTGTGGGATAGAAAAGGGACAACTGACTTGTCTGTGCAGTACTTTGGGATAGCAAAGGGGACAATTGACGTATCTTTGCAGAACTTTGGGACAGAAAGGGGACAATTGACGCATCCTTGCAGTATTTGAGGACAGAAAAATAACCACTAACTGTCGCGATTTCTGGTGAAAAAGTATCAATTGTCTCCGGCTGGGCTGCAGGGTTATTATACAATAAAAGTATTTCGAAATTCGAAATTTTAGAATTCGAAAAGTAGAGTTCATAACCAACGGGAACTTAGCGATTTTTCATAAATGCTGTTCAAGGCAAGGGTGCCAATAGCTGGCGCCAATAATTATTATATAATAAGAGCCAATAGTTGGCGCCAATAATTTTGGGTGCCAATAATTATAGTCGGTACCCTATTTATATCAAACCGTACAGAGTAGAAATTTCTTACTTTAAGCTGATTTTTTTTATAAGTAGGTTATTATAAGTAGGTTATTAGTAGAATTTGATTATTTGTTTGTTATTTTCTGACTTCGAACGTTGTTTTTCAAACAAACATCGTCTAATAAATGTATAGTGGTATTCACTCTTTTGTGTATTAGGTGTACTGATTGTAATTATAACTATAAATACAATGAAAAGAGTGAATATCAAAACATTACACTCAAAAATTCAACAAAACTACAATCACCTTTTGATGTTGTAAAGATACATATAAAGTGTAACTTCTAAAGCAATGTTATTTGTTGTTGTGTGTGTACTTAGAGTATTTTTTTTTTGACAGAAGTACACTGGTGTATGCATAAATACACAAAAGAGGTGGTCCTTATTTTAGAAATTGTTGAGAAGCCGATTTTTTTGTTCCTTAGCGTCTAAAAATAAGTCCCTAATTTTTTTTTTGTTTTACAACAACAATAACACGTGCCGCTTGGAGCTTGAAGTTTACACAGAGGCAATGCAACTAAATGAGCATAAGGGCGTATCAAAAAACAATTTTTTCGAAATTTCACATTCTAAGGGGTCTCAAAAGTTGCATAGGGTGGTCAAGATCTCCTTCAAAAAGTTTTTGAAAAAAAGGATGTCTTTCCCTCCCGCAAGGTCAAAGTTGTTTTTGAGAAAACAGTAAAAAAATAACGATCTCAAAATGCTTTGTTTTTTTTTAAGAAAAACTACAGATGTCTTAAAGCAATAGGTAAATATAGGCTTTCACTAACAATATCTTGTCAAACGAGATGCCTTTCTGGATTTTATCCACAGTGTCCTGTGGGAAGGATTTTCAAATCTAAAATGCACAGAATTTAACTCCTTTACCGCAAGAGATGGAACCCCCAACCGCCAAAATTTAAAAAACAAAATACTTTCAAATTAAAGTGCGTTTAATTACCTTTCCATCGGTATTTGAAACTTAATATTCGGTTAAGAAGTGATTAAGATATGAATTCTAGTAAAAATCGATTTTCGACGTTTTGGCCGATGTTTGTGCACCCTGTAACTCCGCCAAAAATAACTCCAGCATTTTTTCCTTTTAATAAAGTTTTTTATTTCCTTCAGTGATGCTTCATGCAAAGTTTCACCCAGATCGGAGATAGTCATTTCGTAAGGCCGGTACGTTAAAATGGAATTGCTGTTTTACCTTTTTTTTCATATGTAATTTTTTCATATGTAGGAACAAAATAAAAGGGTGCTCAAGAAAAACAAATGAAAAATTTTTTTCCATGCAAATAAGGACCAGTCTACCCTTATATATTTTATTTTTTTATTTATTTAGCCAAGCAAGTCAATATACTTATTCTAACAGGTTGTTTTTTATTCATTTTTTTTCCTCACCCTTTCCTTGTTTTGGTGTACAAAGACATGCTAATTGAAGTGGGCGTATTCCGCCCACCTGAATGACATGAATTCAAGAACACGTCAAAAAGAAAAGGAGAGAAGAAAACAAAAGAAAAAACAGAAGGAACTTACATACTAACATATTTTATACAAAGTAGTAGAAAATGTGACTTTTAAACTACTGTGCTATCTTATAATTAATAGGGAACAGTTAAAGAGGCTGGGTGGTGATTGGTGATCGTGATAAGGATATATGCTTAGGGTGGAAAGAGGTGATTGGATAGGGTACGCTTGAATAAGTATTTAGACATGGGTGGTAGGTTGTGCTCGCTGATATTATTAAATATCATACAGCATCTGTTAATTGGTTCGTTGAAAGCGTACGTGGTGTGGTGCTTTGATTCACTCAGAAATCTTGAATGCCTAGCTCTCCTTATTGGGTCATTAGTTGTTACTTTGTTGGAAATATAATCGCTGTCAATGTTTCGGGACATTCGGGATGACATCAAATATAAAACATGAACAGAGTAGCGATCTTCTTGTTGACAACGGCATTAAGTTAATGGCTTTCATTCTGTGAACATATGGTGGCAGGTTTCTATAGTCCCGAGGGTTGGGCGTGTCTCTCAAGGCAAAAAGTAAGAATTGTTTTTGGATAGATTCTATTCAATCACTATGCACTTCAAAACTTGGGTTCCATACTGTGCAATATAGGGTTTTAGTTACCCAGACGTTCTTGAATTCATTTGCGCGTTTTTTAATGAATCCGAGAAGCTTGTTTGCCCTGGATGTAATATGATGGAGGTGAAGATTAAAACACAGCCTAAAATCTAGGATAACCCCAAGATTTGCAGTGTGGTTGATCCTTTTTAGTTCAACCCCATTAAGCTCAAAACTACTATAAAGCATTTCTTTTTTACGAGAATAATTTACAACATAGCATTTGTTTTCATTTACAGAAAGCTTATTTTGATTACACCAATTTTCCAAGGATACAAGTTTATTCTGTAAGAAAACTGTATCCACATCAGATTTAATGACGTAATACATTTTTAAGTCGTCTCCGTATAAGAGATGTGGGATATCATACAAAACTTCAGATATATCTGTAATAAATGAGGAGTATCTGCAATAAATAAAAGAGGAGTGGACCAAGGTGACTTCCTTGAGGTATGTTTGATGAGACAATAATCTTATTAGATAGAGTACCCTGAAATTTAACATGTTGGGATCTTCCACTTAGATAGGATATAAGACATTTCAACAAAGAACTCAAATATACAGAATTTTTCTAATTTTTTAACTAAGACAACGTGATATAGCATCTATCTGATTACCATTTTCCATATTGTTAAGAATATCTGATACCATTATTGTGAGGTTTGTAGTGGTTGATCGTCCTTTACGGAATCCGAGTTGTTGTTTATTTAAGTGTGGATTAATTATTTTAGTAAGCTTAGAACATATTATTTTTTCAAAAAGCTTAGGAATAGTTGACAATAAGGCAATACCACTGTAGTTTTCGATCGCTCTCTTATCGCTATTCTTATAAATTGATGTAAGATGAGATGACTTCCAAAAAGAAGGAAAAATACCTGTTTGCACAGACTTATTTAAAATAATATGTAATGGTGTAATTAATTGAGCTAGGCACTGAACGAGAAGAACTCGTGGAATAAGGTCCGGACCGGGAGACTTGTAGGGATCTAATTCATTTATAGAATTAATTATGTCCTCTTGTGTAATATTGACTGTGCAAACCAAAGGGGACGTGTTGGGATACAGTAACGGGGTACGAATTGGGGTTGAAAGAGGACGAAATACTTCTTTAAAATGATCTGCAAAGATATTACAGATCACTTGTGGGTTGGAAGAAGAAACATTACCTTTAAACATGGTTGTAGGATATCCGGCCGATTTACGCTTGACGTCAAAGTCGAAAAATTTTTTAAGGGTCATTAATAATTATTTCACCAATCAAGTTGGTGTAAAATTTATATGCTTCTAATAAAATTTATATGCGTGACTAATACGAGATCTTTGTAGGTGCCAAATCCGCTTTGATGTATATGATGCGAACGCAGAGCGATCATTTTCAACATCTTTTGGTGATAAGTTGAAGCTTTCATGGTAGTTTATGAAAATTTTCTTCAAATCTTCTGTCTCCTCTGGAAGACCTTCTTGATGTATCGAAACCATAACACTTGTTTTAGTTATACCATCTATACAAATAGAATCCGATTTGTTATACAGGTATGCCAGGTACAAGCGGACATTATCATATAAACACTGGTCACGAAGACGAGACATGATAAATCGGCCTTCATCACTTATGTCAGAAAGATTTTTTGTTAATTTCGCTCGGGGGGTAGAAGAGGATCAATAAAAGGTGGTGGTGAGACTACGAAGGGTGCATCTGAAGAGGGTGTTGCAGTCGATAGTGGTTGATTTGTGGTGGATGGAATGGTTCAGGTTGTTGAAGTGGGCATCTGAGTATTAGCTTGAGTTGTAGATGTTGATGGAGCATGTGATTGTGAAGGGTTAAGAACGTGAGACCGAATAAAATGAGGATAACTTTTATTGGTTTTTAAGTTATTGGTAGGTGGGGATTGAATTTGTTAAGGTCTATAATCTGGGTTAAGGTTAAAGGAAACGTTTATTTACACGATTATTGAAATCGAGAAATACAGAAGTTTTAAAACTCCAGTTTTGATTAGGTTTAGATGATTGCTTATTTGTGGCCTTAAAAGGTAATTTAGAATTAAAATAATTATAAACTATGGATTTAGTAGGCATTTAAAAATTATTGATTTTTTCTTTAGAATTGTTGTTACTCACTATATTTTTATTTACTATTATTTACTCACTATATTTTTATTTACCTTACTATTTGTACTCTTATTTCTAGATATGAGCTTCTCGGAGCACAAGTGGCGTAAGTCCATTTTAGGTAGTTTTGAGAAAATTGAACATTTAAAAAAATTCTTATAATAAATTCCAAGTAAAAAGAACTCAATTTTGATTATAAGCTAGGTCAAGAGCATAAATGGAGCCTATCCATATTGTAAAAAATAAACTAAATAATACACAAAAATGATGCAGAATATTGCATATTAGTAAAAACATGTGGACTTGCGCCACTGAAAGTTTTTTAAATTTCTCGTTTCCGCTGTAGAAATATAAAAGGAGATATTTTTCCAGAATTTTTTGATGAGGAATGGCAGCATTTTCACCTAGAAAATGGACAAAACCACCCCTTAGCGATTATCTTCATTATTAAAGGAGATATTAAATGAATGGACTTACGCCACTTGTCCTCTGAAAATTTTTTAAAATTCCTCCTTTCCGCTGAAAAAATGTAATACAAAACATGAATTTTTTGATGAGGAATGATAGCATTTTTACATAGAAGTTGGACAAAACTACCCATTATCGATTATCTTTATTTTAACGGGAGATATAAAATGAATGGACTTACGCCACTTGTCCTCTGAAAATTTTTAATTATGTTTCCTTTCCGCTGTAAAAATGTAATAGAAAACATTTTGAAGAATGTTTTGATGAGGAATGACAGCATTTTTATATAGAAGTTGGACAAAACTACCCCTTAGCGATTGTCTCCATTATTAAGGGAGATATAAAATGAATGGACTTACGCCACCTGTCCTCTGAAAATTTTTTAAAGGGGTGATTTTGTCCAACTTCTGTGTAAAAATGCTGCCATTCCTCATCAAAAAATTCTAGAAAAAATACTATTATTAGATTCCTACAGCGGAAACGAGAAATTTAAAATAATTTTCAGTGGCGCAATTCCAAATGTTTTTACTAATATGCAATATTCTGCATAATTTTTATGAATTATTTAGTTTATTTTTTACGATATAGATAGCTCCAATTATGCTCTTGACCTAGCTTATAAGCAAAACTGTATTCTTCGTACTTGGAATTTACCTTAAGAATTTTTCTTAATGTTCGATTTTCCCAAACCTACCAAAAATGGACTTACGCCACTTGTGCTCTGAAAAAATAATGTTATTTGTCAGAGCAATAACAAACCATTGCATTTTGTTCAGAGATTACGAAAGCTAGGAGTTTCTAGCCCGTACTCATAAATTAGTAACATTTTTCTCTTCACTTCTACGTACTTAACTCAATTTCCCTAAAAAATGGACTAACGCCACTTGTGCTCTGAACAGCTCATATATGTATAACATACATTTTATATGCTTATAACTACAATGTTTTTCCTTGTTACGCCATATTGACAGTCTCATTTGGCCCAGCTTAATGCTTTTCTCTGTCGAACTGTGGAACAACCATTCGTATTTGGAGGGAGTCCCGAGTTTAAAACTGCTAGCCTTTATCTTCTTGCAGTCAATAGTCATTATGCTAAAAGAGCGCTTAAAAAATGCACGAATCCAAGAAGCGTCTGCCAGATGTGGAGCACCTTTGATATAGAAAGAAGTGTGGCTTGACTGGTTTCCTATGTTTAAATTCTCAATTCTGTTTTCCCATTCCGTTGTAGTCCGCGATGTACCAAATGTAATGAGCTGACTAAGTAGAGTGCTGGTAGGATGAGAAAATTGATCCGAGCTCATAGAGACAGTCTGAGGAGCTAGGGTTGAAATCAGAGTGGGAAAAGGTTAGGATACGGTTGAATTTTCCGTTAATTCCACAAGGATTGATCGTTGGTGAGGGGAAGATTGCACAGGCTCAAGCTGGATATTCTCTGAAATGTAATCAATATCGTTTGAAGCATGTTTGAGAACATCTGTTACATCTGTAAGCTCCAGGCGAGTGGCTGCTATTTCCTTGCCGTCTTCGGTAACATTGTTAATTAATACCGAGAGAAGAGGATCTGAACATTGCTGTGTATGACTTGTTTTGGGCGAAGCGCTCTGCAGTAGACTATCCATATCATTGCGTAGATGTGTAATTCTGTCATTGATCTGCTTTAAGTTTGTTGACAGTGCCGTGATCAGTACTTTGCTGAGGTTAACATTTAAATCACTTAACAAATGCTCGGAGCTTGTTTTGAGTTCATCTAGGAGTTCATTTTTAGTTTGTTTTAAAATTTGTACAATGTTTTTAGTACTGGCTTCATTGATTATTTTAGAGGACTCTTTTGATAACTCTATACCGTTATTTAAGTCTTCGGATATCTTGATGATGTCGTCGAACTTAGATAACTCGGACTTTACCTTGTTGAAAAACAATTTATTTTCAGATAAAAATGAATTGTTAGATTCACTGAGGCATTTAACAGCAATCAAGACATGCTAAAGACAGATTTCATTGCATTCGTCACAGTACAATTTAAAGTTGTTAAGGTACTCGTTTATATACAATAGACTTCTTTTTGAAAGGCCCTGACAGGTGGCATGATAACTTTTGCCACAGATTCCCCAGCAAGCAACCATTTGTGCGTTAGAGTTAAGTTTTTTTTTAATATTTCAGCTCAATATTAAAACACAATTGCTTTCAAAACACAAGTTGTGAGTTTTTTTAGCACAAGTTAATTTTACTTTAAAAGAACGACACACAATTTGTAGGTCAGTAGTGGAATATAAGTTTGTGGTTCTTGTTTTTGTTTTGGTAACTCCAAGAGACTGCAGTATTCGCACTTTTATTTAACTGTGACTCGAAGCTAATTAATCTATTGATATTGTTGTTTCTTTGTCTTTATTTAAATTTAATTCAGTCGATTGGTTAAATAGCACAAAAAACTTTTGACCCAGTGAAATTTTGTTATTTGTTTGGTTATTAAGGTCTTTTCGATTATTTGTAATAGGGTCCACTTTAAATTTTGATTGTTTATTTATTTAATATTTGGTGATTAAAATTGCAAGCCGGCACAAGCACGAATTCTTGAAATTTAAATGAAAGAGCGGGCTAAAAAGCACGTCTGAACTGTTTGCTGTAACAATTGCAATTAAATTAAGTTCTGGAATATACTTACAATAAAAGTTAAAAAAAAATCTGCTCATAGTAGGAAATTTCTAGGTTGAACAGTTAAGACATAAATAGTCTCATTGCGTGGAAACTAGTTTTTACGTTTAAAATTTACGCTAGAAAATAACTATATGATCTACAAATTTGTTGTAAGCATATTTTATATCTGACATAGAGGAACAGAGATATTGGCGAATGACCGATTTCTTTGAACTTTGGAGCCGAATGGTTTCTAGCTCGTACATGGTGTCATAGGTGGTACCTCATGACAAGCTTGTAATTATGTCTTAGTTAAGAAATAGTTAAAATATGGCAATGACTTACAAAACTTCCGGGCAAAGCCAAAAGTTATGCCGTAGAAAAAAACTAATGATTCAGAACAATTTGTTTTAACGAGGAGTTTTGATGAAGATTTTTTGCTTCCATAAATTCCGTTCCACTTTAATCTATATATATACTATGTAACGGGCCGAAGTTTTTTTCAGGGCACTTGACAGACTTCAAAAGCGCAAAAATTTATTTAATTTTCGTTGCAGCGGTGAGTCGGCAACCCTGTATATTTAGTTTTAAGGGCACCCGATTAGAGCGCACCTGGTTTCTCTCTACCAGACTGGCAGGTGCTGCCTCCTCACAAAAGGTGGTACCAACGCCCCGGTCAAGTGACCCGAGGACACTAGATTGCCCACGACTGCACGTGCTGGTTTGCTGGTGGCCGTCCTCGTTAAATCTGAAATGAAAGTTAAATCTGATATAAAATCAAAAGGATAAAGACGTTTGGGTACCCCTGGCCCAATCAATCAACAACAAAAAAACACTCAGGAGATCAGGTGGACGAGCTCGGCCTACACTATACCCACCCAACTTTGAGGCTTCAGGGGCAACATCTTCTCACCTAACCAAATAAAAGAATTTAACTTTAAGTACACATATTACATTGCTTTATTTAATTATTGAAAAAAGTAAGTATTATTTAATTTTTCAGTGTAATGACTTGCAGTATAAGAAAAGTAAGAAATATTCAATTTTTCAGAGTACTGACTTTCTGTATCAAAAAAGGTAAATAATAGTTAATTTTTCAGTGTAATGATTTTCATAATAAGGTAATTAATATTTAATTTTCCATTCCCTATTGTTTGTTCTTATTTCTCTTAATCTTACGTTTATATTCACATTATTTGAATACTGTTTCTTGTACATTTTAATTTTAGTTTTGTTTCCAAATTGCCTACACTTTTGTTTTAGCTTGGTAAAAAAACAAAAAAAAATCTTATTTGCTTCATTTCGAATTAATATTGTTTTAGTTCGAATGATTTTAGTTCTAGAACAAACTATTTTAGTTTTGATTTACTTTAATGCGCGTTGTAGTTTAGTTTCAGTTTAGTTTTAAAATCAATTTAAGTTTATTTGAATTAATTTTGGCTTATTTTATTTTAAGTTTAAAAATCAATTCAAATATATTGTATATTAAAACAGACGCATTCCACTAGTTTTAATCCAATTAAAAAAAGTCGCCACATGTTCTGAAAAAATTTATATAAAAATATATATTGTTACTACAATACATTAATGTAGGTCACAAAAAACATATTTTGATTTTTTGTTTTTACCGTTAACCAGTGCTGTCGTTCGAAAAGTATGGGGGGCCTCAAAAACCATGATTTAGCTGCTTACGGTTTCATTTACATCTTCGCTCCTGTGAAAGGTATTGAGTTATTTTAAAAACAAGTCAATAGAAAAAGGGATATACTTATATTTGGTGTAAATTTTTAGTCCAAAAAATAATTTTAAATTAATACTAAAATTCAACGAAAATGGGCAAGAAATTTAATTTTTTTTTGGAATTCATCACCCTGTTTCTACCATTTAGAGTGTTACAATTTTTATGATTCCATTATATTTTCTTCTTGTATTACCTTTAAACATGATAAGCTTTATGCATTTAAGCATTTATGAAAAATTGCTGAGCTTCGGGACCCTGTATAAATAAGAGAGGACAATTTTAAAAATCAAATTTTAGATTTTATTTTGTATCTCATAAATTATCAATAAACTGAAACAAATTTGTGGAGGGTGTTTTGCCTTATTATTTAGAAATAATTGTTTGAAAAGGCTACTATAACACGTTTGAATAAATCATATAATAGGAAATTTTGGTACCTGTATATCGAAAAGGGCACCTTCAAATTGCTTGAAAATCAACACAGATGAAGTTTAAGTTATTGGCAGATACTCTAATAGTTCTGAGAAGGTTTTTTCATTTGTTTTGGAAAAGTCTATTTTTAAGAAATGTGCTATATGTGAAATTTAATAAATGGGTCATATTGTTGACCCTGTATATCAAAAAAGGTTTATTTTATTTATGTTTCTTTTTATTTGGCCGGTATAAAATTAATTCTTCTTCTCATTTATTTGAACCTGATAAAAAGCTTGTCTGCATTTTAAAATGCTGAATGGTATAAAACAATGTTTTTGTCTGGTTTTTTGAACCGTTGCTGCGCTCATGAACCTTTGTGTTAAATCGGCTTCCGTGTTTTGTATAGCTTCGCTATCCACATGTAAACATGTGATTCCAGGGATATGGGTTGAACAAAAATGCATCATCTGAGGGGCAGTTTGAATATCATTATATTGCAAGCTTGCTTTAGCGACCAGTCTTTTTACTGTACCACCTTCTCTATCGCATGGTCCCTTTGCATGGGAGGTGGCAGAAAAGAGCCATTCTGCATCGAGATCAAAGTCTTTTTTGTGGTTACATGAATTTATAAAATTTTTACGGTTTTTATACTGCCCCGCAACGCCATCGGAAAAGTAAAACAGCTTTTTGACAGATGGAACGAGCTCCTAAATATTAGAAATAAGTTTCTATTGAAATGCATATACAACTGAAATATCATGATTTAGACTATCTGATAAAACGCAAAAACTTTTGGACCTGTATAACGAAGGTAAAATTTTCTGAAAAGTCGCCCGTTACTATGCATTCATCTGCCAATATATTTTCTTTTCTATGTCTTAAATATCTGCCTTGATTTTTTGCAATGAAGTGATGTTTTTTCAATATTATTAATTGTCTAAAAAGATTTTTAATCAACTCATCATACAATTGAACAATGCTTACAAGTTCACATCTGTCAGTACTCACCCATTGTTTATATTTAACTTCTTCTCCTTCTGACGGAACATTTTCATTTAAAAACTTTATCACTTCGTCAACTAATTTGCATTCATCACATTTTCTGAACATGCATAACTCATTTTCGATATCACATGCCACCAAATTTAGAAGATGTAAGTATATTTCCGGAATTTTGGCACCATCTAACATGAGTTTTACATTTTGATGTATTTTGAACACGCACGGAGAATGGGTTCCACGGGATCCCGCTAACATACACCACTTGGGGTGAAATTCGGCAAATTTCGAAAACCAAACTTTTACTAATGGATGTTTTTTAAAAGTCTTCATACAACTCTTTAAGATTGCATAGAACTAGTCTCTTTTGCTTTTTAGTTTTAGAGCCTCCCGTGCATCGAACAGAACTGCAATCATTCATACCTGGACATAACCTGCTATTCTCATCATTTTCATAAAACTGAGCAATCTTATCTAAAATTTCTACTGGCAGTTTTGAAATATTTTTGCGTTGTAATTCAGGTAATTACAAATTCAGGATCCCTTACCATATTTTTTGTCTTTCTAACTAAATATTCTGTGGTTTCGAACTCCTGGCAAATTTTTGCTCGAGACCACAAGCATTAAATTTAACTTCAATTAGTTTTAAATATTCATCACAAAGCTTAGATGAGCAATCTGATTTGATGGTTTGTTTTTCGATTGGACCAAAATCAAAAGTATTTTCCAGTTTCTTATATAAAGTTTGTGAAAAATTTTTAAGTTTATTTCTTAGTGCAGGTTTCTTTTTACCCGAGCTTAGTTTTTTAATTTTATGAGGAAAAATTCCTATGGTTCCTATGCAATGTTACCGGTTTAAGTTCTTCATTAAGAGGAATGAATGGTTTATCATCCCATAAACGACTCTTTGGCTTAGTGGCATTAACATTAGCTTTTGAATATTGTCCCACTATTTTTTTTTACAAGAAATGCAGAGAGAGGTACCAGGAGTTAGTTGAAAACTAGAATGTTTTTCCGCAAATTGTGTTGTCACCTCTATTAAACATTTCCTAATGCATTTTTGTGTGTTTTAAGTGGGTCGCAGCACGTTTTGCCATGGGCTTCTTTGTAGAACTTTAATAATTTCCATTCATGAAAATTGAATACAGTTAAAACTACCCTCCTAAGTAAAAAGTTATATCTCCATTTAAGTTGTTTTGAGATATTTAGCTTTTACGTTTCTTATCTTTCTAAGAAACACTCTAGAAATGAACACTTTACCTTAATTTTGTCAGTCATTTGGAGTTAAAAATCTTAGCTTAACACAAAAATCAAAAACTAATTCACGGTTCTGAATCTGCCGCTTACTACATTTTGGAATTTTGGCGTTTGTGACTTTCTTTCTTAGGACGGCAGAAAACACTTGGAAACGTGTGAAGACGGAGGAGCTTCTAATAATTTTTACTTAAGTTAAGCTTTTGTAGTACACTTTTTGTAGTTTTTATCATAGGGAACAATTTTCCGTTAACACATTCTTCTCTCAAATTAAAACCTATTGAGCACTTCTTTTTATAATTTTTTTTTTGTTTTTAAGAACACAATTTTATTTACGAGAATATTCTGAATTTCACAATTGATGTTTATAAAAAGTTTCGACCACGTTGTAGCTACCGACCGATACGTGGGACATGTCGTCTTTGTGAGCGATCAAACAGATTTGCAAAATGCATTAATAAAACGCTGGTTAATTTTTATGAGGAAATGCATGAATAAGGGGAAATCACTGCTTTTTATTGAACAATAGTGCGGCTTCTATAACAACAAAGTACACTTTCCACCAAAATAATAATAAGTTCAAGCTAATTGATTGATGAATGAATTGTTCAAGCGTATTGATTTTCAAAATTTTTGAAAGTGTCGTTTTTTTATGTACAGGATCAACAATATGACCCATTTATTTTTTCATATATAGCACAATTTTTAAAAATCAAATTTTCCAAAACAAATGAAAACACCTTCTCAAAACTAATGAAGCATTGTTGTGACTCATATCACAACTACGGAGTAGTGTCCCCAGCAAATATTCCGTCAAGTCAAATATATAATGGTCAAGTGATAACAATGAAAACTGATCTACCGCAAAACCAATTTGGACGATCAGCGTTCATTGCATGGCAGCACTTTAATTTTATTTAGTTCAATGCCAAGGCTGGCATATTTAAAACAGAAAAAGCATAAAATAATCACTGACCCCAGTTGGGCGATCAGTTTTCATGTTAAGCAGCAAGAGTCATTCATAACAATTTACTTCTGTGCGGCTAGTACCAAAAATACTGACAATGCATTTTCGGCACGAGTCAACCAACGTAGAGGTAATATAATTTAAGTTGTATTTTAATGTTGTAATTAGCATGCATACCTTTTGTCGTCATGCAATTAAAACAGAGGTAGAATATTTTAAATAATATTTTATTGTTGGATTCAGTGTTTCGGGAAATATGACCCAATTTTCCTACAATGAACATGTTTGTACGTTCGGTTATCTACACTTCACACTATTAAATAAGTATGTGCGCAGAAATTAAGAACGAATAATAATGTTTACTTTAATAATGTCTGAATATTTTACAGAATAATTAATTGAATAGACCTAGATTAAATTCTTGAGCCAGATATAACCCAGGCCAGGAATTCAGGAAATGCAAGATTAACATTTCCTAGTCCTCACTTAGAGTTAAGAAATTATATATAAGGAAATAATTGTAAACTAGATTAAGAACTTAATAATTACGATAAAAACGAAGACAAATTATTGTGCAAGATGCAAAAGGCAATCTTGCAGAAATGCCGAGTACAGCTAATTACACTAGGCGCCAAAATCCAAAAAAATTTCTGTGATCCACATGCCACTAATATTTTCTTATGGACTTTGGCCTTCTAAACACGAATATCACAAAAGAATTCACGAATTTTTTCAAAAAAGTACAGCCCATGCACAAGGAAAGTAAATAAAAAGAGCTCCTATTAGCTTCCACTCAAGCCTTTCACTCAAAACCAGGTATGCGAAAAGGGTACGCTATAATCAACTAAAAAAATAAAAATAAAAAATACAAAAGAAAACCGGTTTGACCTGTTTTACGTCAGCAACAAAAGAACAGGGAAAAATCTAGCGTATCAAGCGAATCTAGCAAACACATACTGAATTTGTAGCTTTACCTGCTTGTAGCGTACTCTTTTTCGTATATCTAACTCTGAATTAAAGGCTTGAGTGGAAGCGAATAATACCTCTTTTTATATATATATATAAATATATATAAAAGATATCTATATATATATGTATAAGAGATATATATATATCTGAATAAAATCGAAAAAAAGGGACAAAATAATTTTTAAACCATTGCCAAACAATTTAAGTTTCGAATACTTTTCTGAACTATTTTATCGCTTTCTACAGTGACACATATTCGTATAAACGCACTCTTAATTTTAAATTTGCTACCTTCTCTCTCTTTTATTAATGCATTACTCAAAACAAATTCCAACTCATATTGTTTACTAAACTAACGGAAATTTGTACTGAGTGCAAAAACCTGTTTTCGTTGTTGTTGTTTTATATAAATCATTTCAGTTTGAATATTTTACTTAAAACAAGTACATATTCGTTTAAACGCATCAACTTAATTTTCAATAGGAATGGGTATTTATTTAATTTTCAATAAGTAATTGGTCCACCATTTTTATTTATAACTTCAAATATACGATTCGGCATCGACTTCACTAAATTTTCCAGCAACTGACGATCTAAATCTTCCCAAGCTTCCTTAATGGCCAACTTGAGCTCTAGCACGGTTTTGTAAAGGTGTCCTTGGGCTTTTTGTCCATAGATTTTGCGTGATATGCATCCCCAAAGATTCTCCACCGGATTCAAATCGGGACTGCATGCAGGCCATTTCATAAGTGGGATGTTGTGCTCTTCAAACCACTTTAATGCCTCTTTAGAAACGTGAATGGCAGCATTATCCTGTTGAAAAATACTGTCTTCATCCATTTTATCATCCAAAAATGAAATGAGAGAATCATCCAACAATTCCGTGTATTTTTTAGAATTCATTTTGGGCGGCACAAAGCAGATATTTGCTTTACCTCTAGATGAAAATGCCGCCCACACCATAACGCTGCCACCACCAAAGTTTCTTTTTGACATACGTACGTCATTGTTTCGCAAATCATGCCAATAACAGCTGTAAGAGTCTGGGCCATCTAAGTTAAATTTTTTTTCGTCGGAAAACACAACATTGTCCCACTGAGTTGACCATTGCATGTGTTTTTGGGCGAAGTCTAAGCGCGCCTTTTTGTGATGCGGTTTCAACACAGGCTTGCTCACCGGTTTTTTCCATTTAACGTTATCTGAGTTACGTAAAATGTGTGCAATGTGCCTCGTTGTCACTGGAAGATCTAATTTTTCTTTTATTTGAATTGAGTTCAAAAAACTTGTGGTGGCTTCCTTCCTAATTTGATTAACTTGGCGAATACTCAGTTTTTGATTGCCTTTCGTGGATTTTTTTACTCCATAATTAACACCGTTTTTTAAAAAAGAGCGGACGACTGCTTCTGATCTTCCTAGTCTCCGCCCAATTTCCCGATTTGAATAACCCTCTTTATGGTACAGGTTGATTTGGACTTTTTCTGTGTCATTGAGGTCTTTTCCCTTTGGCATTTTGATAAAATCTTAAAAAAATATCATTAAGAAAATATTTTTACATTTAAATTAAACAAAACTTACCAATTGTTAATTGCTTGTATTTAGCAAATACTTATTTCTTTAAACCACTAATATATTTTCGACCTCCTTATTCAGGTGCGTTTAAAGGAATGTGTACTTGTTTTTAGTAAAATATTTAAACTGAACTGATTTATATAAAACAACAACAACTAAAACAGCTTTTTGCACTCAGTACAAATTTCCGTTAGTTTAGTGAACAATATGAGTTTGAATTTGTTTTGAATAATGCATTAATAAAAGAGAGAGAAGGTAGCAAATTTAAAATTAAGAGTGCGTTTATACGAATATGTGTCACTGTATATCAACATCTGTATCTTATTTCCTTTCCAATTTAAGTCAATATTTTTTTTGGTATTCTTTTTATTCTGTACTTTTTAAGGATTTATGTAGATTTTTAATATTTCGTTAAAAATAAAAGTTTTTAATTAAAAATTAATTTCAGATGTGTTTATATTAAATTAACCGGCATTAAATGAAAATGATATATTTATATAAACGCACGCTTTGCTTGTTGGATATCGACTGACTTTTTATTATGTTGTTGACTTAAAACTAACTTATATAATATGTACATAATCTTAGAACTAAGGCTTAATCTAAAAGTGTTAAGAGATAACTTAAGAGTATGTTATGTTAAGATCATGTAAAGAGTAATATACACAACACTCCTCCCAAACTATTTAATATAATATATTATAATCAATAGTTAATTATGTTTTTAATTCTTGTAATTCCTTTTTCTTACTTCTGGTCATGACGCCTTGTCTAACTTCCTTACAAACTTCTTCAGGTTTATTTCCAGATTGTACGTTTTTCTCAGTTTCAGAGCCTTCATTTTTCTCTAAAGTCGAATCTTGTTTAATTATAATATTTTCATTGTTATTCGAATAATATTTCCTTATCTGATCTATATGAGCCTGCTTTTGGTGACCATCAACCAATACTGTGTATCTAAAACGACCTACTTTCTTTAAAATTTTACCTCTAAGCCATTTCACAGTATTTAAAAAAACATTTCTATACAGAATCTCCTTATTTACTCTAAATTTACAAACATTACATATTTCTAATTTACTATCCTCTTTTTTCCTCCCCAGTTGATTTAAGCGAGGTTTGTTTATTACTGGAACTTTATCAATGTTGCTGTTTAACAACTCCAACAAAGTCCGTGGATTGTATCGAAAAATCAAGCTAGATGGCGAAACATTCGTGGTCGCAGTTGGAGTTGTCCTATATGAAACTAGAAATCGGCTTATATTGAGCGCAACCTAATTTTTTTTCTATTTACTGGGTCAAGTATAGCTTTCTTAAGACCATTTTTTAGTGTTTGAACTGCTCTTTCTGCACTACCATTTGATTGAGGATGATAAGCTGGAGAACACTTATTCCATTTGACTCACAAAAATTATTAAACTCTTTTGAATTAAAAGGTGGCCCATTATCACTAACTAATTTTGATGGTATACCAAATGTGACAAAAATTGTTCTCAAAGACTGAATTACCGATTGTGCATTAGTTGTTTTCAGAGGAACAGCCTCCAACCATTTCGAGTAGGTATCAAACACGAATAAAATTTTATTGCCTTCAAAACTACAAAAATCTATGTGAATCCTTTGAATCCTTTCAAAAGGGTATGTTGAGTTAGGCCAGCTGGCAAGATTGCTTGTTGTTTTATTTTGGGACATTTGGCATATCGGGCATACTTTAATAAATTCTTCAATTTCTCTGTCGATGTCAGGCCACCAGACCACTGTTCTTGCCAAAGCATTACAGCGTACTATTCCTGTATGTTGGTCGTGCAAAAGGTTTCATACTTTTGATCGTAACTTTTCAAGTATAACAATACGCTCCCCGTAAAATAGACAGCCCCCTTCAGTCGCCAAGAGCCCTTTTTCAAATAATAACTTCCGATTGATTTAGATCTTTTCTCTGGCCACACACCTGTGATAATACAAATGTATGCTGTTTGTGGTATCTCGAGCAAGAATAACATTAGCACATCTCTAATTTATGACCGCTAAGTAAACAGTTATAACTAAACTCATTATTATGTCCGTCTTAAACCATAAGCTTGCATTGTTATGTATTACCTTGATATTACTCTCTCACTAATCACTTAAGCACAGTTAAGTCAGTCTGCTTTTATGTATCCAGCTTACTTGCTTTTTAATGTATAGATTGTAAGTCACTTGTAAGTCAACCATTCGCCTGAATAAAACTGAATGACATTACGCGTGTTTTACTAAGTTACCATAGTGGCGACGAGGAAAAACGTAATTTAATTAAAATAAGGTTTTAAAGTTAATAAAAATAGAAATGTCTATTATTGGCACGGCACCGCGGTTTGATAAAGCGGTAAACTCATGGACCGTGTTCAAAGCGCAGTTGGATCAATTTTTTTTAGCGAATGGTATAAGTGAAGATAAAAGGAAAAAGGCTATTTTGCTAACTTCAATGACAGAAAACTCGTATGTGCTGTTGCAAAATCTATTAAATCCGAAGGAAGTTGAAGTTGACACCACCAAATTTGAGGAATGTGTTGATGCATTACAGAACCACTTTAAGCCACATACGTCTGGGTTTGCTGGGCGCTATAAATTTTACAGTGCTAGCAAACAATCATCAGAAACAATTAATGAGTGGGCTGTGAGAGTACGTTCACTTGCAGTTAATTGCGAATTCGGTGCTCTTCTGGCCATAGCTGTAAGGGATAAGTTTATAATGGGTTTGGAAAAAGTTCCAGCCCGTGATAAAATATTTCTTGAAAGTATGTCAACCTGCGATCTTAACAAAGTTATGGACATCGCAAATGCAACTGAGTATATCCGAAAACAGTATGAGGTACAGGACATAAAAGAGGAAAAGGATGAGGAATTCTATTTTTTCAACAAAAAGAATGGCATGGAACGAAAAGGTCACGATAAGCAGCCACATCAACGCTACCAGCAAAATCAGCAACGTCAGCAGAAGCAGCAGCAACAAGCTTGCACAGTGTGTGGGTATACAAATCATGTGAGAGAAAATTGTATATTTAAAAATTATAAATGTAAAATATGTAAGCAAAGAGGTCATTTAAAAAAGTTGTGTAAAAATAACTCGAGAGAGCTTAATTATTTTTCTAATGCAGATCGAAGTTTATTTTCGTTGTCAAGTAAATATGATGGTCTAATTAAAGTAAATGTTAAGGTAAATAAGATTCCGTTTGAAATGGCCTTAGACACTGGCTCAGAATATAGCGTTATTTCATTATATACATACAAGCGTTACTTCTGTGCAAACAAGTTTAAATCAACAGACATCATTTTAAAAACGTATCAAGGGGCATTAATTCACCCTGACAGCATTTGTGACATGACGATTGAATACAAAGGATCAGATAAAATAATTTCAGTGCTCGTGATAAAAGGCGGAGGCCCTCCACTATTAGGTAGAAATTTTTTAAGAGCGTTTGGCATAACAATAGAAAATTTTAATTATTTAAATGAAAAAACGTTGATGAGTTAAAGCAAAAAATTTTCAAAAAATATAGCTTCTTGTTCGATAATGGCTTAGGGTGTTTTATAAAGAACAAGCGCGTCTTCGTCTTAAAGAAGATGCCAACCCAAAATTCTTTAAGCCAAGGCCTGTCCCTTTAGCAATTCAAGATAAAGTAAAAAGGGAAATTGATAAATTGGTTAAGTTGAGAGTCTTAGAGCCGGTTGATTTTTGTGAGTGGGGAACACCAATAGTTCCCATATTAAAAAAGAATGGCGATGTTCGTATTTGTGGGGATTATAAAGTTACGCTCAATGCTTCATTGGTCATTGATAAATATCCGCTCCCAAGAATCGAAGATATCTTTTCAAAATTACATGGTGGCGAAGAGTTTACGAAGCTAGATTTGTCCATGGCGTACCAACAAATAGAATTAGATAAGGAATCACGTAGATTAACAACGATCTCAACTACTAAGGGTTTATTCCAGTATACCCGATTAATATATGGTTTGGCATCCGCTCCTGCATTGTTCCAAAGGATAATGGAAAGTTTATTGATTAATTTAAAGGGAGCTGTAGTTTTCCTTGATGACATCTTGATAACGGCACCAAATAGAAAAGAGCACGCTGAACAAGTCGTTAATGTTTTAAAATTGTTAAAAATTTCGGGTTTTAAACTAGCACCGGAAAAATGCCAGTTCTTTTGTAAGAAAATTAACTATCTTGGGCATATCCTAGACAAAAATGGTTTGCGCACTAGCCCTGAAAAAGTAAGGGAAATCAATAAGATTCCAAATCCAACAAATTTAAAGGAATTGCAGGCGTTTTTGGGTGTAGATAATTTTTATAGGCGGTTTTTACCTAACATATCAAGTGTGTGCTCCACTGTTTGAGTTGTTAAAAAAGAATAACAAATTTTTTTAGTCCGAAAGTTGCACAAAAGCAGTGGATGAAATAAAAGAACGTTTAAAAGCCGGCACATGCCTAACACATTTTAACCCAAACTATAAAAGAAAACTAACTGTAGATGCAAGTCCAGTAGGGGTAGGAGCCGTTTTATCGCAAATCTCGCCGCACGGCGTAGAAAGTCCTATAGAATTCGCTTCACGGAAATTGCCTCCAGCGGAGCAAAGATACTCACAGTTAGACCGCAAGGCGGTAGCAATCGTGTTTGGAGTAAAAAAATTTCAGCGCTACTTATATGGTCGTGAGTTTACACTAGTGACAGATAACAAACCATTGCATCACATTTTCAATCCAAAAAAAGGTATTCCTTTAATGGCTGCAAATAAGCTACAACGTATAGCATTAATGCTGACAGCGTTCAATTTTACGATTGCTTTGACAAAATCAGAGACGAATATTGCAGATTACTTTTCTAGGTTTCCGTCAGGACATGATGACACACACTCCAAGGTAGAGTGTGAAAATATTCAAGTTAATCATATTCAAGAAGTTAATAGGGTGCAACTTGATATAGATCTTGTTAGGAAAGAAACTACGGCGGATATGGTTTTAAGTAAAATATTGACTTGGGTTAAAACTGAGTGGCCACAAAAATGTGTTGACCCGGACTTAAGGCAGTTTTTTCTACGAAAAGAAGAATTTTCGGAGGAATCTGAATGTTTGTTTTGGGGATATAGATTGGTTATTCCAAAATCGTTGCAAACTGAAGTAGTAAAATTCTTACATGCGTTACACATGGGCATTAGCAAAATGAAAGCTATGGCTCGTGAGTGTTGTTGGTGGCCGTCACAAACTCGTGATTTAGAAGCTGTAGTAAAATCTTGTGAACCATGTTTGATGACTTGAGCAACACCACCGAAACAACAGTTAATAAACTGGAAATGGCCTGACAAACCCTGATCAAGAATTCATGTAGATTTCTTTGGTCCATTTATTAATCGTTTGTGTTTGGTGGTGGTGGACGCTTACAGCAAATGGGCAGAATGCATTGATATGGGTAGGGATACCACATGCAGTTCGACAATAGTTAAATTAAAGGAATTGTTTGCCAGGTTTGGCTTGCCAGACAAAATCGTTTCCGATAATGGAACGGCTTTTGTTTCGAAAGAATTTGAACAGTTTTTAAAACTTAACAGAATTCAGCATGTCACAACTCCTGTGGGTCACCCTGCTACAAATGGTCAAGCCGAAAATTTAGTAAAAACGGTTAAAACAGCATTAAAAAGAAACCTATATAACACAGAAGCAACGCAATTTCATGATGCATTGGCCAGATTTTTAATCGATTATCGAAACACAAAACATTGCAGCACTGGTGTATCGCCGGCAAAATTAATGTATAATAGGCAATTACGTACTCGCCTAGATTTATTAAACCCAAAAAGGCAAGTCGAAAATCAAAATAAAAGTTCAATTAAAAAGTTTGTAAAAATACAACAAAATAATCAACAAAAATACCACGGAAAACAAAAAAACTCATTTGTGGTAAATGAGTTAGTAATGGTAAAAGACTATGCAATACCAGGCAAAGTTTTGTGGAGAAAAGGTTCGATAATTAAAAAAATTGGGAAACAAACATATATTGTTAAAACATGTAATAATAAGGTATGGAAAAGGCATGCGAACCAAATTATTTTATGTTTTGAAAAGAATGCTAAAATTGATGATGTTCCAAACATCATTTTAGATCCAACTCAAAAGATTTGTTTAAATAAAAAAGAAGCAAATAATTTATGTATACCACCAAACAATGAAAAAGACAACAGTAATAAGAATTTTGAAAAAAAATTACAATATGGTATTGCCGAATCAGAAAATATGAAAAGTTGTACATATAATTTAAGACCAAGAAATAAACATGTAAATAATTAAGTTTAGTTTTAAGGAAATATATAAATGTATATAAAACAACAAATTTCAAGTTTATCTTATGAAAATTTACAAGTCTTTATTAAGTTTTGCATTTAAAGAGGGGGTATTGTGGTATCTAGAGCAAGAATAACATTAGCACATCTCTAACATTTATGACCGCTAAGTAAACAGTTATAACTAAACTCATTATTATGTCCGTCTTAAACCATAAGCTTGCATTGTTATGTATTACCTTGATATTACTCTCTCTCACTAATCACTGAAGCACAGTTAAGTCAGTCTGCTTTTATGTATCCAGCTTACTTGCTTTTTAATGTATAGATTGTAAGTCACTTGTAAGTCAACCATTCGCCTGAATAAAACTGAATGACATTACGCGTGTTTTACTAAGTTAAAGGAAAATCACATACTTTCATCGCATTTATGCTGTCATCCTTCACCTCAGTACCCAAATTAACGGGAAGTCTTGACAAGGCGTCGGTATTTGCTTGAAACAAACATTTACACTATGCGCGTGAAGTGGTCTCGTAGTGAGGCAGCAAAAGTTATCCGATACAATCGAAGGACTTTAAGCTGGCTTACTGCACTGGTCACAGGACACGGTCCCTTCATGTACCATCTCGGGAAGATGACTCTGACCAAGGACGATGCGTGTAGGTTATGCCTAGAGGAGCCGGAAACAGCAGCACACATTCTGTGCCAGTGTCCGGCGCTGGCAAGCATAAGATTGACCACTCTGGGACGCCCATTTATTGGCGAAGCCGAGATTGGTCAACTAACCTATAAGGATATGCTTGAGGTGACAAAGGATGCTTACACGAGGAGCATGCTCACGTACGAGTACTCCGAGCAGTAGTACCCTTTGTCCAATGGGGGACGAAAAGGGACCCACTGTGGTCTGCTTCGGCAAATCCCCAACTTATTATATATAACATAAGCATGAATTTTCAAAGCTTATCATGTTTAAAGGTAATACAAGAAGAAAATTATAATGGATTTATAAATCTTGTAATAATCTAAATGGTAGAAACAGGGTGATGAAAACAAAAAAAAAATTGAATTCTTTGCCCATTTTCGTTGACTTTTAATTTAAAATTACTTTTTGGACTAAAAACTTATACCAAATATAAGTATATCCCTTTTTTCATTTACTTGTTTTTAAATTAAGTCAATACCTATCACAGGAGCGAAGATGTGAATGAAACCGTTAGCAGCTAAATCATGGTTTTTGAGGACCCGCATACTTTTCGAACGACACCACTGGTTAACGGTTAAAAAAATTAAAAAAATGTTTTTTGTGACCTTCATTAATTTAGTAATATATTTTTATATAATTTTTTCTAGAATATGTGGCGTCTTTTTTTAATGAAAACTAGTGGAATGCGTCTATATTAAGTTAAGACAAAAATTTAGTTATTGTTCCGAATTATTCTATTTTTATCTTTATTGACATCGCTTAGTTAAATTTTATTACGTCATTCAATGCTTAGTGTGGGATAGAGTTTATTATATAGTTGTATTTTAGTTTATATTGATTTTTAGCATATTTAATATATTTCCCTTTAGTTTTTACGTTTTGAGTTTTAGATACATTTTTAGTTTTATTTAAATTTTTGATTTCTTATAGTTTTTTATATATTATTTTATTTAAGTTACTTTAAGTTTAAGTTCGTTAATGTTTAAACCGTATTTTAGCTTAGCTTACTTCTTTTTTTAGTACTTAAGTAATAATAAAACAATATTTTCTGTATTAAATATTAAAACCTTTTAGTTTCCACATTTAATTTAATATAGGTTGGCAATTTAGAATTTTAAATCATTTCTAAAAAGTTTTCAGTTCAGATTTTTTTTTTCAGGTTAGAACAAGTTTTAAGTTCTAAATAAACTTATTTTAGTTTAAATTAATTTTTAATGTAAGTATTTTCAATTTTGGTTTTTATAATTTTGTGATCGTCAATTTTGAGTTGTGATTTAAGTTAAGTTAAGCTTAAAGTTGCATTTTAGTTTTACTTTTACTCGTAATGGTATTATTTAAATTTAAGCTTTTCTTATGTTTAAAAATAGAATTTTAATTTTGGTGTTAATTTTAATTAAATATACCTTATATATTTAAATATTTGTTCTGACTTAGCTGGTGGGTTGTAGTAGTGACTTTATGGTGGTGGTAGGACGTGCGCTATATCCACTTCTGTGGTGGTGGCTCGGGGTACCGTAGAGATGCTGCACTGCAGCGAAACGTTAGCTGGTGATTGGTGCTAGTGATGGGCACTATCGAATGATTTCAACTATTGAAGAATTCGTTCGAATATTTCGTTCATTCAATTACTTAAAAAAAATAGTACACGAAACTATCGAATGATTTAAACTATCGAATAATTCATTTATTCAAATTAAAAAAATAGTAAATAGTAACAAAAATACTCGTACGATTTTTTATATCGAATTAATTATTCATTCATTCCAATTGTAAAAATAGTAGCTAGTTCAAAGATCTAATGATTTTTGCTATCAATTTAAGTATTCATTCATTCGACTTAAAAAACCTCTAAATATCTATTAACTGGTGTGATTTCTTTATAATTTCCATTTAAACCCAAATCAAGCAGTGTTGTTAAACGTACTTTTGCAGTTAAATTTGCAGTACTCATGATTCATGAAGGTAAGCAAATGAAAGGCAAATGAAAAAACTATCGAATGAATGAATGAATAATTTAGAACTATCGAATAATTCAAATATTTTAATTCGATAGTTCCCAGCACTAATTGGTGCTGTTGCTGACACAAGTTGTTGTGTTTGATGCGGCTTTTGCTCGCTATGGACCGTCGTTCTTGTTAGCGCTGCTGGTTTCGACGTGTCCAGCAAAGCGATAGCTGTTGTTGGTGCTTGCACCGTTGGTTGTCGGCGATTGCCACTGGCCCTGACACTGCTAGCAGAGCAATAGCTGGTGAAAGTTGATGTGCTGGAAACCGCTGCTTCCTTTAGGAGCAAAACGGCAGCCCTTTATTTTGTACGTGTTATGCAAGCGAACAGTTAAAAACAAAAATAAACTGCTGACCTAAAGATTGAGAGGCCTTTAACGTAAGCTAAAATTAGAGTAGTTTACTTTTTTTTCCAGTCACTGCCTCGCTCCACGTTTTTGTTGAAAAGAAAAGTAATTGACGGAAGTTCTCCAGCCAACGCCCTTTTACATAAGTGCGTTTACACAATGCAAGCCGTCGTGTTACTTTTTGCAATGTAATACGATATGGTTGTGTAGTAACACAATGGTTGCTACAAATCACCTCGTACCGACACAGACAGCATGGGCAGGACTTCAAAGGCAAATAATTTAAATATTTTACGAATAATTTCAATTTAAATAAGAAAATAAGCAGATTTGAAAAGAAAATCGCAGCTGTCAGATTTAAAAATGTGTCAGCTGTAAAATTTGAAAAGAAAAAGGCATCTGTCAGATTTAAGAAAGTATCAGCTGTCAAATTTTAAAAGAAAATTACAGCTGTATGATTTAAGAATGTGTCAGCAGTCAAATTGAAAATTAGTCAGCCGTCAGATTTACCCCTGCTTTCAAGTTTATGGCCTACAGTTGCTGTTTGGTGACATCAGATAGCGTTTATACTAGGCAACAAAAATGAAGCGATTACAAATTAGAGGTATTACGATACTGCGTATTTGGTTATTTTTCACACATTTCTTTATACGTGCACATAAAAAGGAAAAATATAAGGTATTATTGAAGGTGCGTATCCTGGGTAAAGCTGTAAATTTGTATCAAAATTTTAGTCAGATACACCACATCGCGAAAAACCCCAATATTGCCCTGCAATTGATAACGGTGAAAATTGGTGCCGTTACAACTATTATATAAAAATTAAATGTAAATTTTGAGTTACTACTTTACTTCAAAAGTACTGGGCCAATTTTTATGAAAATATTTTAAAATACCGTAATTGTGCTACAGATTTTTTTAAGGGTTTTGTTCTTTCAAAATGTTAATAATAAGTATATTTAATTAAAGTATTAAGTTTTTTAAGAAATCATACCAGCTGCAATGCGTTGCTTAGTCGTTTTCTTTTCCCGTTGTTGTGTCGCTGGAGTTTCATTTTACTCCACGCTCAGAAAGCACAGCACAACAAAAAATGAAAAGTGAGATACATACAAATGCAGAGCGGCGCTCCAAAATAAAACAAAACCAAAAAAGAAATTTTTTTCTTTGACATGTATTGAGATGGATAAAAAAAGCCAACAGTGGGCTGCTAGTGTATGTATATATAGTTAAAATAATTTTGAATATATCACCACTATATAAATATTTTTTGGGTCTTCTTTAACAGCAAATAAAATTAAATTGAACCGAGTGGGAACCTTTTATACTTTCGTTGGCTTAACAATTATGATTAAGATGAGATCGAAAAATAAAAGGATATTCCCGATTACACTAATGTTAAATAGATTATATACTTACACCACTTTCGTAAAAATGTACTGGATAGTTTTTTACAAATCTTGTTTCTTCTGCCATTCATTTTTGAAGGTCCTTAGTTTTGTAATCTTTCCTATTTTAAAATAAAATTACTATTATTATACAATTTTAGACGATGGTTGAGAAAATTTTTTTTGTTTTTAAGATTAATTTTAAAATTAAAAAACAAATGCTTGCATCTAATCTATACTATTATTATATAAACGCCTTTGTGAAACGTACGGATGGACCGCAATTACATGAAAAACACTGAACTGATTTAGACAATAAAGGTGCCAAACGATTTTTTTATTTTAACTGAATCGTGCTAGGCTATGTAAGATTTGTCACGTCTACTTTTCACGTCCACTATATGCAAAAAATTGTATATTTCAGACGGTTTTAATCGTATAAGACTTAAATTTAGTTATTTAGTTTGTATAGCAACTCTCGGCAACTGTACTCAAAATTGCTTTCCACGCCCCCCTTTTAGCGCCCACAAATTAATAACAATTCTAAAAGACAGTTTCAGTCGTTTAGACTAAAATTAAATAATATAGTTTGCATAGTTACTTTCGGCAGCTGTACTTAAAATGAGCGTGGTCGAACTATGATTACGCTCCTTTTTAAGTGGATAAGCGTGGAGTGAAGCAAAGTGCACCAGGTATAAACTAAATTAATCTGAAATTTTGGCAGTCGTTTTGTATGATGGCTTAGGAAACAAAAAACTTGCCACACTCCCTTTTACAGCCTACAAATCAATAAATATGCAGTAGAATTCTTTTACAAAACATCAAAAAACTCCTATGATTAGAACGAAAATTTATATAAAGGAGTTTCCAGATACGATAAGTCTTTAAGCTCTATCTATTTTTATCTATCTTTAACAACAGAGGACACTGTAGTACAAGTATGAACTTTATGCAAATCGAAGCGGCTGGACAGATTTTCCGCAAACTTATAACAAATATTGTATGCATCTTAGATGAGATTTTTACATACATACTTTGTATTCACCACGCCCTTTACGCCATTTTTTAACAAACGTTAATTTTGTTATTTAAATACGTTTTACTGTAATAAATTTTAGCCAATTTTAGTAGAAAAAATTTATATTATTTTGATACAAAAAAATGCACATATTTATCTTAAAAATTTTAGAAATTTTTAGTACGACAGTTTTTTCACAAAACATCGTTTCTTAAGAATGAGAAAAAAAGACATAAAAATCAAAGTATGGACTTTCGATACAAATATTTTCACTATTTTTAAATATATTGCACTAAAATTGCTTTTTGTTCAAAAGATTTAGAAAAAAACTTTACAAAAATAGTTAGAAAAATAGAAGAATAGTTAGGAATAGTCAGATATATTATATATTTTATATATTTTTTTATTTATATATAGTATATATTTTTTATATTTTTTTCAAAAAAGGTCCAAAATGGTTTTTTATTTAAAAACTGACTCTAAATATTTTTTGTTGTAAAAATAAAACCAAGTAAAAATCGCATTTTTGATTACCTTGAGTATAGCATTCATTTGCAAAAATTTTTCCAGTTATGCGCAAAAATTGTTATACTGTTTTTCTCATAAAAACAACATGGGTCACCCTTTGATATTTTTGGGGGAACTTATTTTTTCCAAAACATGGCTTTTGTATATTTCTTTCAAAAAAATCAGGGGATATGATTAAGGAATATCAATCATATCGATCAGGGGCGTATCAATGGAATCTTCAATATCTGACCATAGAATACTAGAGTTTAGATTTGGGGCAAAATGTCAAGAGATAGAACCCAAAAGAAACCCAAGAAATACCAGTTGGGACACATACACCAACACCCTGAAAGAAAACCTACAGAACGTAAAAGCTAGGAGTAGAATTAGTAACATCCTAGAACTTGAATACTATGTAGCGCAGGTAAACAATGCAGTATATAATGCCTACCAATCTAGCTGTCCAACAGGGCACAAGGCAAGAACAAAACATACTCCTTGGTGGAGCGCCGAGCTGATCAGATTCCGGAAGAAGGTGCGATGCAGCTTTAATGCCGCAAAGCGCAACGGAGAATGGCACAACTACACGGCGACTCTGACGGAGTATAATAAAGATATCAGGAAAGCTAAAAGACAGAGCTTTAGAACTTTCTGTGAACACATTTCTATCACGCCAGCAGCAGCCAGGATACACAAAGCAATGGCTAAAATCAGAGTGGAGACAAGAATGTCACTTTTATTGCCAGACGGAAGCTATACGCTTAGAGAAGATCAACGAGCCAGTCACCTTCTAGAAACTCATTTCCCGGGCAGCACACCAGTAACTGAGTATGAGACGGCAGACAGGCAAATTGCTCCAAATCAAGAAGAATGGAAACTCGCAACGAGCATTTGTGCTAAGGCTCGTTTAGATTGGGCACTCAGAACCTTTCAACCATTCAAATCAGCATGTGTAGACGGCATCTTTCCTGCACTTCTACAAAAGGGCGCAGAAACTATATTGCCCCACCTAGTCAAAATAACTAGAAGCAGCCTTGCGCTGGGCTATATCCCAAGGAAATGGAGAAGGGCCATAGCAAAGATTATATAGTATAAAGATGTGCCACGTAGAACATTAACAAGTAACAAATATTTTTCAGATCAATACGTAAGCTTTTGTGAGCGCGATGAAAAAGCTTTCTTGAGAGAAGAGTTTCCAATCCTTGCATGCACATTCTCTCTGCAATGCTCTTTCACTCTTCACTCCACAATGCTTCACAGCATAGATCACCACTGCATGGTTTCTCATAACTAGCGAGAGTCGTGAAATTTAATGTTGTAATTGCTTTTTCCGTTGTTGTTGTTGAAACCAAGTAGTTGTGGTCTCTACTTGACAGCAACAAATGTGTTTGTTTGTTTGCATTATTTTCATGATGATTTCCTTATTTTGTGCGAAGTAGATTTTTCTTATTCACTGCTTGTTATTAATATTGACTATTTTTATTGACTCAGCCAGAGCAGTAAAATCTGCATATATATTCAGAATCTTAAGGAAAACTGAATAACGACATTCAAATCCATTCAATGAATTCAAAATTGTTTATAAATAAAATTTTTAATTCACATTGAATTTTAAAAAATTGATTTGTAATTAATTTCAATTATTTTTTTTTTTTTGTTATTCAGAATAATTAATTATTTTTTTTCATATGAATGCTATTTACAAAGAATGCAATTCAAAAAGAATTTCATCGAAAAATTTAGATCGTATTCTAAGAGGTCCCAAATAAAACTTTAGGAAAAAATAAGGATGTCTTCCTCTCCCGCAAGGACAAAGTTGTTTTTTGAGAAACTTTTTTGAAAAAAAGCAACATATGTCTTAAAGTAAAAATAAATAAATACTTTAACTAACAATATCCCGCCAAGCAGGATGCTTTTCTCGATTTTTACCCAAAAGTTCCAGTGTGAAGGATATTCGAATCTAAATATACATTCGAGGTAGCACAGAAATTTTGATTCTTATCTTATCGTCTAAATTTTGGCGATTTTGATTATTGTGTTGACGTTTTCCTTAAATTTGGCTAATTAATAATTTGCATATTTTTTCCATATGCATTTTCTTGTTTTTGAGAAACGTATACTTGAATGCATTTTTTTGACTTTTTCAAAAAAATTAATATAAGGTTTTATATCTCGGGCACTAGAAGTGGTACCGAAGATAATTTCCTTAATTTAGATTCTTCATATATTTCTGAAAAACTCCCTGTCTAAAAGAATCAATTTATAATACCAGGTTAAGACCACGATTTTTTTTCCTATTTCGATTGTTTAAAAAAATTTTTCTTCCTAGCATGAATTTTATTATTTCGTTAAAACACCTCAACTCAGCATTCACAAAAATTTTATACTAAAATGTTTGCCATTCGATGGGTCTCAATTTACTTAACAATTGTTATTTAGAAGAGTTTTAATGAAATAATAACCATAAAGGAGATATAAACGAAATTGCTACATTTCATGCTTGAAGTAACTTTTTTTAAATATCAAAATAGGAAAAAAAAATCGTGGTCTTTTCCTGCTGATTTAAAAAAGATATTTTAAGGCAGGGTTTCGTTCAAAACTATTTGCAGAATCCGAATTGAGAATATTATCTTCGGTACCACTTCTGGTGCCCGAAATATAAAACTTTATATTAATTTTTTTTAAAAAATTGCATTCAAGTATACATTTCTTCAAAACAAGAAAATGCATATGTGGAAAATATGCAAATTATTAGTTCGCCATATTTAAGGAAAGCCTTAACACTGTAATCAATATCACCAAAATTTAGACAATCAGAAAACAATTAAAACTTCTGTGCTATCTTGAGTGTACCTTTCGAGTGTAGATTCGAATATTCTTCACACAGGACCTTTTGGGTAAAAACCAAGAGTAGCATCGTGTTTGCCAAAATATTGTTAGTTTAAGTTCATATTTACTTCTGCTTTAATACATATGTAGTTTTTTTACAAAAATTAAAGATTTTGAGATCGTGATTTTGCACTATTTTTCTCAAAAAACAACTTTGTCCTTGCGGGAGAGGAAGATATCCTTATTTTTTTCTAAAATTCTTTTAGGGAGATCCTGACCACCCAATGTAACTTTTAAGACCTCTTAGAATATGAAATTCGAAAAAAATTGTAATTAGATACTCCCTATTGTACATTATTATTTTTTGATTCATTGCCTATTCATGTGTTATTCATTATTAATTTCTTATTTATTATTAATTTGGTTCATTGATTGAAATCTGATTCAATTCAATCTGATTCAATTCAATTCAATTTGATTCAAATCTGAATAACAAGATTTTTTTTATTTTATTTATTATTCAAAAGTTAATGACAAATTAGAAATGAATTCGAAATTTATAATGAATAAAAAATTAATAAAATAATTAATAGCGAACATTTTATTCATAAAATAGTAGTGAATAACAAAATTTTTTATTCTTTGTATTTTTTATTTAAAAGTGAATAACAAATTAATAACAGTGGTAAACAATTTCACAAAAAGTTTGCGCGACGAAAACGACATTGCTAGTTCGATTGACTATTTTTGCTAGATAATAAAAATCATTGAGACTTTTCCAGGTTGGTTCGAATTTTTTAGAAGAATTTTTCGACTTTTTAAAGTTTTGAAAAATATTTCCCTAGTTATGATCTCATAACTCCAAAAGAACTTATTTATTTTACAAGTTTTATAAATATTTACAAATGAGATATTCATACATTTTATTTAAGCTATTATTTATACGATTATTTGTACGATTTTTGTAGACATGTTCTGAATATAACATTTACCCCATATTAAAGTGCGAAAAAATATGACTTTGATATATAATTTGGTTTTATTTTTACTTTGTTGTTAAAAAAAAATATTTCAACGAAAATATTAAGGTAAAAAGTATGATTGTAGCAGGTTGGATATTTACGTATTTCGGTTTTAGTAAAAATACTCAAAATTACCTGCATCAAAGTCGACGTGGTGTATTCGTACTAAACAAATTCTTGACTTTAAAAAGCCAATTATCATATATTTAACTAAAGGTTTTGTTTATAATCAATATTCTTAGCGTTTTCAGCTAAATTTTAAAATCCCTAAACCGCAATTTTACGTTATAATAGGATTTGCAACACTGAAAACTCTTTGAAATGAGTAAAATAACAGAAATAACGTAAACAAAGATACGTGTGCTATCAGTGAAACGGAACGAGTAAATTGTGGTCGAGTACCGAATTCCGAGACTGTGCGGGCACCTATAATTCCAAAGCTATTCAATATCAAAAATTTCAGTTGTGTGGGAGAGGTAACGCCCATAAAATGTTATCAGTGAAACGTGTTAATTGTAGTCGAATACCAAATTTCGAGGCTATGCGGCCTATAACTTCAAAGCAATTCGATATCGGAAATTTGGGTGGTGTAGGAGGTGCCACGCCCCCTTGAACAACGCCCATCATATGTTATCAGGAAAACGCTACTTGTAAATTGTGGTCGAATACCGAATTCTGAGGCTATAATATAAATATAATTATAAAGCTAACCGATATCGCATATTTGGCCTGTACAGGAGGTCATTTTGAGTATTAACCATATTTTTTAAACTCTTTCACAAAAGTAGTATTTAAAAAATTTATACAAAATCATTAGATCAATACAAATGATAGCTTAAATGAAACTTATAAACGTTTTTTTTGCAAACATGTATAAATTTTGTAATATGAAAAAATACTTTTGAAGTTATAAAATCATAACTGGGGACATATTTTTCAAAGCTTAAAAAAATCAAAAAATCTTTGAAAATTCTTCAATTATTTTCGAAATGCATTCGTTCTATAATACTCATACAATTTAACATGAAGTCTATGGATATTAAGTATAAAACTTACTTTCATTTTTGTTTGTTTAATTGACATTTATACAAATCTAAATGGCTTAACGGACTTCGCTCAATTTGAGTACACATATAGTGTGCATCCTAGATTAGGTTGTAACATACTTAGTTTTGATCACTCTCATTCCATCCATTTTCACTTACGTAAATTTTGATATTGAAAGTCGTTCTTGAAAAAATTTTTTCGCTAATTAAATTTAAAAAATTTCAGTTATTTTAATACCAAAAACATTCACATATATTTATAATTTTCAAAATTTTTGTATAACGACTTTTTCATAAAACATCGTTCTCCTAAAATGAGAAAAAACGACATGAAAATCGAAACTTTGACTTTCGATGCAAATATATCCGCTATTTTATATATATTTAATTCAAATTTTTTGATCAAAGTTTTAATAAAAGCACTTTACAAATATAGTTTCAACTGTAGCGTTAGGTCAGTGAATATATTCTCTAATTGCTTTTTTCAAAAACGGTCCCAAATATTGAATTTTTACTCAAAAAATGATTAAAAAAATGTTTTTGTTGTATAAGTAAGAATAATTGAAAATTGCATTTCTGAGTAATTTTCATATAGTAAAGCATGTATTTGCAATAATATAATAGAAATATATAAAAGTAGTTAAATAAAAAATTTTTCCGCAAAAAAAAAACCACTTAAAAATATTGCTTACAACATTATTCGTGACTAAGCTTCAGCTGATGGAATCGCTCTTACAATAATATAACACTAAAAATATCATATGGCAAAACGGCAAAAAAAAACCAAGTCAACACATAAAATATACCTAGATTATGTCATATTTATGATATTATACTTTTGAAATTATATAACAAAAACATAAGAGATAATGCAAAAAAATATAATAACTTTAAATTATATAATGTTCGTAGGGTAGTTTAGTAAAAAAATTGCCTTCATTTTTTAAGGAAAACCTAATGAAATTCTGCTACATTTTGTTGGCAGCTACATCGCAAGTCCGTAGCCAGAAAATAAGAGCCGGGCAGGCTGAGCCTCCAGTAAAAAAAAAATACAAATTTTTTTCATACATTTGTATATAAATATATATATGCATATTAACATATTTTCAAATGAATTTTTTATATATTTACATGTTATTTAATGAGTTCATTGTTCAAATGCATATTTTAGTAAAAAAAAAGTTAAGTATATTAACATATTAAATATAACATAAATAGTTCAATGTTTGAAAGCGAATTTCTAATGTATTAGAACAAATTTCCACTACAGTCACAGCTCTGCTGTTTAATACAAAGGCCTTTGTCTTAGTTTCTCATTAAATTTGCGAAGAATGGTTTCGGGACAAATTTTTTCCAAATAATGGCCTTCAAAAGCGATCAGTGAAAGTTCTCGCAGACGTGTTGTAGTTATCTATAATCTTTGAACTCTGTTGATTTGGTTTACACGGGAAAATTGTGCTTCCGCCGTACCGCCGGAATACCTCCGCAATACCGCCGTACTATTGCCGAATGTTTCGATTGCACAAAACAAATTATAAGTATCAGGAAACGCATCGCGCATTAGACACAATTCATTCAACGTATCAAAACTGATTGAATTTGGTGATGTTTTCTGATGCTCATCCCTTTTTTGTACGGATATTTCTTTGCGACAGACATCACGGCATCATAGGGTATTTTTAAGCCTACAGAACATAACATTTTCAAACTAGCCGGCTTCATTTCGTAAGCTTATGACAATGCCAACAATATACGATCATTTTTGGTGAAACGCTTTTTTAATTTGAATATAATATTATCAACGATATCAAAGTAAGCCGGCTTAATTTAAATAGAATATTCACTTCTCTCACCAAGTGATTGTTCTACTACTGAGTTTCGCGTGATATAAAACCTTGTTATTTTAATTGTTTTTGAGCAAAAGTACCTCATTCTATCGCAAGCTTTGTCTGCAACATCCATTATTTTCCTTTCAGCCTTTCCAAATTTTTATGCTCCCAATTAGTAGTTTTATTTAGACTAATTAGCCTAATTATTATTAGTAGATTGGGGAAAGTATGTAAAACTATTTGAGAATGAATGCAAAGTATTTAGATTACAGGAATAAGTGAAGACTGCTGACCTGGTACAGCCGCTTAAAGTTGAAAAATCCGAAATGCAGTCAGCTGCGCTTGAATCATGATATAATTTCGAAATCCTCCCCATTCATCCTCGAGTAGTTGCAAGTGTTTTTCCTAATCAGAACAGCAAACTGGGAGACACAAAAGCTGGAAAAACGACTGCTGCAACTGCAATTTTTTTTTTGTGTATATTTAGTTTAAAACACTTAAAATAATAAATTATCTAAAAAACTCGCTCAAAAAATCTTGGAAACAATTAAAATAACAACATTCTATAAATTTTCACCAAAAATTAACTTTCTTTACAATTTTTTTACAGCTGTTATTGGCAATGACTTGCGAAATTTTGTTATCTAAATTTTCAGCTGTTAAATGAAAGTGCTGCCATATTTTCGGCGTATGTTTACGTTTATAATGCAAAGGTCTAATTACACTGGGAGCGAACCTTTACAATGTAACATGTCTGACTGTCTCAACCTGTCGAGGCCAGCATAATCTTTGTGAAATTGCCTCAAGTCGACTCAAACCTCCATGTGGTGTTTCCTGGGCAACGTCAAAACTGACAACCGTTAGTTTGGCGGCTAATCTGAGCGGCGGGCCTCCCTAGGCTTAAAATAGGTTGTGCGTCGGGTTTGAAGCCCACCCGTAAAAACCCATTTCAATGAAAGCAAATAAGAAAAAAAGAAAAATGATCCCCAAATCTAATGACGACTACCGCAAACGAAAAACTGATAATGATTTACGGATATGCACCTGGAATGTCCGAACCCTTAATTGGGAAGGTGCCTCTATCCAACTGACTGATGTCTTGGAAAGATACAAACCTGATATCACTGATATCCAAGAAATGCGATGGAAGGGACAGGGTTGCATTCGGCATGCACCCTGTGACATCTACTACAGCGGTCATGCGGAGAAGGTCGCATCAAGGTTAAATTTATTTAATTTAAAATAAATTTATTTAATAATACGCGCGAAATCAGTGCAGCATTTTTCAGATTAGAAAGAGAGTAAAGTCGAATGGGTCTGGCAGTGAATTCAGATAAGATGAAATACTTGGTGTCAACAAATAAACAGTCCCAGCGTCTTGCGATGGAAGGGACAGGGTTGCATTCGGCATGCACCCTGTGACATCTACTACAGCGGTCATGCGGAGAAGGTCGCATCAAGGTTAAATTTATTTAATTTAAAATAAATTTATTTAATAATACGCGCGAAATCAGTGCAGCATTTTTCAGATTAGAAAGAGAGTAAAGTCGAATGGGTCTGGCAGTGAATTCAGATAAGATGAAATACTTGGTGTCAACAAATAAACAGTCCCAGCGTCTTGGAACCCACGTTACAGTTGACAATACCTCCTTCGAGGTTGTGAAGGACTTCGTTTATCTGGGATCCAGCATAAAATCAACCAACGACATCAGCATTGAAATCAAAGGAAGAATAACTCTTGCCAACAGGTATTACTTTGGGCTTAGAGGCAATTGAGAAGCAGAGCCCTCACTCGACGAACGAAAAACACGCTCTATAAATCGCTCATCATGCCCGTCCTACTTTATGCATCACAAACCTGGACGCTGAGCAGTTCAGATGAAAGAACTTTAGGAGCATTCGAGAGAAAGATTCTTCGTAAGATCAACGGACCAATCTGCATCAATGGCGAGTACCGAATACGGTGGAATGATGAACTGTTTGAGCTGTACGCTGACAATTTCAAGCGCATTAAAATCGAGCGGCTTCGCTGGATTGGTCATGTTTAGCGCATGAAAGACGATGCTCCAGTGAAGAAAACATTCGATTCGGTACCCAGCGGCGGTCAACGCAGAAGAGGATGACCGCATCTTCGTTGGAAAGACCAAGTAGAGGACAACCTGACGAAGCTTGGAATTTCCAACTGCCGCCAGCTAGCGAAAGACAGAAATGGCGCAAATTCTTAGATGAGGTCAAGACCGACACACGGTTGTTGTGCCAACTAAGTAAGTAAGTAATTACACTGTGCTCAACTGCAAAATAAAAGAGGGCAGTTGTAAAAGCATACGGAAATTTGGCTAGGGCAGGCTCGACGGATTCTAGGGCAGGCTAAGCCTGCCCTAGCACCATACTAGCTACGGGCCTGCTACATCGTTTATTCAGATGTTTCGTGCATCAAATCTTTACATATCATTTCTATTGCTTTTCAATATTATGCTCACATTTGCTCACATTTGCTCACATTGTCGCTTACTTATTCTCTCGCTCTCAAAAGCTTTAAATCGGTCGCTCGCTGACTCTTATAAAGCTTTTATGTGGATTTATGATAAATCCACATTCAAATTTTACTGTGCCACTTGCTTGTATGGCGGTGGCACATCTTAACTATTATATTATCTGTGGCCATAGTCACCTTCGTACCAAAAGTAGGGAAAACAGACTACACGCTACCAAAGTCGTTTAGACCCATTAGCCTTACATCATTTGTACTTAAAACAATGGAAAAGGTAATAGATAACTATATAAGAACTGAGATTCTGGAGAAGGCGCCAAAACACCCATGCCTACATGCGTATAGGGCGGGTAGGTCTACAGAATCTGCCCCATACCAACTGGCTAGTAACATCCAGTTGGCTCTCAAAAACAAAGAAATCGTGCTATGTGCCTATCTAGATATAGAAGGAGCCTTTGATAATAATTCTCATGAGGCTGTGAAGAAGTCTTTACATAAAAAAGGAGTAAATGATATGCTCAGCAGATGGATATGCCAAATGCTTAGCTCTAGAACTGCAGAAACAAAAGTGGGTAACACCACCATAAGAATTAAAACAGCAAAAGGCTGCCCACAAGGCGGAGTCCTTTCTCCACTGCTGTGGAGTCTTGTTGTGGACGAATTATTAACGATGCTAACCGAGAATGGCATAAAGTTCAGGGTTACGCAGACGACATCGTCTTAATAGCAAGAGGGAAGTTCGAGGATACACTGTGCAACCTGATACAGAGAGGACTGTCGGTAACAAAGGAGTGGTGCAACACAGTGGGATTAAGTATCAACCCAGCGAAAACCACCATAGTACCTTTTACTAACAAAAGAAGCCTGCTAAACCTCTGAAAAATGAAAATGGATGGCACTGAAATTCCCTTCAAAGGAGAAGTAAAGTATCTGGGACTTACACTAGATTCAAAGCTTTTCTGGAGAAGACATGCAGAGGTAACTATAAACAAAGCAACGCGCGCACTCATGGTATGAAGGAGCCTGGCGGGGAAAAGCTGGGGTTGTAACCCAACAATTCTCCGCTGGATGTATACCATGATGGTGAGACCCATCCTCACCTATGGTGCAATAGCAGTGGCTGAGAGAACCAAGCTAACCACAATGAGGAATAAGCTAACAAAGGTGCAGAGACTGGCCTGTGTATGCATCACAGGGGCCATGAGGACATGCCCTACAGCAGCACTAGAAGTAATTCTGGACCTAACACCCTTACACCTTGTTATAGAGGGAGTAGCCAAGCCAACTCTGTTGTGCATTGCAAAAGAGGGGACAGGTTTAGGTAAAACTATTAGCAGTAGATAGAAGGAGGATATTGCAAAGCACACTCCCTACATCGATCTACCAAGAGACGATATAGTAAAAAGGTATAACTTCGAAAAACACTTCGGAATTAAGCTTAGTACCAAGAAAGAGTGGGACAGCGAGTTGATATCGCAAGTCAAGAAACCACACAGTATAGTATGGTATACAGATGGGTCCAAGACATTGGAAGGTATAGGCGCAGGGGTGTACGGGCCAAGAACCAAGCACTCTGAACCTATGGGGACAACACCCAGTATCTTCCAAGCAGAAATCCTAGCAATACAGCTGTGTGCACAATTCAATCTGGACCGGAAATACAAAGGTCAGGATATAGTTGTGATGTCAGACAGCCAAGCAGCAATCAAAGCATTAGTCTCCTGTGAGATATTATCGAAAATAACATGGGATTGCCTTACAAAACTCAACGAACTAGGCAAGAATAACACTGTTACTATACTTTGGGTCCCAGGACACAAAGGTATACAGGGCAACGAAGAAGCCAATGGTCTAGCGCGACAGGGTGCAGCCACAAAACCAGAATCATTCTGCGGATTGGGCACTTACTTACTTACTTAGTGGGCGCTACAACCGTATGTCGGTCTTGGCCTCATCTAAGAATTTGCGCCAGCCATTTCTGTCTTTCGCTTGCTGGCGCCAGTTGGAAATTCCAAGCTTCGTCAGGTTGTCCTCTACTTGGTCTTTCCAACGAAGATGCGGTCGTCCTCTTCTGCGTTGATCGCCGCTGGGTACCGAATCGAATGTTTTCTTCACTGGAGCATCGTCTTTCATGCGCTGAATATGACCAAGCCAGCGAAGCCGCTCGATTTTAATGCGCTTGACTATGTCGATGTCAGCGTACAGCTCATACAGTTCATCATTCCACCGCATTCGGTACTCGCCATTGACGCAGATTGGTCCGTAGATCTTACGAAGAATCTTTCTCTCGAATGCTCCTAAAGTCTTTTCATCTAAACTGCTCAGCGTACAGGTTTGTGATGCGTAAAGTAGGACGGGCATGATGAGCGATTTATAGAGCGTGATTTTCGTTCGTCGAGAGAGGGCTCTGCTTCTTAATTGCCTACTGAGCCCAAAGTAACACCTGTTGGCAAGAGTTATTCTTCGTTTGATCTCAATGCTGATGTCGTTGGTTGAATTAATGCTGGATCCCAGATAGACGAAGTTCTTCACAACCTCGAAGGAGGTATTGTCAACGGTAACGTGGGTTCCAAGACGCTGGGACTGTTTGTTTGTTGACACTAAGTATTTCGTCTTATCTGCATTCACTGCCAGACCCATTCGACTTGACTCTCTTTCTAATCTGGAAAATGCTGCACTGACTTCGCGCGTATTATGGCCAATGATATCGATGTCATCAGCATACGCAAGCAGCATAACACTCTTGTAGAATATTGTGCCACTACGTCTCAGATCAGCAGCTCGGATGATCTTTTCCATCATTAGGTTGAAAAAGTCGCACGATAAGGAATCACCTTGCCTGAAACCTCGTTTGGTAATAAATGGTGGGGAGAGGTCCTTCCCGATTTTAACTGCACTGCTGGTGTTGCTCAGTGTCATCCTGCAAAGTCGTATTAGTTTTGCAGGAATACCAAATTCAGACATGGTGGAGTACAGGTGCTTCCTTATTGGGCTGTCGAAGGCGGCTTTGTAGTCGACAAAAAGATGGTGGGTGTCGACTTGTTTTTCTTGAGTCTTCTCCAAGATTTGTCGTAGCGTGAAAATCTGGTCGATGGTGGAGTTTCCAGGTCTGAAGCCACACTGATAAGGTCCGATCAGTTCGTTTACAATGGGCTTCAATCTTTCACATAAAACGCTCGACAGGACCTTATATAAGATATTAAGAAGGCTTATCCCACGGTAATTGGCACAGATAGTGGGATCGCCTTTCTTGTGGATTGGGCAGAGCACACTGAGATTCCAATCGTTCGGAATGCATTCTTCCGACCATATTCTGCATAGAAGCTCGTGAATGCATTTAAGTAGAGCTTCGCCTCCGTTCAAAAACAGCTCAGCAGGTAAGCCATCAGCTCCCGCGGCTTTGTTATTTTTAAGCCGAGCTATAGCTGTCAGAACTTCATCATAGTCGGGCAGCGGAACCTCGACGCTGTCATCCGCAATTGGGGTTTCCGGAATATCATCTCTATTGGCGGGATTGTTGTCAGCGTCGCCATTTAGAAGCTTAGAGAAGTGTTCCCTCCATAACGTCAGTGTGCTCTGGACATCTGTCACTAGATTCCCGTTTTCATCCTTGCAGGAAGAGGCCCCGGTTTTAAAACCATCGGCAAGGCGTCTTATTTTTTCGAAAAATTTTCGGGCCTCATTCCTGTCACTATACATCTCAATCTTCTCCTGCTCGCGCTTTTCTGCCTCTCTTTTTTCCGCCTGAAAATATGTCTCTCTTCCCTCCTCTTTTCTTTGTATCGCTCCTTAGCAGCGCGCGTTACAACCGACTGCAGGGTGGCTTTGTAGGCGGCGTCTTTCTCTGCAGTGGCGTCGCGACACTCCTGGTCGTACCACTGGTTTCGGCGAGAGCGTTGGTAGCCAATCACCTCTTCAGGAGCCGCACGCATGGAGTTGGAAATGTGTGTCCACTGCGCGCATATATCATCGATTGGAGGAGTGCTTTGAAGCAGGAGTGAGAGTCGAGTGGCGAAAGCATCGGCTGTCTGTTTCGAATGCAGCTTGTCGACGTCTAGCTTTCTCTGTGTAGGGTTGCGTGTATTTTTAGCTGCGCACAGACGTTTACGGATCTTGGCTGCAACAAGATAGTGATCCGAGTCAATGTTTGCACCACGGATCGTGCGTACATCCAATACACTGGAAGAATGCCTTCCGTCGATCAAAACGTGATCAATTTGATTTTTTGTTTTTTGATCAGGAGACATCCAGGTGGCTTTATGAATATTGAGATGCTTGAATCTAGTACTACTTACGACCATGTTTCGTGCTGCGGCGAAGTCAATCAGCCTCATTCCGTTATCGGAGGTGTTGTCGTGGAGGCTGAACTTTCCGACTGTTGGACCAAAAATATTTTCCTTGCCCACCTTAGCGTTGAAGTCACCAAGCACGATTTTACGTCGTGGCGGGGGCAGCGCCCGTAAGCATTTTCAAGGTGCTCATAGAAAATTTCCTTGATCTCATCGTCCTTGTCTTCTGTCGGAGCGTGCGCACATTTTAGGCTTATATTGAAGAATTTAACCTTGATGCGGATTATGGCAAGTCGTTCGTTCACAGGTGTGAATCGCAGGACGTGGGGCCGTAGTCTCTTGCCAACTACAAATCCGCATCCAAACTCGTGCTTCTCCGCACGGCCGCTGTAGTAGATATCACAGGGTGCATGCCGAATGCAACCCTGTCCCTTCCATCGCATTTCTTGGATAGCAGTGATATCAGCTTTGTATCTTTCCAAGACATCAGTCAGTTGGAGATGCACCTTCCCAATTAAGGGTTCGGACATTCCAGCTGCATATCCGTAAATCATTATCAGTTTTTCGTTTGCAGTAGTCGTCATCAGATTTGGGGATCATTTTTCTTCTATTCTTGTATGTTTTCATTGAAATTGGTTTTCACGGGTGGGCTTCAAACCCGACGCACAACCTATTTTAAGCCTAGGGAGGCCCGCCGCTCAGATTAGCCGCCAAACTAACGGTTGTCAGTTTTGACGTTGCCCAGGAAACACCACGTGGAGGTTTGAGTCGACTTGAGGCGATTTCACAAAGATTATGCTGGCCTCGCCAGGTTTGGGCACACATTCTATAAAAGAAGAACTAAGAAGGGAGGAGAGGCATAAACTTTCAAACCTCTGGAAAAGCAGCCTCCCAAAGCTAAGACAATCCAAATTGCTCCTCAAAGATTTTAACACTTGGAGAGCAAAATTGTGCATAAGCTTAGGCAAACCGAATCTAAGGATTCTAACGGGGTTCCTTACAGGACACTGTAAACTCAAATACCACCTGATGAAATTGGGCATAGGAACCGATAGTAACTGCCATTTCAGTGAAGAAGCAGAGGAGACTCCAATACACCTACTCACAAACTGCGACGCCGTGGCTCGCAGATGTAAGCTAGCACTGGGGAACTATGAGCTGAGTGTAGAGCAGGTTTCATGCCTTGAACCTCAGAATATTTTCAAATTCATTAGAGAAATAGGGCTGGATGGAATTCTGTAATCCGCAAACCCAGCGGAGCTTTGAGAAGGAGGTACAATAGATCTAATTTAGGTCGCAGTACTCATCTCCACCATATAACATTAACATTACAAAAAAGTCAAGACTTAAAAATAATTTATGTGGAAAAATTACCCCAATATCTGCTTCCAATGGCTTAAAATCTATTTATTCATACCATTGACTATCTATTGTAATAAAACTTGATTTCGTTCAAACTTATCATACATATTCAGTGCATCTTAGATTAAATTGTTAAATACTTAGTTTTTGCCACGCCCCTTCTACATTTTTCTTCTTACGGTTATTTTGTTTTTATAATACTTTTAACCATCAAAGTTTTTCATCAATTTCTTTTTACAAAATTTTTGTATTTTTAAAACCAAAAACACTTTAAAATTTTAGAAATTTTTAGTATTACGGCGTTTTCATAAAACATCGCTACCTAAGAATGAGAAAAAACCGATATGAAAATTAAAGTTTTTATGGTCCAGATAGCCTCGCATGGCATAGCAGTGCATGGCTTAACAAGCGTCACATCGAAATCTGTTTAGTGGGATTTGTGTGTATCTGATTATGCACAACATGGCAATGCTCAGATAAAAACTTCATAGATAAACATAGAAGATCTATTCAATTTGATTTCTGTATATCCTTCAGATGTGAAGTTGTAAAATTGTTTGACCAAGTGCGATTAATTTATCAAAAAAAAACCGTTGTATTATTTTTTTATTGTTTTATTTTGACTATGCGTTGCATAATCACGATTTATTTGGCTGTGTGCCAGCTGCTTATCTGCGTAGCATGCGCTGCTGTGCCATGCGAGGCTGTGGTGACTCAATAACTTTAAGTTGCATCACCACATTAGTTGAATTCCTAACTTCCATTTTACCTATCTTATGTTACATTGATTTTCAACTTACATTTTACTTACCTTCTCGTTGATTCTTAACTTACATTGTACTTACCTATTGTTGATTATTAATTTACATCTTACTTACCTCAACTTAACATTTATATTATTCTTATGTTAATTTATTTACACTTTGTTATAAATACTTGTTATTATAAAAACATTTGTATAAATATTCATATTTGTATCAATCAGAAATTTTCATTTGAAAATTTCAGTTGAATAAAATATTTTCAAATAAACAGTTTTAAAAAATATATTAAAAAAATAAAAATTATAAATCAAAATTAAAAAGTTTGTTGTGCACCAAATACTGGCGATCCTGCCAGGAGGCGAACTACAAAAACCAACAACTACAAGTATCGGCATTGTGCGTCCAAAATAGCAAAAACAGCAGCCGCAGTTACAACAGCATCAAACTTCATTGCCAGCACCGTCGCTCTGGCAAACGCCACTGCTTTTGGAAACCATAGTGAGTCCGCCAACATCTCCGGCCTCGCTACCATCGCCAACGCCTGTAGCACCTGCTCTCCCTAATATATTAATAACCTTGCCGCCTTCGAATTTCCATCATACTACTTTTGCACAACATTTGCAAAAAGTTGGCTGCATACGGAAGTCGCCTCCTACGCATGCGTCCAAGGAACTCATTAGTCTCAACTCTCATGTCATGTCAGCAAGCAGCCAGACTTACAACAACAAATGCAAGTGTACCAATAAGAACTCGTGAGGATCCGTATGTTTTTACAGATACAGTGTCAACCACGCCGTCAATATTATTCAATATACAGAAATCGAGAGGAAAATTACCAGAATCGCTTAATGCAACTAAATTTATACATAAAAAAATACCCGTCAACGCCACCTCCACTTCAAGTTTCTCATCAGTCGTCGCTTCCACTAGCCAAAGCCACAACAACAACAACAACAACAACAAAAACTAAACAACAACAACAACAAAACAACTACAGTAGCAGTAATAACAACAACATCTACAACAACAGCAGCAATAAAAGCAACAACAACAACATTTTCAGCAGCAGCAACAACAACATTAACAGCAACAACAACAACAACATTAGCAGCAACAACAATTTTCTTTCTACATAAAAAATATTTTTGTATACTGTGTTAAATTTGTTTTTTGACAATTTATGTAAATCCTTTTTGTTTGTTAGGGGTCGTCCGTAAACTACGTTACTGATTTTCTAGTTTTTTTAACCCCCCCCCCCTCCCCTTGCGTTACTTTTCGTAGTGCTTTTCAAAACCCCTTCCCCCCCATAAAGTAACGTGACATATGAAATTAATTCATTCGAATGATTACACAGGGTAACAAAAAATAATTTTTTTTCTGCGGCATAAGTTTTTGGAGCCAATTAAGATACATGGTATAAAAAGTGAACCATTTTCAAATCAACACACACTGACCACTAGTGTTGAACATATTCAATTTTCTCTAAAAAAAGTTTGATACTTTGGTATTATTCTTTAAGTTTTGTTGAATGTGCTATCGGAATTGAAGCTAATTTGTTGCCATTATGCAGTAACACACATTTTAAACTTATTTTTGAGCTATCTATGAAGACCCATTGCATTTAAAAGTCCAGGAATATTCTAACAGTATACGATTTTCTCCTCCTTTGCAAAGTATCGAAGAATATCTCGTTCTATAGTCCGGTAAATTTTAACTGATACGCCAGGCTGAAGACAACGTTTTTCTTTAAGTCTTGATGCTAGAAGCTCCGCTGATTTTTTGGATAGCTTTAGATCTGGAATTTTCCCCTGTGTATTTATTTAGCAGTTTTTTATCAAAATGAAATAACATCATTAAATTTGAATTAAGGAAAAAAACACGCCAATAGATTTTAATGAAATATGGCTTATTTTCTTTGTAACATATGTGAGTTTATAACTTAATTAAAAAAAAGGAGCTAATAATAAAAAAGTTAAAATTTTGCATAAAAAAATGTTTTTTTCAGAAGAACTTTCTGAATATTTCCGAAACTATTCAGATAATAAAAAAACATTGTGCATGTAACTTACAGGCAATTTAGCTGCAGATTTTCGAATTTTTTATTTAACCAAATCAGACTTACTGTTCTGGAGTTATGTTTAAATCTAAGATGAAACCACCTTAATTTTTAAAATAGCGGTTTATCGCGAGAACCGGAGTCAATTCAAATAATCTAAATAATAGGCTAAGATCTTTATCAATGTATATACTAAAATTGACTACCAAATCCCATGCCGCAGAATCAGTGTTGTCCTGTGTTATATTTTTTGACTAGCTCTGACAATTTTCACTAGTATTAGTAACTAGTATGACTAGATACATTAAAGGAACAATTGGAAAAAAATCAATAATTAATATCATCTGTAAAAGCTATTCCATCTGCGATCCAAGACTCGATGCTCTCAATCACTGGGATAGAAGAAGCTGGTAGCTTTGTTGAGGATTCTTCAAAATAGAATTTTTCATCGGATTCTATGTCGACCCATTCAGGTGAATCCTCATTTCTAACGCAAAGAAATGCACCTGGTCTTTGACAGAGTACCCTTAAAGGCTGCACCCGAGCTGCACCAAGTTCTGTGTTTTTGTATAAATGCTTTCTGAAAATTGATTTAAATAGAATGTTTTATTCCGATTTATTGTAAACGATTTAATACAAACTTATGACCATTCATAGAAGTTTTAAAAACGAAATACAAGCCGCAGGTAGGACACGACCTTGAACCGATTTCTTCTTTCTGAGAAGGACAGTACATGTCATACGGTATCTCCTTTGATCAAGAACATTCAGGCCTTAACGTCAAAGCCTGTCGCAAAAGCAAAGACCCAAATTTTTCAGACGTGTGCTGAGATGGTGAAGGAATACCAAAAGGTTCCTGTGTCAAGGGAAAAGGTGGCGGAAGAAATCGTTGAAACAAAAGTTAACCATCAATTTAGACCATCAAACATAAACATTTAAGGTTAAAAATTTTTGAAATGATAGTGTTATTAATTATAGGTTTTTCGTCGATTTTTTTAATTTTTGGTAACGTTACAATATCTAAACACCTCCCCCCCCTACCGTTACTTATCGTAGTGCATTTCAAAACCCCTCCCCCCCCTAAATTGGTAACGTAGTTTATGGACGACCCCTTACATTTTATAAAAATTTTTTCAAGTTGCCTTGTTATTCTAGTTTCTCACGAGGTACACACTTAGCTGCTTTTAACGAATATTATACAATCGGGACGTAAGAAACCAATTGTATCATATTCGTAGGCACTCCACTGCACTAGGGCAACACAAGTTAGGAAATACACTAATAGGCATACATTTTAGGAAATTATGAGTCTGTCACACACACCACCACCCGTTCCTAGGCAAACACCTATACCTTCACAAACTTCTGACCCTCTCGCTCACTTTGGCGAAGGCGACCATCGTCCCCTTATACATTTACAGACTGATTTCGTCAATCCATTTGACACTCCAATGCGGTTAGAAATTCAAGCGGCATCAGTTAAATTGCCACAATTTCGGACTACTTGTCCAGACGCATGGTTCGTCCATGCAGAAATTCAATTTCAATCAAAAGGAATTTCCACTGACAAAACAAAGTACGAATACCTGGTTACAGCTCTACCTCAAGAGGTTATCATAACGGTGCTCGACTTTATTCAAAAACCTCCGTCTTCAAATTTATATGAAGGTTTAAAAAGAACATTAATCGATAGACACACTCTGAGCGAGACTAAGAGGTTCGCCAAAATTCTGTCTGGCACCGAGATGGGTGACCAAAAACCATCTCAATTCTATAGAGCACTACTCATGTTGGCCGGTACCACAGTTGATAGTGAATTAATCTCTAAAATTTGGCTACGAAAGCTCCCCAAAAGTCTCAATATAGCATTGACCGGATCTAATCACAAAGACTTAGATGAATTATTGAGATTAGCTGACAAACTGTGGGAAGTTATGTCAGAAACAGAAGTAGCTTCAGTTGGCAATGATACCCAACGCATCCCTTAATCTACTGAACTCACGATGATTACGCAATCGTTTGCCGAAACGACCTCAAAGATTCTAACAAGTTTCAACAAACTGGCAATTGAGGTCCAAGAACTAAAAAACGATCGATATCGTAATAATTCACGAGAAACAAATTACCAAAGATACCCAAAAAGTAGATCCCTTCAAGAAGCATATCACGACCTGTCAGCTGGGTATGCAGATACCACTTTAGATTTGGTAGGGCAGCTAGACGATGTGAACAACCATGTTCATTCAGACAAAACGACACTCAACACAACACAACACAAAACAATTCGACAAACTAGGTGACTCCATAATTGCGACGGCTAACAATGGAAGTCAAACAATTCTAGCACGCCGTCTTTTTATTTATGACAATGATAACCACATAAATTTTTTAATAGACAATATTACAATGATAACCACATAAATTTTTTAATAGACAGCGGAGCTGAAGTATCAGTACTTCCCGTAAATAAATTTAGACCCCACCAAAAAAAATTCAGACTTAATACTGACAGCAGTTAACGGTAGCACGATTGCGTCTTTTGGCAAGAAATTACTAAACGTAAATTTAAAACTAAGTCGTGACTTTCCTTTTACATTCATATTAGCAGACATTACACGACCTATCATAGGAGCAGATTTTTTAACAAAATACGGACTCCTAATAGACTTACAACACAAAAAGCTCATTGATCTACTTACACAATTAACAGTCAACGCCATCACAGCATTCACAGAAACATCATTACCTAAACTTATTTCACTAGAAAACAAATACACAAATATACTCAAAAATTATCCATCACTGACTACAGAAGCAGACTACAACAAACCAGTTAAACACAAAACAGTACACCATATAACTACAGAAGGACGGCTACCTTTTTCCAGACCCAGACGCCTAGACTCTAACAAATACAAAATTGCTAAAAAAGAATTTGATTTTTTTAATTAAAGTAGGCATTTGTCGTCCTTCAGACTCCATGTCAGCGTCTCCTCTACACTTGGTACCTAAAAAGGATGTGAATGACTGGAGACCCTGTGGTGACTATAGAAGACTTAACGCAATTACAATTCCAGACCGCTACCCTTTACCACACATACACGACTTGAATATAGACTTACACAATAAACACATATTTTCAAAATTAGACTTAATCAGAGCATACCACCAAATACCCATGGCTACAGAAGACATACATAAAACTGCAATCACCACACCGTTCGGAATGTTTGAGTTTCTAAGAATGCCATTCGGTTTACGAAACGCAGCTCAAACATTCCAACGATTTATACGTATACCTTGATGACATTTTAGTGGCCAGTGAGACAGAAGAAGAACACATTAGACACCTAAATTTAGTTTTTGAAAAACTAGACAATTACGGACTAAACATCAAACCCAATAAATGTATTTTCGGCGTGGACAAAAGAAATTTTCTAAGTTACACAATTTCAAACAAAGGCATACAACCATCTCCCGATAGAATTCAATGCATAAAAGACTACCCAAAAGCAGAAACAGTCAAACAAATGCAGAAATTCATCGGGATGATTAACTACTACCACAGATGCATTCCAAAACTAGCACTCACATACTCACACACATTTACGAAATGGTAACTACAGCAACAAAAACAAAGGAAAAACACTTAACATGGACAGAAAACACAACACAAGCATTCACAGAGATAAAAGGAAGTTTCGCTAAGGAAACACTACTTAAACATTTCAATAGTAAAGCAAAACTTTCTATCGCTGTGGATGCATCAAACACCGCTATAGGCGCAGTCTTACAACAAGAATATAATCAAGAAACAGAACCACTGCCATTCTTTTCAAAAAAATTATCTACTACAGAAATAAAATACAGCACATTTACCATATCCACGAATCACAAACCACTAACTTCAGCATTACATTCAAAAACTGAGAGAAGTCCAAGACAAATACGACATTTAGAATACATCGCACAGTTTTCCAACGACATCAGACACATTAAAAGTACAGATAACACCGTAGCAGACGCACTTTCAAGAGCTGAGATAGAGGCTTTCACAACCTCAGAGATTAATCTCAAAACTCTACACAAAGAACAAAATATAGATTCAGAACTACAAGAAATACTAAACAAACATATTTACAAACTCGAACAAGTACACATACCAATACTTAACATTAAAATTTGGTGCGAACAAACTAATTCAGAAACACGTCCATATATCCCACAAACATTACGCAAACAAATTTTCGAACAAATACATAACATTTCACACTCAGGTACACGAGCTACTCGAAAACTCATTACACAAAGATATTTTTGGCCTAAAATGAACGCACAAATCAATAAATGGTCACAAGAATGCATTAGATGCCAACGAGCAAAGATACACAAACATACGAAGACAAGCCCACAAAAGATAGACATTCCACACGGACGTTTTGAACACGTTCACGTCGATATAGTTGGTCCCTTACCAATATTACAAGGTTACAGATATTTGCTTACCCTAGTTGACAGAAACACACGTTGGCCCGAAGCGTATCCAATTAAAGATACTAACGCTAACACTGTCGTAGATACACTCCAAAAAGAATACATCTCACGTTTCGGAGTTCCTTTGGAAATTACCACTGATCGAGGACCTCAATTCACGTCCACAACTTTTAGAAACTTCGTTAAGAATCTAGGAAGCAAACACATTACCACTTCTGCTTATCATCCACAAGCTAACAGGATTGTAGAAAGGTTTCATCGTCAACTGAAGACGTCTATAATAGCAAGCAACAATCAGACAAATTGGTACACAGAGTTGCCACTAATTCTTCTAGGATTCAGGTCCACGGTCAAAGAAGACATTAAAGCTTCACCCGTTGAGATGGTATTTGGGCAAACACTCAGGCTACCACAGCAACTAGTAATACATAGCAGTCAGAATTTTAATCCATCGGACACCTTAGCCAAACTTAAAGAGGTAGTAGAAAACAAAAAGTCAAACATTACGTATCATAACACTAACTTCCAATCGTATATACCTCGAGCCCTCAGTACTTGTAACTTTGTTTTCGTACGCAACGACACGATCCGCAAAACACTACAAGAACCGTACGATGGCCCCTTCAAAGTGGTTGAGAGAACACCAAAATATTTCATAATTCGTAGACATAACACTAACACAACAGTCAACATCGATAGAATAAAACCAGCCTCCCTAGACACTGAGACAGCACAGACACAGTTAACCAAACATAAAGATACTAAAAAAGTACACTTTAACCTGTTAGCGAATACTACCAAGATTTTTTTTATAAAGGCGGGGGAATAATGTGGTGACTCAATAACTTTAAGTTGCATCACCTCATTAGTTGAATTCCTAACTTCCATTTTACTTACCTTCTCGTAACTAGCATTTTACTTACCTTCTTAACTTACATTGTACTTACCTATTGTTGATTATTAATTTACATCTTACTTACCTCAACTTAACATTTATATTATTCTTATGTTAATTTATTTACACTTTGTTATAAATACTTGTTATTATAAAAACATTTGTATAAATATTCATATTTGTATCAATCAGAAATTTTCATTTGAAAATTTCAGTTGAATAAAATATTTTCAAATAAACAGTTATAAAAAATATATTAAAAAAATAAAAATTATAAATCAAAATTAAAAAGTTTTTTGTGCACCAAAAGGCTAACTGGACCATTACTTTCGATTGAAATATCTCTGCTGATCATAAATACATTTCATTAAAATCTTTTTTGTTTAAATGTTCAATTATATCACTTCATAAAAATAGTTTCAACTGCACCGTTTGGTCAGTGTATATATTTTTTATATTTTTTCAAAAAAGGTCTGAAATATTAACTTTTGACAAATGGCTTTTGTTGTAAAAAAAAAATCAAATAAAAATTGCACATCTGACTAACTTTCATATGACTTAGTGCTTTTTTGCAAAACTTCTTCCAGTTAAGCGCAAAAACTATTTTACTGTTTTTGTCATCAACACAACAAGGGTACGACCCTTTGCTTTTTTTAGGCGACATTTTTTTCCAAAATGTTTTTTTTATATTATTTTTTTTAGAAAAAGTCATGTCTCAAAAATAATGTATGTGAAAAACTTACCCCAATATCTCCTTCCAATCAAAAGTTATAGCTTTTCTGATTAAGTTACTTTATGTTTTATCGAATAGCTTTTGAGTTATAGGTCAGACAGCCACGGAATTAATTATTTGACCTCAATTTACAAATACATTTAAACTGGTATCATTATATAGGCGTTGGACGAGGGGCGTGGCACCAACGCGCCGGGTTTCAACAAAGGAAATGTCCAACTGAAAACTTAAAAGGGGGAGGGTGGGTAACGGTTCGCACTTTTAAAAATCATTTTTTTTTTCTTTTCTAATAGCCTGAAACATATAGTCCTGAATATATTCTGAAGAATATTTAAAGTCAATCAGAGCAAAACTACAAATTAGTCCATTGTCTTCTAACACTATAGGTCCGACAGCGAAAATTTTAAACGCGTTTTTCTCAAAACCACTTTTTAAAAGTCCGTGTTCACAGTCATTTAAAAACTACATAGCTCATTTATTTCAAACTTGGTGCATACTTTATACATATAAAACTCTTTCCTATAACAGTAAGCTTTGGATTTTTTTTTCCTGAAAAATAGGAATTTTCACTTCGAATGCCTACCAAAAATTTAAAAATTAACTATATAATTATCAGAGAACGTTAGGAGAGGATTTATTTTTTTGTTTTTTTATTTATAAATGGATGTATGTATGTATGTGGGTATGTTTGTATATCACGTATAGACTCCAAAACCGCTGAACTGATTTTTATGAAATTTTCAGGAAAACTAAAGCCATATCTGGAGAGTCTGAATGTTATGTTAAGTGTCGATTGGACAAGAGAGCGTGGTACCTCCCATACAAGCCAAATTTGCGCTCTCGCCCACAAACCAATCAAAAGGGTATATATTAGACGGTTTGATTGTAAAAAACTTAAATGTAGTTATTTTGTTCAGATGGTTACTGTAGGCAACAGTAAAAAAATGGTTACACAGCTTGGAATTATCATATGCAACTCTTGAAGTATTGTAAATTATGCTTTAATTAAGAGGATTGCATAAAAAATGGGACATACATTTTTCTATTTTAGATTAACAAAAAAAAACACCATGGGTAAATAGAAAAATCCTTAGGAAATAGTAAATGTCGCAGAAAAAACTAAGGATGCAGAAAAATTTGTTTCGATTAAGATTTTCACGATATACGAGTAAGACACCGGTGAAGATTTTCGCTTCCATTCATTTCGGTCCACTCTAGTGTATACAGTACAGACGTGAAACTTCTTAAAATTAAGTATGTGAGAGATTTGTTTTAAAGAGGCTGAGAGAAAAGCAGATGTGTACAAAAACATTCACTAAAAAATTGTCTATACTTATGTGTTTTAGAAATGTTGCAAACGCTATTTTTGAAATATGTTAAGAAAGCATTGTTTTAAAATATCAATGAAGTAAAGAAATGAAAAAAACTTGGTTTAGTTTTTTCACGAATCTTAAATTTGTAATTTTTTTAGTTTATAGGGCATGTTTTGATAGAGCAGATTTTGTTTCTACTTAACGATTTTAATAAAAAAGTTATGCAGTACTACATAAAATATGTGTTAAAATTTTATTGTGTATTCATAATACTAAAATTTATGTCCTGTTTTAATATGTAGGATACAAACTTGGAAAATTAAATTTCAAAAATTTTCCAATAAAAATTTTTTAGGCGTAGCATAACCACAAATAATAAGGTATTGCTAAGTTCTTTTAAATTCGAAATAATTGTATTCTTAGCTATGATTCTGTATTCTTAGTTTTCTAAATTTGTAACCTCAAATATTTTTGTACTTTTGTCCGAACCTGCGACACTGTGCGGCGTTTTAAGAAAGAAAAAAATTGTAGCTGCGTCAACAAATGTTGTTGTTGCTGTTCTACAGAATTTTAACTTTGAAGTCGTAAAAGCAGCAATGACAATCGGTGAAGCAGGATTTATTTGTTACTGTTTCGGTTTTTGTATACGATACAAGGAGAAATCCGAACAAAGCAAATAATTTATGAACTATTTAACAACAACGCTATTTCGGTATTTCAGCTCACTTTGTGGGCCTTCATCAGGACTATAAAATATGCATAACATTAATCACAATATACACACATTGAAATCACAAAAAATTACCATAAAAACGTGAAAATTTTTATAAATTATTGATATGAAAAAAAACATCACAAACCATTTTTATTTTAAACTATTTTTTTTAACTTAAAAAGCTTATTATGTTAAACCGCATCGAAAATTGATGTTTGTAAATCACCACCATGTTTATGTTTTGTCAAATATTTGTAAATGTGAGAACAATTGTCGGTGTCCGTTTTGTAGTTCAATCGTGTTATTGTTGGTCTGTTCAATATGTGGAGCATTTCCAGTGTATGCGTCCTCGCGTAGTTCGTCTCCTGTTGCAGTATTTTTGTAGTTGCGAAATCTGGTGAGTGGTTCTTTTGCAAACAGTGGCTCACAAGCGCTGTTTTGTGTTAGTTATTGTACTTTAAGGGGGTCCTCTGGTTTTCTGATTTTTTTTTTCATATTTCTATTGCTCAGATACTCAAAAACATTTTCCCAAAAGGATTTTTCAAAATTCGAAATAGTTTAGGAGATACAGGCATTTTTGTGTAGGTATGTTTTCGTCAAAATAACGCATCAGCAAAGTTGTTTATTTGCCTGCAGTCATTAGTCGAAAATTCTGTGGAATTCTTCCAAAATATGTATTGATATTACAAAATATACACACACAGTATGTATACATGCAGTATGTATACATGCATGTTTTGATTTAGGGGTTGAAATGATTTTGAGCCCAGGTGTTCACATGAAAGAAGCAAACGAACGAGATTCAGTTTATTTTCGAACGCTGAAAGCTACGCGTGCGCGATAACTGCTGTTGTAAAATAAAAGAAAAATCGTTTTGTGTTTTTTTTTTTGCTATGGATAAAAAAAGCCACCCAAACGCGCCGCGTAAGTACGCGTATCGAACAAAAAAGAGGCATTTCCGTGGAAACCAGCACTCCCAAGTAGAGGACACCGACTTTGCCAGCACATCGGCCAAAAAATTGAAGAAAACGCAAGACAATGAAGTCATCATCGAAAACAACCTCCAGTTCTGTTTCTTGGAATTTTTTTCATTTTTCCAAACGCTTGCTGCTCTGGTTATCTGCGCCCAATGTAAACAAAAAATTCGATTTGGAAAAACATGTATGCGTGGAGTCGGCTTCAAAGTGAGTCTGCAGTGCCAATGTAAAGCTACACAGTATATTAATTCTTCGCCGGTGGTCGGTAAATTTTTTGTTGTAAATCGCCGGTTGATATTTGCCATGAGATTGCTTGGAATAGGGAGAGAAGGTATTAATATGTTCTGCGGATTAATGGACATATGCCAAGGATTGTGCCTTGATGCGTACTATGGCACCTTGAAAAACATGCATGTGTCTGCTAAAGCAGTTTACAAGCAGTGCCTGTTGAATGCGGTTAAAGAAGAGCAGGAACAGCAGAAAGAAAAAAATTCTGACTGTGACTCCTCAGTGCTGACCGTTTCAGGGGATGGCACCTGGAAAAAACTGGGATTCTCGTCTCTTTTTGGTGTCACTACGCTCGTCGGTAAACATACCAAAAAAGTGGTTGACTCCGTTGTCAAATCAAGCCTTTGCCAGGCATGCAAAATGTGGGGGAAAAAAAATGACTCTGCAGACTTCGAAGAATGGTACGAATCGCACCAGAAAACATGCACAAACAACCACAGTGGGAGTGCGGGCAAGATGGAGGTAGATGCCGTGAAGGAAATGTTTGCCTCATCGATCGAAAAATATGCCATAAAATATGAAAAATATATTGGCGATGGCGACAGCAAAACCTTCAAGGCCATTATAGACCTTGATCCGTATAACGGCGACCCCGTTGTCACAAAAAAGGAGTGCATCGCTCACGTGCAAAAACGCATGGGCACACGGCTGCGCAAGGCCAAAAAAGAAAACAAAGGCATCGGTGGAAAAGGCACTGGCAAACTGACAGACAAAGTCATAAGCGAGCTGACTACTTACTATGGACTTGCTATTCGACGTAATAAGGACTCTGTGGAAAACATGAGAAAAGAAATATGGTCAACATATTATCACAAAAGTTCAAGTGATAGTAATCCACAACATATGTATTGCCCACCTGGTGAGTCCAGCTGGTGCGCCTATCAAAAGTCAGCAGCAGAAGGCTCATTAGCCTCATTTCACCACACGTACGCCCCACTTGATGGAAAGGTTCTGCAAGTAATGAAGCCCATATACGAAGCGTTATCATCCGACGATCTACTCAACCGATGCACTGGAGGTGAAACGCAAAATTGTAACGAATCGTTCAACTCGCTTTTGTGGACCTTTGAGCCGAAACATATCCACTGTGGTGCTACCACAGTCGAAATCGCAAATTTTCTGGCAACCTGCATTTTCAACGAAGGCTTCACAAGTATTTTAAAAATAATGTCAACAATGGGTATTGTCATCGGCCCACAAGCCGAGATGTATGCTGAATCTCGCGACGGAAAACGACTTCAACGCTCAGAGCTAAAAACGTACGCATCATCGAAAGAGGGTCGCACAGCCCGCAGAGCCCAAAAAGCCATGGAAAACTCGTTTTATGAGATGGAGGAAGGCACACTTTATGGGGCTGGAATTGCCGATTAATATTCGTAAGTATTGTATTAAAAAAATATGTGTTAATGTCATTTGTGTGCCTCAAAATTGAAGTCAAAACTTTAAACGCGTTTTTCTCGAAACCATGTTTTTCAAAACTTTGCGCACGATAACTCAAACAGTTTTTGACCAATTTTGATATATGAGGCATGAAATGACGCAGAATTTACGCCGCTATAGCCCCTACCTCAAACTTGCCGAAAAAATAATGTTTACTATTTTTTTTCTACACTAGACTACAAAAAAAAAGGTCGAAATTCGATTTTTCATTTTCAAAGTGGCGGCTCCCCCCCTAAAAAAATTTCGATTTTTGTTTCCGAGGTAGGGGCTATAGGGACATTCATTCTAAGTAACTGAATATTTTTTTTTTTCAGACGATGTTTACTCTTGGAATCGTGCGCAATTTGGACCCACCTTTTTTCCGGAGAACCTCGTTACCAGGCCGAGAACTTTCTGAACGGTCCATAAATTCACTTTTTCAAAATTTTGTAATTTTTTCAATAAATTAAGCTACCCAAATCAAAAAACGGAACTAAAATATCTTTACTCGTTCTCTTTCCACAATATTTTGAAAAAAGGCTAAAATTTGGCATAGATTACCAGAGGACCCCCTTAAGTCAGATTTGTGTAATGCTAGTCCCATTTTTAATTTTAATTTTATACATAAACTTTGTTGCATATGTCAGACCCAACTTATGTGCATTGTATTTTGTAAACCAGATTGCATTTGTCCATGTCATCTACTTTACTTTTGGAAATGTTATGAAGAATTTTTAAAGTGCTGTTTTTTTTTTTGGTGCAAGTGCGTAATTGTTTTGGTTGCATATAGTTGATTTTCGAAATTTTCTGTCCGCAGGGACAGCAAGGATGTTAGGATTCTTGTTGTTGAAGGAACAACAAGCATTCTTTTGAGGAAAAAAAGTTTTATTTTTTTTTATCAGGAAAATTGTAGGGAATATTTTATTGAGATGTTTTAAAATTTTTTGAAAAAAGATTGAGGGTATCCAAATGAATTGTTTATTTCAAATAAAAGGAAAAACTTAATAAATATATGGATTAATAAGAGGAGAAAATTGCTAGGGTATGTTGCAATGTTGGGTAAGAATAATTCGAAACCAGAATAATTTATAATATATATTATATATTTCGTTTGATTGGAAAACGATAAGCAGTCCGTTTCTGTCATAAAGAAATGAGGAATTTTTTATAATCGGAAGGATATTAATGTTAGAGCAACAGCAAGGACGTTAGGATCCTTATTGCTTCAGGAACAATAAGAATAATTGTTTTGCTTGGTTTTGTAAAATTTTAAAGAATGAGAATTTCCGATGACATTTTAAGAAAAAAATGTTTTTAATGTTTTAAATAATAAGAAAGGATTTACTATGATAAATTATGGAGTGTAACTGTAAGGTATGTTAAAAAACAAAAAAAAAAATTTGTTGGGCAAAATGTTAGTTTTGGCATAAAATTCTGTGGATTTTTATCTTTGTGGCAGTAGGACTGACGTGGGTCCTGCTGGAAATATATTATTGATGGTGGATCCATCTTCCACCACCTCTCAGAAAGAGGATGGTAGGAATATTTTCTTTTGTATATAAAGGTTTAAGTTTCGTTTGAACCTTTTTTAGGAATTCAATTTTTCGGAAAATTTTTTTACAGATAACACATATTGTCAACAACGTTTTTGGATCCACTATATGACAATCATGAGGTGTTGCGAATTAAAACATTAATCGCAGCAATATTAGTTATATCTTATTCTCATATAAAAATACTTTTCGAACATACTGTATTTCTTGCATTTATATATTTGGGTTAAATTTTATAAACATAGTTCCCCTTATTAACGTTATACCTTTATGAGATACATAATAACATTTACTGTTGAATTTAATGAACATTCGATTTAAAAACTGTTTTAGCTCTAAGAGAATGAGAAGGAGTCAGTTTTCGCTTAGCCTGGAGTTGAATTACACCGCAATCTGACAATAAATTAATTTAAAGTAAAAATCGTGCATTTTATTTAACTTAGCGAGAAGAAAAAATATTTCGGGGACGAAAAAACTCTTCCGTCCTAACATTTTGGTGCCGAAACCCGGGAACATTTAGACTAAACAAATTGACATTAATAAAAAATTTGGTTGAATTTGAATATGTTTTTGAATGCTTCATTGGAAGCATAAGCGAGATATTTAATTGTCTATAATTGGTTTCGAAATTGGCTAAGCGAAATACCGCCGCGCTTAAAGTTGAATAAAAATAATAAAAATTATCGCGTTTAATAGTTAAAAGTATAAGTTTTGTTCGTTGCAATATCTGCTCGCTTAAGTGGTGGTTGCGTGGCGACGTCGACGCATATTTCTATACATACACAAGTACATAGTGACTGCGACTACTTCAGCACAGCAATAAAAATCTGCATTATCGACTTTATCATTTTTTCTCACTGCACTCAACACATCTTTATAAAGAGAGCTCAATCAATCTTTCATCAGTGAAACAGCACTAAAAAGCTGCAACAACAAAAACCAGTGGAATTGCTTGGTTTAAGAAGCGTGGTGAATTTCGTATCAAAGTCAAACGGAGAGAGAGCTTTTCCATAGTGGCTGTCAGTTTGACATATGCATGTCAAAAGTAAACAGCAAAGTATAAAAAGATTGTTTTTTACTTCAACTTCAAATAACTTTACATGCAACTAATTGCTTAAAATTTTATAAAACGGAAAAAATGACTTCTGATGATGAACGAGAGGATATGGTAGTTGGAGGAGAGGCATCAGCTAATACACAAAGGAAAAGTCAACGTTTACTTGAGCTAAAGTCTCTAAGGGCATCAACGAAAGGCAGCATAACACGAATTAAAAATATTGTTGCAAAAAAGGGTACTTCGCTGCCGGCAGAGGAATTGGAGTGCAGGCTGGGAATATTAGAATCTTATTTTAAGCAGATTCTCATAGTACAAGCATCTATTGAACGGATTTGTCCAGAGGCAGATAAGGTGGCAAATACTATATTTATAGGCGAAGTGGAGGAAGTGTATGTGAGTGCCAAATCGAGCATAATGACTTTGATGCCAAAGCGAAGATCGTCTGTAGCTAATTTAAGCATGACAAACACAACATTACCAACATCAACTTCACGCTTACGTCGCGAAGTAAAGATTCCCAAATTTGAGGGAAAATATTCGGAGTTTCATAAATTTGTAGCATTATTTAATAAGATGGTGCACAATGATGAAACGTTAGATAATTGTAAACGCTTTCTGATCCTCAAAGATAGCTTGGGACCAAGACCGCTGTCAGCTATCGCGGATTTCGATGAAACGAATGAAAACTATCCAAAAGCAATGCAGCGCCTTAAGAAATGTTTTGATAAAAAGCTCTAATGTTTGATGAGCATATTGCAGTGCTTTTTGAAATGCAGATGGCGACTAAAGGATCTGCAGCGCATTTACGCAAGTTGGTCAATACAACAAATGCACGCTTGAGTGCAATGCTTTCGCTTGGAAGTCATGAAGATGTCGCAAACGCTCTCATCATATATATTGTTATGGAAAGGTTGGATTCCGAATCACAAGCCAAATGGAAAGAGGCCGTAGACTTTACAAAGTTGTCTTCATGGGAAGAATGTTCTGCGGTGCTATCCAGGTGGTGCCAAATTTTGGAGGCACGAGAAACGAAGTCGGAGCGCGTTGAAACGGACTCTAAGGAGAAATCTATCTGTAGACGGAGTAAAGCATCCTCACTGGCAGTTGAGCAGACGACTTGCAGCATTTGCAAGAAAGGTGGACATGATGTGTTGAATTGTTCAAAGTTTAAAGGCATGAGTGCACACCAACGCTACTCAGCTGCTCGATCTTCCAAGCTGTGTATTCAATGCTTAAAAAAGGGACATTGGTTCAAGCAGTGTAGCGCTGCAAAGTGCGCTACATGTAATCAATCTCATCACATATTGCTGCATAGGCAGAGCAACGTAACGTTAGTACAAAACCTGACTAGCGGGTTAGCAGGCAATGAGGAGGGTCCCGTACAAAATAGTGCTGCGCTATGTACGAGTTTTAGTAACTCTGTGGTACGAGAAGTCTTTTTAGAAACTGCTGTCATACTGATAAGGGACGTTTCAGGTCACTATCTCCAAGCGCGTGCCATATTAGATTCCGCATCGCAAATAAACTTAATGTGCAATTATTTGGCACAAGCACTGAGGTTGCCAAGAGCACAATGCGCGCTAGATGCTAATGGCATTAGTGGCATCAGCACTAGTGTTCAGGCTGATGTGAACCAACCTTAAATTTGTTTAATCTATCTTTCACTGCGAGGTGGCATCTTTTCTTAAATGTCAAGTTTTTTACTTTCTTGCTTCACACACTTGTTCTAAAATTGTATTGTTTTTTCTTATCCCTTTGAAAAACTTCAGCATTTGGCTGATTGGTTAATTTTATATTTTTTATACATATTGTAAATAAATTAAGGGCTCCGGCATTTGGCCGGCTTAAATACTTCAATAAATTGATAATTTTGTAAACTGCATTTGAAGGCAGAAAGCTACGTATCGGACTTTTTTCAAATAAAAGTCAAAGGAGCTCTGACTCAAACAACTAGTATAACAAGAAAGGTGCAAACAACGATTAAGTCCAGATTCAACGGCTACAATTTGAATTTAGAATTCTTCATTATAGTAAAAATAACTGGAAAAAAGCTTGACAACTTCTTAGATGTTTCAGAATGGAAAATACCAAACAATATCGAAATGGCTGATCCACTGTTCAATGAACCCGCACGCGGGGACCTATTACTAGGAGCTGAAATATTTTTGGATTTGCTGTCAGTAGGACAAATTAAGATAAAAGATAGTTTGCCAAGGCTGCAAAAAACTGTGCTTGGCTGGGTTGTGTCTGGTGCAACGATGGAGTATGAAGGCAATCGTGCGGTATCTCGAACTTTCACAGTCAACGTGAAGCAAGCAGAGGCACCAGTTGAGCAGCTACATAATTTAGTAGAGCGGTTCTGGAAAATTGAGCAGATTCCGATAAAATCAACATTTCTGACCAAAGAAGAAGCAGAATGCGAGCGGATATTTTTAGAAAACGTGAGCCAAGACACTAATGGACAATTTGTCGTAAAAATTCCATTTAAAGAGAACGTTAACGAGCTAGGCGATTCATTCAACGTAGCGAAACGACGTTTTCTGGCGCTTGAAAGGCGTCTCAACAAAGATCCAACAACAAAAGCAGCTTATGTTGAGTTTATGGTCGAGTACTTGAGGCTCGGCCATATGTCAAAAGTGGACGTGCATGAGGTGAAGAAGTTAAAATATTTTTCGCCTCATCAACATGTGCTGCGTCCTGAGTATACAAGCACGAAACTGCGTGTGGTCTTCGACTGCAGCTGTAAGACTAGCAGCGGTCATTTCACTAAATGATGTTATGATGAAAGGACCAAACGTGCAAGATGATTTGCTTGCCATCGTGTTACGCTTTCGCTGCTACAAGTACGCGCTTAGAGCTGATGTGACCAAAATGTATCGCCAGGCATGGGTCACTGAGGAGGATTCAAAATATCAAGCTATATTATGGAGACGATCAGGTGAGGTAGAGCTTGCAGCATATCGACTACTTATGGTCACATATGGGACCACCGCAGCTCCATACCTAGCAACGCGATGCTTAAAGAAGCTTGGCGAAGACAATGCAGAAAAGTTTCCAATGGGGTCTAAGAAAGTGCTTGCTGATTTTTACATGGACGATTTTACAAGCGGCGCTAATACCGAAGAAGAGCTGATTCAGACGTATACCGAAGTGTCAAAGATAACGAATTTCGCGCACTTTACACTGCGCAAGTGGCACTCCAACAACTCCAAATTCCTGCAGCAAGTGCCAGAAGCTGATAAAGAGAGGCCACTACGTGTCAATGATGCAGAAATTATCAAGACGCTCGGTATTATCTAGGAGCCATCATTAGACATGTTTAGTTACGTTTGGCCAGAGGTGTCAAAAACTAAATCAGTTACAAAGAGAATTGTGTTGGCGGAGATGCCCACTTTATTTGATCCACTTGGACTTGTGAACCCAGTCAATGTAAAAGCGAAGATTTTATTGCAGGAATTGTGGATAAAGAAGGTTACATGGGATGAATCGTTACCCATGCATCTTCATAGTCGTTGGGTGGAGTTTCGCAAAAAATTAAAGAAAATTAAAGATGTCAAGGTGCCTCGTTTCAAGTAGGTATAATATGTTCGTTCTGGGCCAGGCGGAGCAACGGAGCCGCTTGTGCAAGTTGACGGCACTTTTTTGCGGTTTTGCGGTTTTGGGTTGTGCAAGTTGACGGCACTTTTTTGCGGTTTTGCGGTTTTGCGGTTTTGGGTTGCGCAAGTTGACGGCGGTTTTTGCGGTTTTGGGTTGTGCAAGTTTACGGCACTTTTTGCGATTTTTGCGGTTTTGGGTTGTGCAGGTTGACGACACTTTTTGCGGTTTTGGGTTGTGCAAGTTGACGGCACTTTTTGTGGTTTTGACTTATCTCCGTCCGTCCGTCCGTTTTGCGGTTTTTGATAAGCAGTTGCATAAAATGTAAACATTTTTGTTTTTTCAACGCTTGGGAATATAACAAATTGTCTTCTGCGGTTTTTGATAGGCCGTTCTATAAAATATAAAAATTTGTGTTTTATCAATGCTTGGTAAAATAACAAATTGTCTTCTGCGGTTTTTGACAAGAAGTTCCATAAAAAATATAAACATTTGTCGGTTTTTTTCGTTTTATAATAATTTGTTTTTTAACCCTTTGTTTTGATTCATTTTCAAAGTCAGATTCAGATTCTGACTTCACATTATTATTATTATTATCATAGTACTTGTTTTCTACATCAGCATCTACATTCTCATTTTTAAGTCTTTATCAAATTCTACTGTTTGAAGGGTTGGGTGTTTAGTATTTAAACTTTGATAATATTTTAATGACTTAACCAATTCATTTTCAATGTTGCGGAAAGACACCATCTTTGGGACAAAAATCATGCTGGAAACTGGAAAAAAATTTAATCTTTCTACCACAATGCTATAATGAATTAAAGGATAAAACTCTGGAGGCGATGAACATAGGATCATTTACATTTAAAAAATTGATGGATGGCAACAGCAATAAAACTGATTTTGAGTTTTATAATACTGAAAAAAAAAAACAATAAAATTAAACAAAATAAATAGTTTTAATAAAAAATAAATTTGATATGTTTTTATTTTATATTTAAAATATCAGTACACTTATAAATGTAAAATTGATTATCAATAAATTGAACAAATCCAAATATTGATTTTTTACTACATTTAATATTCTTTAGAGTGCTGACATTTTTGTATTTATAGATAATCCCCATTAGTTGCTTTAGAAATTTGTCTTCGGAAAACCATTCGATATCGCTTCCAATAATCATTTTAGAGGGAGCAACGTGCATCAAGTCAACAGTTTCATCCTTCAGCACTTCATCATTACACCATTGTTGAATTATTTTTTTCAATCTACAAACTTCTACATTATTTTTAAAATTTATTTCAAAAGATGGTTTTTCCTTATGATTTTGTATAGTAATTGTAAATTCATCATCTTTAAATAAATTCAACACATTTAAATCGTCATGTTTAATGTATTTACTGCAACTAGGAGGTTGAACATCTTTTTTCTGTCCTTGTTGTTCTTTAAGGTTTTTTTGCGTTTTATTGATTTTTTTAGTTTTTTGAATACAGGTTCCTTGATATCGTCAATAGGTTTCTCTTCACCATAAGTTTCCTCAAACATTTTATTAAAGTCTTCATGACATTGCAAAAGTTCATTCCCGAAATAATGTTGCTGTTGTTGAGGTTGGATTTGATGATTTTGTTGCTTTTCTTCATTCTTACTAATATCATTTTGTGTGTCCTCTAATGTTTTATCCAAATTTTCATAGCATGTCTGAAGTTCACTCAAAAAATCCATGTCCTTGTCAGCACCTCAAAATACATCCTTATTAATTTTTTGTTTGTTAGTTGTAAGTAAGGTGACTTTTGATTTTACACTTTTATATGTTTTCAAAATGTTGAAACTGTTTATAAGAAAAATTTTATATATATTTATTTATTTATTTATTTATTAATTTATTTATGAAAAGAACAATTTTTACAACGGTTTAAATTATATATATTTGTATAAAGTTGAATTATTTTATTCGCCTCATCTGACATAAGTTCAAATGATGAACAACCACAAGTGTCTGGTCCAACTCTACAATTATCATCTGACCACGGACAGTTTTCAAAATGTTCACCAAATTGAGAATTTACTTTTCTCAAACTATTTTTGTATTCCATTTTCGTTTGAATGTTAACAAGTCTATCCTTTTCATCCTCCGGTATGATATGTGAAATTTTTTAAAAAGGTATAGATATCCTTGATGGTAGACATTTTTTCTTTTTAAACTACTGTATATTATATATATCCTACTGTATATGTAACGTTTGATAGTAAACATTAACATAAATAATTGTTGGTTTTATACCATAATTTGACCGTTCGTATAATTCTTGTCGAGTGTTGTCATCATTATCATTTTGATTTATAGCGCCATTATATGCAATGCAATAGATATTAATTGTACGTAATTCATAATTGCTATAGTAGGAACATTTAATTCGTATTTCAAATGTTTCATATTTTAAATTAAAGTGACGATGGAAAACTCCTGAACTTTCATAAATTCCACCAGTTTGCATTTCTTTCTCTAAATTAAAGTGACGATGAAAAACTCCTGAATTTTCATCAATTCCACACCTTAAAACAGATGTTCTACTTCTCACTGATGTTTTCGAAAATTTTAGAAAAGTATGTAAATTAATTTACAATCTTGATCCTTATCAATATTATACAGCTCCCGGACCATCTTGGGGAGCAATGTTAAAGTACACAAAAATTGAATTAGACCTGCTAACAGACATTGACATGATTAAATTCATTCATAAAGGAATACGGAGAGGTATTGTGCAATGTTCCAATAGACATGTTAAGGCAAATAATAAATATATGGATGACTTTGATGTTACAAAACTGTTGGGCAATGTCTCAATATTTGCCTGAAGGAAATTTTGAATGGGTTGATGATGTATCAACATTTCAGTTAAATGAGCATGCTAATGATTCTTGTGAAGGATATTTTTAGAAGTTGATTTAGAGATATCTTCTGCAAAGCATGATATATATAATGACTTACCGTTTTGTTCAGAAAATAAAAGAAGCCCGATCGGTAAACATCAAAAACTTATAATCGATTTGAATAAAAAATCAAATTATATCATTCATTATGTTAACTTACAACAATGTTTACAAAATGGAATAAAACTTAAAAAAATTCACAGAATTTTAAAATTGAAACAATCACCATTGTTAAAAAAAATATATTGATTTGAATACTTTTCATAGATCGCAAGCTAAAAATGATTTTGAAAAGAACTTTTTCAAGTTATTTAATCATGCTGTCTGTGGTAAAACCATGGAGAATGTAGATAAGAGGAAAGATGTTAAAATTGTTTGCGAGTGGGAAAATAGAGGAAAAAGATTGGGAGCTAGAAGCTTAATTGCTAAACCAAATTTTCATAGCTCTACAAGATTTACCGAAAATATGGTAGCAATACATACCCTATATGATAAACCAATTAATATAGGGTTTGTAGTTCTAGAACTCTCTAAATGGAAAATGTATGATTTTCACTATGATTACATGCTTCCAAAATTTAGAGAGAACTTATGTTTATGCTATATGGATACTGACTCTTTCATCTATTCAATTAATACTGAAAACTTCTATAATGACATTCAACCTGACATTCATTTAAAATTTGATACATCCGACTACAAACTCAACAATCCTTATGAGATAGAACGACAAAATAAAAAGGTATTAGGTCTCATGAAAGATGAAAGTAATGGAAAAATAATAAGGGAATTCATTGGTTTGAGGGCAAAAATGTATTCTATTAGTGTTAAGGGCGATAATGATATCAAAAAAGCTAAAGGGGTAAAAAAATCAGCTTTGATGTCCCTCAGTATTGATGATTATAGAAAATTTATTATGTTAAAATGTTAACTCTTAGATCTAAGATTCATAAGATATATACACAAAAAATTGAAAAAATTGTATTAAGTTATTTTGATGATAAACGTTATATTAGAAAATGAAGTTAATACCCTTGCATTGGGACATCGTAGATTTTTAAATAAAAAGCTTCAAAACTTAAAAAATAAAAACAAAATAATTTTGTGTTTTAAAAATAGTTTTTATTATTTAAAATGTAATATCTTCAGAAAATATTCTCAATCTCCTGAAAGATAATTCACAACATCAAACTGTGGTAAAACTAACGTCACGATTAGTCTTATTGTGGATCCAAATGGCTTAAAGTTTAAAAACATATACATATATTCAAAATCCTTATATCAACCAAAATATGAATATTTGAAGAAACTCATTATATCAATAAAAGGAATAAATCTCTATACTTTCTCAGAAAACGAAGATGTTATAAGTCCAGATAAAGCTAAACCAAATTCAATTTTCATTTTTGATGATGTTATTTCTGACAAACAAAGCACTATACGAAAATATTTTAGTATGAGCCGTCATAAACAAATTGATTGTTTTTATTTGTGTCAAACCTATACAAAAATTCCTAAGCATTTATTACGTGATAATGCAAACATGATTATTACATTCAAACAAGATGAAATGAATTTAAAACATATTTTCAATGATCATGTTATTGGAGACATGGATTTAAGAATTTTTATAAAGATTTGCAATGAATGTTGGAAAGAAAAGTATGAATTTGCTGTGATAAATAAAGATGATACTATAAACAGGTGTCGCTATCGAAAAGGTTTTGATAATTTTAGGTGAAATAGATCGAGTTAAATTGCTTGAAATTACATTTCAACCCATTTCAAAGCCATTCAATGAAATAATTGAAAAGCTTTATAAAGATGAACACAATGAATATAATAAAGAAAACAAATCATTTTAATCGACCAATATAAGAGAAAAATTATAATTAAAGTAGAAATAGTTACTATAGATAGAGATTTTAATGTATCACAATGATTTTTGTGAATTATCTTTCAGGAGATTGAGAATATTTTCTGAAGATATTATATTTTATATAATAAAAAACTCTTTTTAAAACACAAAATTGTTTTGTTTTTTATCGTTTAAGTTTTCAAGCTTTTGATACATTTTTATTTAATAATCTACAATGTCCCAATGCAAGGGTATTAACACCATTTTCTAATATATAACGTTTATCATCAAAATAACTTAATACAATTTTTTCAATTTCTTATGTATATATCTTATGAATCTTAGATCTAAAAGTTAACATTTTATCATAATAAATTTTCTTATTAAATAAACATTTTCTATAATCATCAATACTAAGGGACATCAAAGTTGATTTTTTACCCCTTTAGCTTTTTGATATCATTATCGCCCTCAACACTAAGAGAATACATTTTTGCCCTCAAGTATTCTAACCCCCTTATTCATAAACCCTTTTTAGCGGCTGCGTTGCTAAAAGGAGATTTTAAACATCTTTATTAGTTGTTTAAATGTTAGTATATGTTAATCAAATCAGTTGTTTAAATGTTGGAATATATTGAATAAGAAAGACCAAGTAGAGGACAACCTAACGAAGCGAATTTTCAACTGGCGCCAGAAAGCGAAAGACAGAAATGGCTGGCGCAAATTCTTAGATGAGGCCAAGACCGATTACAATAAAGTACCTTTATTCAAGTCAAAAACTGAACTAACAGGAGAGGAAAAATTTGGTCGTCTGATAATTTTTTGAAGTAAATTAGTGTTTAAATCTATAAATCGATTTCATAACACTGATGATTACCTGTACTTAGGACCTATTGCAGCTGAACGTTTGGGGAAGATCACCTTTGATTGAGTAGAGCCCATACGAATTTATAATTAATAATTTGTTTAGAATGTATTTCAATAAAATAAAAATAAGTTTTAATTCTAAGTAACATTATTCATTTTTATTGTTGGGACAATAAAAATGTATCAAAAGCTTGAAAACTTAAACGATAAAAAACAAAACAATTTTGTGTTTTAAAAAGAGTTTTTTATTATTTAAAATATAATATCTTCAGAAAATATTCTCAATCTCCTGAAAGATAATTCACAAAAATCATTGTGATACATTAAAATCTCTATCTATAGTAACTATTTCTACTTTAATTATAATTTTTCTCTTATATTGGTCGATTAAAATGATTTGTTTTCTTTATTATATTCATTGTGTTCATCTTTATAAAGCTTTTCAATTATTTCATTGAATGGCTTTGAAATGGGTTGAAATGTAATTTCAAGCAATTTAACTCGATCTATTTCACCTAAAATTATCAAAACCTTTTCGATAGCGACACCTGTTTATAGTATCATCTTTATTTATCACAGCAAATTCATACTTTTCTTTCCAACATTCATTGCAAATCTTTATAAAAATCCTTAAATCCATGTCTCCAATAACATGATCATTGAAAATATGTTTTAAATTCATTTCATCTTGTTTGAATGTAATAATCATGTTTGCATTATCACGTAATAAATGCTTAGGAATTTTTGTATAGGTTTGACACAAATAAAAACAATCAATTTGTTTATGACGGCTCATACTAAAATATTTTCGTATAGTGCTTTGTTTGTCAGAAATAACATCATCAAAAATGAAAATTGAATTTGGTTTAGCTTTATCTGGACTTATAACATCTTCGTTTTCTGAGAAAGTATAGAGATTTATTCCTTTTATTGATATAATGAGTTTCTTCAAATATTCATATTTTGGTTGATATAAGGATTTTGAATATATGTATATGTTTTTAAACTTTAAGCCATTTGGATCCACAATAAGACTAATCGTGACGTTAGTTTTACCACAGTTTGATGTTGTGAATTATCTTTCAGGAGATTGAGAATATTTTCTGAAGATATTACATTTTAAATAATAAAAACTATTTTTAAAACACAAAATTATTTTGTTTTTATTTTTTAAGTTTTGAAGCTTTTTATTTAAAAATCTACGATGTCCCAATGCAAGGGTATTAACTTCATTTTCTAATATAACGTTTATCATCAAAATAACTTAATACAATTTTTTCAATTTTTTGTGTATATATCTTATGAATCTTAGATCTAAGAGTTAACATTTTAACATAATAAATTTTCTATAATCATCAATACTGAGGGACATCAAAGCTGATTTTTTTACCCCTTTAGCTTTTTTGATATCATTATCGCCCTTAACACTAATAGAATACATTTTTGCCCTCAAACCAATGAATTCCCTTATTATTTTTCCATTACTTTCATCTTTCATGAGACCTAATACCTTTTTATTTTGTCGTTCTATCTCATAAGGATTGTTGAGTTTGTAGTCGGATGTATCAAATTTTAAATGAATGTCAGGTTGAATGTCATTATAGAAGTTTTCAGTATTAATTGAATAGATGAAAGAGTCAGTATCCATATAGCATAAACATAAGTTCTCTCTAAATTTTGGAAGCATGTAATCATAGTGAAAATCATACATTTTCCATTTAGAGAGTTCTAGAACTACAAACCCTATATTAATTGGTTTATCATATAGGGTATGTATTGCTACCATATTTTCGGTAAATCTTGTAGAGCTATGAAAATTTGGTTTAGCAATTAAGCTTCTAGCTCCCAATCTTTTTCCTCTATTTTCCCACTCGCAAACAATTTTAACATCTTTCCTCTTATCTACATTCTCCATGGTTTTACCACAGACAGCATGATTAAATAACTTGAAAAAGTTCTTTTCAAAATCATTTTTAGCTTGCGATCTATGAAAAGTATTCAAATCAATATATTTTTTTTAACAATGGTGATTGTTTCAATTTTAAAATTCTGTGAATTTTTTTAAGTTTTATTCCATTTTGTAAACATTGTTGTAAGTTAACATAATGAATGATATAATTTGATTTTTTATTCAAATCGATTATAAGTTTTTGATGTTTACCGATCGGGCTTCTTTTATTTTCTGAACAAAACGGTAAGTCATTATATATATCATGCTTTGCAGAAGATATCTCTAAATCAACTTCTAAAAATATCCTTCACAAGAATCATTAGCATGCTCATTTAACTGAAATGTTGATACATCATCAACCCATTCAAAATTTCCTTCAGGCAAATATTGAGACATTGCCCAACAGTTTTGTAACATCAAAGTCATCCATATATTTATTATTTGCCTTAACATGTCTATTGGAACATTGCACAATACCTCTCCGTATTCCTTTATGAATGAATTTAATCATGTCAATATCTGTTAGCAGGTCTAATTCAATTTTTGTGTACTTTAACATTGCTCCCCAAGATGGTCCGGGAGCTGTATAATATTGATAAGGATCAAGATTGTAAATTAATTTACATACTTTTCTAAAATTTTCGAAAACATCAGTGAGAAGTAGAACATCTGTTTTAAGGTGTGGAATTGATGAAAATTCAGGAGTTTTTCATCGTCACTTTAATTTAGAGAAAGAAATGCAAACTGGTGGAATTTATGAAAGTTCAGGAGTTTTCCATCGTCACTTTAATTTAAAATATGAAACATTTGAAATACGAATTAAATGTTCCTACTATAGCAATTATGAATTACGTACAATTAATATCTATTGCATTGCATATAATGGCGCTATAAATCAAAATGATAATGATGACAACACTCGACAAGAATTATACGAACGGTCAAATTATGGTATAAAACCAACAATTATTTATGTTAATGTTTACTATCAAACGTTACATATACAGTAGGATATATATAATATACAGTAGTTTAAAAAGAAAAAATGTCTACCATCAAGGATATCTATACCTTTTTAAAAAATTTCACATATCATACCGGAGGATGAAAAGGATAGACTTGTTAACATTCAAACGAAAATGGAATACAAAAATAGTTTGAGAAAAGTAAATTCTCAATTTGGTGAACATTTTGAAAACTGTCCGTGGTCAGATGATAATTGTAGAGTTGGACCAGACACTTGTGGTTGTTCATCATTTGAACTTATGTCAGATGAGGCGAATAAAATAATTCAACTTTATACAAATATATATAATTTAAACCGTTGTAAAAATTGTTCTTTTCATAAATAAATTAATAAATAAATAAATAAATAAATATATATAAAATTTTTCTTATAAACAGTTTCAACATTTTGAAAACATATAAAAGTGTAAAATCAAAAGTCACCTTACTTACAACTAACAAACAAAAAATTAATAAGGATGTATTTTGAGGTGCTGACAAGGACATGGATTTTTTGAGTGAACTTCAGACATGCTATGAAAATTTGGATAAAACATTAGAGGACACACAAAATGATATTAGTAAGAATGAAGAAAAGCAACAAAATCATCAAATCCAACCTCAACAACAGCAACATTATTTCGGGAATGAACTTTTGCAATGTCATGAAGACTTTAATAAAATGTTTGAGGAAACTCATGGTGAAGAGAAACCTATTGACGATATCAAGGAACCTGTATTCAAAAAACTAAAAAAATCAATAAAACGCAAAAAAACCTTAAAGAACAACAAGGCCAGAAAAAAGATGTTCAACCTCCTAGTTGCAGTAAATACATTAAACATGACGATTTAAATGTGTTGAATTTATTTAAAGATGATGAATTTACAATTACTATACAAAATCATAAGGAAAAACCATCTTTTGAAATAAATTTTAAAAATAATGTAGAAGTTTGTAGATTGAAAAAAATAATTCAACAATGGTGTAATGATGAAGTGCTGAAGGATGAAACTGTTGACTTGATGCACGTTGCTCCCTCTAAAATGATTATTGGAAGCGATATCGAATGGTTTTCCGAAGACAAATTTCTAAAGCAACTAATGGGGATTATCTATAAATACAAAAATGTCAGCACTCTAAAGAATATTAAATGTAGTAAAAAATCAATATTTGGATTTGTTCAATTTATTGATAATCAATTTTACATTTATAAGTGTACTGATATTTTAAATTTAAAATAAAAACATATCAAATTTATTTTTTATTAAAACTATTTATTTTGTTTAATTTTATTGTTTTTTTTTCAGTATTATAAAACTCAAAATCAGTTTTATTGCTGTTGCCATCCATCAATTTTTTAAATGTAAATGATCCTATGTTCATCGCCTCCAGAGTTTTATCCTTTAATTCATTATAGCATTGTGGTAGAAAGATTACATTTTTTTCCAGTTTCCAGCATGATTTTTGTCCCAAAGATGGTGTCTTTCCGCAACATTGAAAATGAATTGGTAAAGTCATTGAAATATTATCAACGTTTAAATACTAAACACCCAACCATTCAAACAGTAGAATTTGATAAATACTTAAAAATGAGAATGTAGATGCTGATGTAGAAAACAAGTACTATGATAATAATAAAAATAATATGAAGTCAGAATCTGAATCTGACTTTGAAAATGAATCAAAACAAAGGGTTAAAAAACAAATTATTATAAAACGAAAAAAACCGACAAATGTTTATATTTTTTATGGAACTTCTTGTCAAAAACCGCAGAAGACAATTTGTTATTTTACCAAGCATTGATAAAACACAAATTTTTATATTTTATCGAACGGCCTATCAAAAACCGCAGAAGACAATTTGTTATATTCCCAAGCGTTGAAAAAACAAAAATGTTTACATTTTATGCAACTGCTTATCAAAAACCGCAAAACGGGCGGACGGACGGAGATAAGTCAAAACCACAAAAAGTGCCGTCAACTTGCACAACCCAAAACCGCAAAAAGTGCCGTCAACCTGCACAACCCAAAACCGCAAAAACCGCAAAAAGTGCCGTCAACTTGCACAACCCCAAACCGCAAAAACCGCAAAAAAGTGCCGTCAACTTGCGCAACCCAAAACCGCAAAACCGCAAAAAAGTGCCGTCAACTTGCACAACCCAAAACCGCAAAACCGCAAAAAAATGCCGTCAACTTGCACAAGCGGCTCCGTTGCTCCGCCTGGCCCAGAACGAACATATTATACCTACTGTTTCATTTTAAGTGCAAAACGCTGGGAGCGCGTAGAGCTGCATGGGTTCGCTGATGCTTCAGAGCGGGCTTATGGATGTTGCGTCTATGTGCGCTGTATTGATCACGAGGATAATATCACCGTGAACCTTTGGAGTGCAAAATCAAGGATTGCACCCCTGAAGACAAAATCGTTACCGAGATTGGATCTAATGGCAGCACACTTGCTTTCCACATTAGTGGTAAAAGCGCAGGAGAATTTCTCAGTGAATATTGATGCATTTTACCTGTGGAGCGACTCTGAGATAGTGCTTGAGTGGCTGACCTCACACCCGTCGAACTGGACAGTATTTGCAGCTAACAGAGTTTCTGCGATACAAGAGGATACTAAGTCAGCAGTGTGGCGACATGTGCCGTCGCGTCTTAATCCAGCAGACGTCATATCTAGGGATTCGTATGTTGAAGACTTAATTAACTCTTTTTGGTTCTCAGGTCCACCATTTTTGATGAAACCTATCCATGAGTGGCCTGCCAATAAATTTACTAACAAGGCATTTGAGGTGGAAGAAGAGAGGCGCAAAGGTGGCAGTGCTCTGATTGCCGTAAATAAAACAAACTACTTCGTCGACTGGCTAGAGGGGCGAAGTAACTTCCAGCAAACTCAAAGGCGTGTTGCGTTTTTTCTATGTATGGCACGGCGACAAAAGGGATCCCACGGTAAATTACCAACTCTCAACGCAACGATGTTAGATGAAGCTACTGTTGGAATTATGTACTGCTTGCAACAACACTTCTTCGGCGCAGAGTATCACGTAAAGTGAAGGGATTAAGCGTTTTCATTGAAATTTGCTATGGCGTTGATACGCTAAGAGTAGGAGGTTGACTAAAAAAGTCTGGCTTGCCATATAACGAAAAGCATCCAATGTTAATACCAGGTGAGAGCAGTTTTGTACGAAGTTTTGTACGGTATTTGCATGAGTCTAACATGCACGTGGGTACTCAAGCATTGATGGCTATACTAAGGCAGCGATTCTGGATCGTGCACGCGAGAAAGATGGTGAGGTCTGTGACGACAAATTGTTTGCACTGTTTTCGATGTCGACCCCGTTTAGAGCAGCAACTTATGGGGAACCTGCCAACTGAACGATTCAACAAAGCGAGACCCTTCTCGACAGCCGGTGTCGACTTTTGCGGCCCAGTTATGACGACGTACAAGCAAAGAGGAATGCGCGTTACAAAAAGCTACATTTCCGTCTTCATATGTTTTGCAACAAAGGCGGTACATATAGAGGTGGTATCCGATCTTTCGTCCAAAGCATTTATAGCAGCACTAAAAAGATTTGTTGCTAGACGAGGTATTTGTACTAAGTTATTTTGCGATAAAGGCACCAATTTTATAGGAGCTCTGCGATAGTTGAAAGAGTTCTGGGAAGCCTTCAATAATCAGCAGGTGCAAGGCCAGATTTCAAAATATTGCTCAGATAACAACATCGACTTTCGTCACATACCGCCGCGCTCCCCTCACTTTGGAGGGCTGTGGGAGGCGGCGGTAAAATCTGCCAAATATCATTTGGCTGGCATACTTGGTGAGTCATATCTTATATTTGAAGAGCTGTGCACTGTGGTTGCAGATATCGAAGCGATAATGAACTCGCGGCCCTTGACAGCAATGTTGAATGATCCGTGTGATGAAGAAGTTCTTACACCAGCTCATTTTCTGACAGGTGGACCTCTAGTTGGCATTACAGAGCCCACTGTCGAAAAAGAAAAACTTTCTCTATTAAGCCGTTGGATGCGTCTTACGGCCTTGCAGCAACACTTTTGGAGACGGTGGTTGTCCGAATATCTTCAAGATTTACAGCGAAAAGCAAAGTGGACAGGCAAGAGGCGAAATATTGCTGAAGGCGACTTAGTAATGGTATCTAAAGACAACTTGCCACCTAAAAAGTGGCTCTTGGGTAGAGTTGTTAAGTCCATACCGGATGCAGCTGGCTACGTACGTGTGATCGATATAAAAACGAAAAATGGGGTCATACGACGCGCAATACAGAAGGTAGCACCAATTCCAAGACCCGAGTGAAGTACGTTGATGTATCGGCAGACACATCAAGGGGACCGGCATGTAGCGAATTAAAACATTAATCGCAGCAATATTAGTTATATCTTATTCTCATATAAAAATACTTTTCGAACATACTGTATTTCTTGCATTTATATATTTGGGTTAAATTTTATAAACATAGATCCCCTTATTAACGTTTTACCTTTATGAGATACATAATAACATTTACTGTTGAATTTAATGAACATTCGATTTAAAAACTGTTTTAGCTCTAAGAGAATGAGAAGCAGTCAGTTTTCAATTAGCCTGGAGTTGAATTACACCGCGATCTGACAATAAATGAATTTAAAGTAAAAATCGTGCGTTTTATTTAACTTAGCAAGAAGACAAAAATATTTCGGGGACGAAAACACTCTTCCATCCTAACATGAGGTTTGTACCGGTACAATTTTTGAAGACCATCCTGGCAAACTAAACCTGGAAGCAGACTTTATGGGAAAATAGAAAAGGAACTAAATCACCGTGGAAGATTTATCGACAGAGAAGAGAAGTAGTCAGCGTAAATGAAGTCCAAGGCTGCATGAATTTTAAAATTTGTTATAAAATATAGAAAATAAAAAGAAGAAATTTTTATATAGTTAAGAATGTTTGTATTACAAAAGTCGACTAATGTATGGTTAATATATGGCAAAAACCTAAAATAAATGGAAATTAAACAAAAAAAAAATATATATGTGTTTTGTAAGTTTTAAATTTCTATTTGTTCATGGACCTCATGACAGGAGGAGAAATTGTATTTTTATTGAAAACTATCAGACGGAGTGTTAAAGTAAATTTGCAGGAAGCAAGACAGAAGATAGACCAGGATTAGAATTGGGAAAACATACTGTTTAAACGAACGATTATGAATGTAAACAACATAGCGAAAACGGTGAATAATTTGGTGCCCTTGTTTTCGGGTACCGAGTCACCGGCAGAAGTATATAGGTTTATCCAGGGATGTGACCTGGCTGCAAGAGCAAATTAAGAAAGTAGATATTCTAGTTTTCATAGAGTGCATAAAGCTCCGGTTGTACGGGGACGCTTTCGAACTATTGTGGTGGAGTTACTATCGTCAATGTAGTGGAGAGTAGTGCAGGGACTAGTGTTCGTTTATTATGTATTAGAGGCGCACACGCCTTTTTATTCAGCCGCAAGGCTTTTTGGGCATACAAGCCACAAAGGCTCTATTTTGTTTTAATCCGCGAGGCTATGATTGTATTTGCTAAGCCGCAAAGGCTAATATTTAATTCAAGCCACAAAGGCTATTATTCAGTAAAAGAGATGTAATTTTGGTTTGGTCTTTTTCGCCTGTTCATTAAAAACTCGTTTGATTATTAAAAATGTTTTGCTTATAATTTAAAAAAAAACAGTATTTTTCTTAAATTATTTTTAACCCTATTTCCAAGACTCCACCTTAAATTCCAATATTTTGATTTTAGTTTTCAAAAATCTATAATTGACCAATCACTTTCAGTTTCTTCAAACCTCTTTATACTTCCACTTAAATTCATACTCTTCACCAATATTTATTGGTTCACTTAATTATTGGCCTTGACTTTAAAGTGTCACTGGTACTAGTTCAATTTGTAGCTTGTTGTTGTTGCGTTATGTTTTTCTGTGCAATGCACATGTAACAACGCTCGCTTACGCTTGTGCAGTAACTAGCGGCGCAAGTGTAAAGGGTGTTAAATACATTGAAATGAATTCGAGTGGAGTATTTTGTTTTCGTTTTATTTTTGGTTTTATTGTTTCATTTTGTCAACATACTTTGTTGATATATTTTTGTAACTTTTTATTGTTCTAATGTGTTGGACACATGCACCTACTAATTATGGTCTATTTTTAGTTGTTCGCATATGTTTTTCATTAATTCGTTCGTAAATTCCGTTCCACGGTCAGATTTTAGTTTTTTAAATAACGCCTGAGCGACTGATCTTGCGTCTTCGTTTTCAATGGGGTGTGCGATTACGAATTTTGTGAGCTCGCACTGCATCGTAAGTATGTATCGGTATCCGTTTAATACTTTAAGTGGACTTACTGTGGCAATAGATATTGTTGGGAAACTTGTATTTGGTGTGTCCGTTATGGTCATATGTTCTTTTATGTGTCTCGTCTTTTTATTGCGAGCATATTATTCACATTTGTTTATATAATTGTTTACCATTTTCCGCATGTCTTTAAATGTATAGCGCTGTTTTAATTTTAGTACTCTTTTTCTGATTCCAAAGTGTCCTCCCTGGGGTGAATCATGGTATTCTTTTATCAATTTATGTTGCATGGTTTTACTTGTTATGTTCTTCGAGGGTACGTATATTAATATATTAAGCGATTTATTATTCTTCAATTTTTCTTTTGCTGCAGCTTATTAAATTTTCTTTTTAATTCATTTTTATCAAATATTTCAAAAATAGCATAATTTGCCTCTAGCTCTAGGACTTTAATATTATTTTTATTCATGAGAGATGATAGTTTCTCCAAAGTCGAATCTAGATTCGTTGGATTGTCACTACATCGTACTTGTACGATATCATCTAAAATTTCAACACGTGTATTGTTTTTGTCGCTTATAATGAACTTTAATTGTTTTATATTTTTGACATCAGTAATAGATATGCAATCCCATATGTAAAGTTGATCAGACACGTTCTGAGATGTGCAGTTCTATTGTTTATTTTCATTTGCTAGCTTATTTTTAATTCCCCTTGTTATAACCAATGTTTTAGTTCTTGCTTTATCCTCTTCTGAGGGTATCATATTTATTAAAATATCAGAATTTATTTGAATTCGTGATAGCGCGTCGGCGTTGGTGTTGATTTTTCCTTGCTTAAATTTTATTTCAAAATCATAATCTGAAAGATCTAGTCGAATTCTTGTCATTTTTGATGATGGGTTTTTGTGACTGAATAACGAGACCAATGGTCGGAGGTTCGTCACAGCAATGAATTTTCTTCCGTATAAATAAGGTTTGAAGAAGTTAATTCCCCAGTGTATTGCAAGTAGTTCTTTTTCAATTACTGGGTTATTTAGATCATGCTTTTGCAAGGTTTTGCTTACGTAAGATATAGGCAGATCATGTCCAATTTCGCTTTGTGATAGAATCGCTCCTAACGCAAAATTTGAAGCGTCAGTTGTTACAATAAAAGGTTTTGTAAAATCCGGGTATTGTAATATTGAAGATTATACCAACTTTTGCTTAAGCGTTTTAAAAGCATATTGGCATTGTTCTGTCATTTGAATGGTTGGCTTTTCTTCAATAGGTTGTTTAAACATTGTGCACTTATCGCGAAGTCTTTTATAAATCGTCTGTAGTAATTACAAAAGGCTACAAATTGTCTAACATCGTCTGCGTTCTTTGGTATAGGATAACTTTTAATAGTGTCATATTTTAAAGAGTCTGTCGTGATACCTTCTTGTGTTATCAAATGTTCTAGATATACTATCAGAAATTTAATTTGCATTTGCTTGCATTCAGTTTTAAATTGTATTTTTTGAAAGTCTGTCAAAAACTTTAATAAGACTTTCATTGTGGTGCTGTAAACTGCATCCGAAGATTATAATGTCAACATATAGGAATGCTTCTGAGCTTAAACCTGTCAATGCTTAAGTAAGCACGCGTTGGAAACTGTTTGAGGATATTTTCAATACAAAAGTTAGTCTTTTAAATTGGTAGTGACCTTCGTTTGTCGAAAAAGCTATCAGTAGTCTTGATTTTTTGTCGAGTGGTATTTGGTGGAAAGAACTAGTCATATCAAGTGTAGAGAAATATTTTGCTCGTCCTAATTTGTCCAATACATCATCTATTCTGGTTAGTGGAAACTTGTCATTTACTAATTTGTCATTTCATTACCTAAAATCGACAACTTATCGCCATTTCTTAGTGTCGTCACCGGATTTTTTGGGTACTAGTAATAATGGTGCGTTGTAAGGACTAATTCAGTTTTCTATGACATTATTTTTCAATAATTTTTTTATTTGTCTATGTATTTCTTCGTCATGAGTCTGAAGTAATCTGTAATTTTTTATGTAAGTTGGTGTGTTATCAGTTGTAGAGAGTGTTTGAGTGTAGAAATTGTTTACTGTTAGTTGTTCATTGTCCAAGTGAAATATATTTTGGTATTTTCTAAAAATTTCTGTTAAAGGGTGACTTAAAGGGTTTATTTCTTGAAGTAGTGTTTTGAACCGTTTGTCATTCTTGTTATCAATTTGTTTTAACTGTACGTAATTTGAGAGTGGTTCCATTTTTGATGTGAATTTATTTACTTTTACTTTATATAAAAAGACAAAATTTTTATAATTTTATAATTTTTGTTTATTCATTTTCTTGCATATATTTTGAAAAATAAAAAATTTTAAATAGGAATTTAGATTCTTATAATCAAAACATTACATTATAAACATTATTATATAAAAAAAAATATATACAGGGTTGTCCATATTCGAAGCGCCCATTTTATTTTTAAATAAATCAAAGAAACCACAATTTTTTGTCTGTTCGTTATGAATATCTATTAATTGGGTTCAAGTAGATTTGCTTACATTATTTCTTGAATATTATATCTCGTAAATGGTCGCCATTGGCCTCTACGACATATTGTGCCCGTTTTGCAGCATTTTCCATGGTTTTCTTCAACATTTCGATGGGAATGGCGGTTATTTCTTGACGGATGTTGGTTTTCAGCTCTTCTAGGGTCTTTGGCTTGTTGACGTAAACCTTTGATTTCAAATAACCCCACAAAAAGAAGTCTGGAGGCGTTAAATCTGGTGATCTTGGCGGCCAATCGAAATCACCATTTTTTGACATCAAACGGCCAGGGAACAATTGCTTCAAAAAATCGATTGTAGTGCGGCTTGTGTGTGGTGGCGCGCCGTCTTGTTGAAACCAGTAGTGCCTGATACGCTTTCGACGAACGATTGGCATGAAAAAATTGTTTATCATATCGCGATAACGCTCCTGATTGACAGTAACTCTGTGGCCATTATCATCTTCGAAAAAGAACGGCCCAATGAGCATTTTAGCACAAACGCCGCACCAAACAGTGACTTTTGCATCGTGAAGAGGTACCTGTTGAATCTCTTGTGGATTTTCAGTGGCATAAATACGGCAATTTTGTTTGTTTACCGTTCCGTTCAACTGAAAATGAGCTTCATCGCTCATTTTTTGAAAGCACGTTGATTTTTCACTATTGACTTGTTTTGTTGAATGTAAATTTCAACAATTTTAGAGCGTTCGCGTGGCGTGTACCATTGTAAACATTTGCTTGGAATGACGCTTCAAACGCGGTATGTCATTAGTCGATTTGGCATCACTGCGGAAAGTTACAGTGTTGCCAGATGGGCGCTTCGAATATGGACAACCCTGTATTTTCTTAAAATAACTACTTGTTTCCGGATCATCATAGTCATCAGTATACGACGTGATTCATACACTTTAATCTATAAAGAAAAGAAAAAAATAAGATTAAATAAAAAATGATATATTAACCAATAAGCACCTGTCACCGCATGTATATTTAATATATAATGTATACTATTATCGTGTGTCCTGTCTTTAGTTAAATAGTAAGTCTTACTATTTACCTCCTCAATCTCCTCCTCTCCCAAAGAATCCGTAAATATACTTGGTGAGTATATATACTTGGTGTTCTCACATAAGCACCTTACCTTCACTCCGAAGCGGGTGCTCACACGTTCCATCTTGTTGATTATATATTTATATTCAAAGGACATGCTCCCTATTGGAAGAATACTCTTTGATTAATGTTGACATTAAACAGGATTTAAGTTTAGCTTCCATTATGTCTTATGTATGATGATTTAGAACTGAATGTAAAATTAAAGAAAAATATATTGGGTTTTATTCACAACCAAACAGCTAAATTTTGTTGCTAATTCTTCTTCTTCTTATTAAAATGTTTATGTAAGCTCTGCATTCAAACTCTTCATATCAATGAAAAGCCATTAAAACTTTGATTTATGGTATGTGTTTAAAAAGTTTAGAACCCTGCAAAAATTTTCACATGAAACAGAAAATTTTACCATTGATCTTTTTGATGATAAATAGTACCAGTCTGAAAAAACTTTAATATGAGGCGAACCCAAAAATATATTAGCTTTAATTCGTAAAAGATGTTTTCAAATCACTTTCAATTACGTTTTCAATTACGACAAATAGTAAGGAAAGTTGACTTTTAACACTTTCAAAAATAAAAACTTTTCAGTCTTTTTTAAAATCAGTGAATAAATATAAAAACAAAGACACTATATAAAACAATAAAAATAAAAAAAAAATAAAAATGGTATACAGGCATATACGAGTGAAACATCAAAATCAACAATCGCAACATTTTCAGTGCAATGTTTTGTTATGTTTGGTGCTTTGTTTCAAAATATTTAAAATCCTAGCTAAATATTTTTAACAATGGTTTTGGCTTTAAGCGTGCCACGCTGTATGTGAAGGCCACAATGGCGATTTATATAAATAAAAAAGAAAGGCAATGCTGCCCAAATGTCTTTCATAAAATAACTGTGTTTTATTCTAAATTAAATTTTCTTTTATAATAATTGTTTACAGTATTTTCTTAACCTAGGACACACCCATTTTCCAGACACATTTCCAATGTATTTCATTTAACCCAAGGTATATTCAACATGGTAGAGTCGTCCCAGAGAGGTGGGTACCGTAGCTGTCAAACATAAGAAGAGCGTAAAAGACAATGAATAAGAACTTGCACCAGGAATGGAACTATAGAGATCAGACGAGAGTTTAAGTATGTGCGTTTTCATTTCGGACTATTTAAATTTCTCGGAGTTAAAAAAATCAAAATGCATGTAAATGTAATTAATGTAATTTTCAATTTTTGATGCACCTGTTGCTTACTTTGACATTTCGTTATTCTTATCATTGCTAGAAAAGTTACTTGATCATAATTACACTACGCCAAAAATTTTGCAAAACTTTCACTAAAACAAACAGTGAGAACATTTTTTGTAGTGAAATTTTTCGTCGAATCCAAATATCGTAATGGTTTTTTTTCGATTAGCCCCAATTCTTCATATAAATGGCAAAATGCAAAAAAATCCACTGTTGAGAGCAATAATTTACATAAACGCTTGTAAAAACTTTTATTTTCTTTCAATGAATTGTTGTATGGTGTAGAGGATAGTCAAACAAAAATTGGAAGGTCTAAAATGTGCCAATAGTGTCAGTAGTATGGTTGTTATGATCGAATTTAGTTAAAAAACCTTTTTTTCGTTTTTTTTAAACAAATTTAAAGTTTTCCAAAAGTTTAAATAATTTTTTCAAACCTTATTCATAATTAAATAAAAATCAAGTTCATTGTACTTAAAAGACCCGTTACTTTTATGTTCAACTATTTTTAAATGAAGTCAATACCTTTCTTAGAAGTAAAGATATAATCGTATGCACCTAACACATGTTTTTTTTTTGGGCGACCCTGAATCGTTTCGAGTGGAACCACGGTTTAATGGAAAAAGAAAAAATTTAAAAAAAAATTTTTTGTTGGCTCCAATAATGGGACATTCACATATACCTTTCAGATTTTTTGGCGAAATTATGCCCTGGATCAGTTTGTGGCTAGATAGTAGCAATTAGTCAACTTAAAGCGAATCATTTTTTTTTAATGCGTTATTAAACTGTCCATGGACCATAATCTTACCAATAATCTTCCAAATTCTTACCAATACATTGCATATTGGATTATTTATCAATAAAAACGTATCGAAAATTTTAAGCAAAAATGCCAAACAATTTTTCAAACGCCGCCATTTTGCTATTTTTTAATCAATTTCAATAAAAGTGGTATTATTCATAATAGCACTTTTACTAAACAGGAAAATTTTTGGTTTCAGATGATTCTTTCGATCTGTTAATAGGTCGCAAGCTCGGTTCGTGTTTTGCGCACTGGCGCACGTCGCCCCTGTTCCTGCTTTAGAATACTTTTTTTTTTATTTGAATAATCTGAAAATTTTGTACAATCTTCCTCAAAGTACTATTAATATACCTGAAAAGTTTTAAGTACCTACATATATTTTTTATTTTTTTCAAAAAACATTCATGAAATTTAGCTATTTATCGGCCTGTTTAACCAGGCTGCACCCTTAAAATAAATAATGTATCAATAACTCTTTTCATATCGACTGTTGAAATCGGTTGAGAAATTTGAAAGATCTTATACTATGGACACACATATAGTATCGATACCATAGTATTGAAACTATTATGGGTATACCATACGTATGTCACTGTATACTAGCTATACACCAGCTCACGAAGCTAGTATCGCAACTCATTCATGGCTTACGAAACACAACAATTTATTGTATCTTAGCCCCCGATACGAATGAACATACAATAAATTTTCATACCTAATACAAGCCAATATCAAATTTAAAAATAAGAAACAAAACCTTACGAAAAGAAAGCCGGTATGATACTTCTACGGTTTTCTTGAAATAAAATCACCCCTTAAATTTGGCAGCGTGATGTATTGCTGCCTGGGAGTACATTAGTTACCGCCCGCTGGTTCCGATAACCAGAACACATATGGCAATCATGAGATACTCTTGATTGAATATGATTGCCCCTTCTAGAAGCAAAAAAAAACCTACTGACGCCTTAATAAGAACTACATTTTTTCACCTTTACCATTCCTCTTTTATTAAAAAAAAACTTCAGCAATTCATTTTCAAAATTTATGACATGTTATATATTAATTAATAAAATAGAGAGAAACAAAGCGATTAACTTTAGTTAGATCTCCTTAGATTTGTTTGTTTGTTTGAAATTCTTAAAAATATAGTGTTATTTCATAGGGGCGCCCTTTATGTTACATTTCGGTTGTTCTTTTTATTTTTTTTTTTTTTAAGCAATTCCTATGTTTTAATTTCAACGGAGTAAATAAGGTAAGTATAAAATTCAGTTAAGTACAAAATTAAGGTAAGTATAAAATTAAGGTAAGTATAAAATTAAAGTAAGTATAAAATTAAGGTAAGTTTTTTTTCCGTTGTTGCAGTGTATCATAAGGTACACTATTTCGTTTTAAAATTTTGCTGTATTTTTTTTTTTTTTTTTTGTTTTAAACAGGGAAGTCAAAATTTACTTGTAATTATTAACAATTTACTTGCAATTCAAGCAGCAAAAAAAATTGTTAGCATTTTAAATATCAAAATGTTCATTAGATTTTCATGGCAAAATATATGCTTTAGAATTTATAATTTTAATGAAGCGAAGCTTTTTACGCCTCGTTTTGTGATTTGCTTGAATGAAATCTGAAAAACGACACTTTTTTCCATACACCTTTTTCTTAGAATTGTTGTTGCTTTTTGTGTCGACTGTAACAAGAGAATATAAAATTAATAAAAATATTTCGTTGTTAGCAATGAGGACTGAACACGTACCCTTTCGATTGATAGTCCTATACACTACCAACTGATCCAAAAACCTTCGTTGAGTATGAGAGTTTATTTAATATTAAGTATTAACTGAAGATATGTTGAATAGATGACAAGAATCTTTTAATGGATTGTGCATTAGCTATCCTTCATTTGAATGCGTGAAGCTATGGTGCAGAACAAAAGGATCGTGTATTGGCTATCCAAACAACGAAATCAGCCAAAAATATAACAAAACAAATGTTGATTCTACTTCCCACCATTGTCGTTAACATCGCTAAGTACGTGTTTTCTTTTGTTGATGAGAATAGTCTGTTCCCTAACTAACTTTAAGAACTGCTGGAACTTAAATTTTATGAATTGATACAAGTTATGCGGCAAAGTTATAAACAGTTTTCGTCATTGCTAAAGAAGATTGGTGATGGTAAAAACTTGAGCAAAATGAGTTACATTTAATAGAGAGTAGATTTTTTACGAAGGAAACTACCAGCCGCCTGTGTCCAAATGGAATAAGATTATTTTTTAGTAATGCTTCTGTAGATTTATTTAATAATTCTATCTTACGCGCAATAGAACGCAATAAAAATAATGAACACTTACAAGCATTTAAACAAAAATTGCATAATTTCAAAGTCATCGATACAGGTGGTTTACCTTCTAAAATTGTTTTTGTCATCAATACACATTATCTAATAACAACAAATATTAATGTTAGCGACATTGAAATTGACCAGAATGACCAGGTTAAAAAAGTTTGGCAGGAATTCGATGAGTCTAAAATTAATCAGAAAGCAAGAATGAAAGCTTCTGCTGACGCTCAATCGATTCAAGTTGGAAGAAGAGCTGTGCGAATTCTACGAAAAAAACAGTAGCATACCTCTTAATAAAAATAAAACAATCACTGTTACAAGAAATCATTTTCCATTAATTCCTGCAATGGCTGTAACTATTCATAAGTCACAGGGTGGATCATTCGCAGATTGTTTACGAATATGACAAAAATCATTCCTTGCAATTACTCTAAGTCGCTTTATCTCGAGTTACTAGTATTGACGGACTTTTTATCACAACCTCTGATGACAACCCTCAACAATTTATATCTCATCGTGGAAGGCGAAATGATTTTTCTAATGTTGATTTAATTCGAGAATTTTAAAGATTATCTCTTGACAAATTGGCAACTAAATGTATTACTATTACAAATTTGATAGAGAGCAAATTGTTCTTTTCTGCAATGACTTTAAGTTGTCAGAGTTTCCATGCGCATTCTCAAGATCTTACCGATTCTATAACTCAAATCTGTGGCATTATATTACTATCAGAAACAAAAATGCAAAATGATGAAAGTATCGAAATCACTAATTTCTCTTGTATATCTCAATTTCAGAGAAATAGTTGTCGTTCTGGAGGAGTTGCAATTTTTCGTAATTATAGTTAAGATAAATACAATACAGTCACTGGAAATATATCAATATATTTAAAAAGACTTCAGCTACAAAAATTTTCCGCTAATATTTCAAAAATTGGAGAAGTATGTTCTGCAGAAGCAGGTTCCATTGAACTGGGTAAAACTTATCACAAAATGCCAATTGATTTTGGTGGAGATTTTAATTGCGATTTTAGACATGAATCCTCAACGGGACTTAAACAATTCCTTTTTGATAAATTTAATTTACAAATAATCCAAATATTTGCACAACACGATTAGGAACAACTATTGATGCAGTTTTTTCTAGATATATCGCCGACATATCATCCATAACATACGTTTGCTATTTCAGTTATCATAAACCCCTAAATTTTATTAATAAAATTCGATAATAATTAAAAACATTTACTAAAATAATTCAAAATGGATGTAATATCTAATAAAATAAAATAATATTGATATGTAATAAAATTTACTGGTGTGATTATAACTTGTGTTTTTTTAATTAATTTGATGATATTTTAAATTTTTTAATTTAAAAATTATTTTATTATAAAAAACTAATAAATTAACAAATCTATGAAACTGTGAAAAAGCTTCGCTTCTCTCGTGTGTCCAACGACGCATCTATTTTTTTAATTTTTTTTTAAAAATAAGTATAATAGTTATAAAGTTTTTTCCTAAATGACCTCTATATTTATTATGTTGACTTTATATGATTTAAATACAAATTCTAAATGTTTGATAGTGTAAATCATACTTGATTTTAAATACAAATTCTAGTTGTTTAATAGTTTAAAATCGTTTATTGAGCTTAAGGTCAAAGTAAGAACAATTAATTGTTCAAACGAATCTTTCCAAAGAAACAACAACAACAACAACAACAACAACAACAACAAAGTTTTTTCAATATTAAAAGGAAAAAATCACTAGCTGATCTTATTGCACAATTTCTGCCCGGCTAAAGGCGTCATCAGAAATCTTTGTGATACCCGTGCAAGCGCGCACTAACGCACTGCACCACTGGGGCGATGAGATTTGAAGTGTCAATTTCTCAGTTTTTTCTCAATTTCATAATTTCGCATTTGTTGTTGTATTTCTGTTTTACTTTAGTCTCTATGCTTATGTTATTATATGTAGTCCAACAGCCTGCTGAAAGTCTGCACTAACAAAGCATGTTTCCTGAAGTTGTTTTTAGAATGGTGCTGATTTTGTTTTCAGCTGTTTCCGTTTAGTCGAGCTCTACCATTTGATTAAAGTTTTTTCCTAATTGACCTCTATATTTATTATGTTGACTTTATATGATTTAAATACAAATTCTAAATGTTTGATAGTTTAAATCATACTTGATTTTAAATACAAATTCTAGTTGTTTGATAGTTTAAAATCGTTTATTGAGCTTAAGGTCAAAGTAAGAACAATTAATTGTTCTAACGAATCTTTGTTAGTGCACATGCTTTGTTAGTGCAGACTTCCAGCAGGCTGTTGGACTACATATAATAACATAAGCATAGAGATTAAAGTGAAACAGAAATACAACAAATGTGAAATTATGAAATTGAGAAAAAACTGAGAAATGGACACTTCAAATCTCATAGCCCTGGTGGTGCAGTGCGTTAGTGCGCGCTTGCACGGGTATCACAAAGATTTCTGATGACGCCTTTAGTCGGGCAGAAATTGTGCAATAAGATCAGCAAGTGCTTTTTTCCTTTTCATATTGAAAAAACTTTGTTGTTGTTGTTGTTGTTGTTGTTGTTGTTTCTTTGAAAAGATTCGTTAGAACAATTAATTGTTCTAACTTTGACCTTAAGCTCAATAAACGATTTTAAACTATCAAACAACTAGAATTTGTATTTAAAATCAAGTATGATTTAAACTATCAAACATTTAGAATTTGTATTTAAATCATATAAAGTCAACATATAATAATTATATTTACTTAAATTTGACCGACCTTTGTAGCTCGCTATATCGTTGGCCTCCTTAGAGTAGTGAGGCTGGCAGTAGGTCGTATTCCGGGGTGAACTGATTCGATGAATCTGCCGAGTTAGACGGGAATGTTGGTGATACGATGCGGAGGAATATGAAGTCGGAAGTGACGGTGCCGAAGACGGACAGACGATGATGATGCCACCCAGCGTTGCCATATGGTCCGATATATCGGATATGTTACGATTTTAATACTTGAATCCGATGTTCCGATATTTGACCAAAATTCTTCAAAATGTTACGATTTCAGAAAAAGTAGATCCGACGTCCGATTTTGCATATATTTTTATATAAAGGGTGTTTTTTATAGAGTGATGCAAGTTTAAATCATAATAAAACATAGTAATATATTTTTAATATCAATGAAACCAGCTTTATTGGATAGAAAATTTTATGACATTAATGTGGCAGCCACGGCTGGCGCGTACAAGGCGCATTCTGGAACACTAATTTTCACAAACTTTTTGTAGCATTTGCGGCCGTATCTCGCCGATAACTCTTCGAATGTTGATTTCCAGGTTTGTGAAATTGTTTCTGATTTATCGGCGTAGACAAGTGACTTTACATAACCCCAAAGAAAATAATCCAATGGGGTTAAATCACACGATCTCCGTCCTGTCGGAACCACACGGGGTTAAATCACTCAGCTCCGTCCTGTCGGAACCACATAGCAAGATTAATGCCAGCTACTTGAGGTACGAAAAAACTTCGAATCATATTCCTATACCGTTCACCATTGACTGTAACATTCTGACCATCATCGTGTTTGAAAACATATGGGCCAATGACTCTGCCAGCCCATAAAGCGCACCAAACAGTAATTTTCTGTGAATGTAATGGTGTTTCGACAAAAGCTTGTGGATTCTCCTCACTCCAAATACGACAATTCTGTTTATTTACGTACCCATTCAACCAAAAATGGGCTTCATCGGAAAATAAAATTTTCCATGGAAATTCAAATTCAATATCAATTTGTGCTTCAACCCATTCGTCGAATTGGCGGCGCATACGATGGTTGTTTGGCTTTAATTCCTGCACAAGTTGAATCTTGAAAAGTTTTAAGCCAAGATCTTTTCATAAAATCTTCCATAAATTGGAAGGACACAACCCCAGTTGCTTAGAAAGGCGATTGATTAGGATCATCTTCAATGCTTTCCTGTACAGAGAGTACAGATTCTTCAGTGCGCACTGTTTGGCGTCTCACGGGATGCACATTATCAGTAACAGTAAATGTGGTCCGAAAACGATCTATTGTTCTTTGAATTAGCAGCTGTGAAGGACGATTATGTACGCCATAAATGGACGAAGTGCACGATAAGTTTGACGAACATAACCATTATTTTGATTAAAAATTTCCACAATTTGCACGCCTTGCTCTAGTGTAAGTTGATCCATAATAAAATGTCAAAGCAAACTAAACAAACAGCTACTATCAGCTGTTGAATGGGTGGTCAAATAAAAGTAGTGATGCCAACTCAAAGTTGTATCACTCTGTAAAAAACACCCTTTACATATATAATATGAAAAGAACAAAATAAGTATAATAAAATAGATGGCAACTTTAAAATAAAAAGATGCGATGGTACTTCTGCATTTCCAATAATGGGAAAATTTATTTTTGAATTCTTGAGCTTACCGAATTCCTCAGCCAACAGTGAGCGAACTTTTAGTCAATTAAATATTAATAAAACTAAAGTTCGCAATAGATTAGAGTTAGACACAATGAAAGGAACTCTGCATACAAAAGATTATGTGCGTATGAAATCTTTTAACTGTTTTAGTCTTGAAATGGATAAACAAATTGCAATGCATACATGACTTCGAAAAAATTATATTTTTTTATACATATTTTTTTCACTAAAATCTAAATTTCTTAGTTCTTGCTTTCAGAGTTTCACAAATACGACGAGAAATCCGACGAGCATAGTGCAAAAGTTACGCTGCAAAATTTTTTTTTCATGGCAACACTGATGCCACCAATCATTTTGTCGGTTCTGCGCGGTAAGTAGCAGGTGCACCGTTTAATGTAGAACAGGCTGGAGTGGTTTAGCAAAGCGGGTGCTCGAAAAAATACGGCGCTGGAGTGCGCAGCTAAGTGGGTGCTCAAAAAATACGGCGCTGGAGTGCGCAGCTAAGTGGGTGCTCAAAAAATACGGCGCTGGAGTGCACAGCTAAGCGGGTGCTCCAAAAAATACGGCGCTGGAGTGCGCAGCTAAGCGGGTGCTCCGAAAATACGGCGCTGGAGTGCACAGCTAAGCGGGTGCTCAAAAAATACGACGCTGGAGTGCGCAGCTAAGCGGGTGCTCCACAGATATGCCTATCTGCGACGGCACACTGGGTTGCTTGCGTTCTAGTGCAAAAGGTTGTGCTGCCTGGAAGTAGAGCAAGTTATACGATCGTTCAAGTGCAGAATTTTACATGCGCTTAACTTGCTACTGCTGAGGACTGATTGCTGAAAAGTAAATTAAGCGTAGCCAGTGTACAGACCAGCACTGCATCCACTTTTCTTATTTTTTTAGTTTTTTTTTTTGCCAGCGCTAAGCCAAAATGGTGGTTTAGCTTCTTTCTTTCTTTTTTTATCTCGTTTTTCTTTTATCTGAGGCGCAGTGTGGCCACCTCATGGCACTTTTTTGGGTTATGAAAGGCGAGTTCACACGAGTTTTTCAACTTACGACATGTAATGCCCAAATCATTGGCCACTTTAAGGGTGTTTTGCGACCTGTCCGCCAGATGTCTTTAGCCTCGCTTCTAGCATAGCGTAATTCGGATATGTGTTGTCGTGTCGTGATTGGCTGAGACCAATAGTCGACTACGTTGCCGTTTGGCTGCAATTTAAAAAGAGTTATCGATATTGAGTCTTTTTGGAAAAAGGTCACTAGCCCCGTTCGCATGCATCAAATCGTTTGTCAGATTATTTTATAATAAAAATTTTGATTTTGCCGCTTGTTGGACCAACAATTTTGCCAATGCGATCACGTTTGGTGTCAAACGATGTGACGAAAACATGAAAGGCTAACGCGGCCTATTAACAAAAAATAATGTATGGTCGGCAAAGATGTACTTATTTCCGTGAACAAAAAAAAAATCTGTTACAAGTTCGATGTTAGCAGAGCAGACAATAGCAATAATGGAACTAGGGAAGGAGTTGCATATAGCTAATAAGACACCTAAGTCGACAGCAAAAGTATTGTCAGCGTGTCTATCTCTTCTATTAACTTCAAAACTGTTATCAAACAATTCTAAGTCAGTATTGCTTCCGTTTAACCAAGTTTCAGTCAATACAATAATATCCTCAGAGAAATTCTGAGACATTAAAAATATGTCTCGCATCTTAGAGCATAATCCCCTTACATTCTGATAGTAAAGGGATGGCCTATATAGTTTTTTTGGAATTAACGAGCAGCTTGAGTCGTCCTTCTAGGCTTATTCCTAAGCTGAAACTCTATAACGAGTAATAATAATTAGTCCACAAATAGAGTTTAGAACAGTTGCAAACTCTCCAGCTTGAACTGTAAGAATAATGGAAGCGTGGGAAGGTTTATTACCTATTTTTTTGCATGAACAAAATGCATTTTGACTCAATTAGTTATTATGTTTGATAAAGGTCAATACATTTTCAACAGTTGCGTTGGGCTGAAGACGTGAAATAAATAAATTTTTCCTACTCGACACTGGGACGAAGTATTTGATTAGGTGCCTTTGTACTCGTACAGACCTTACATTTTCGTACATAGTCTCGAACATCCTTGATCATACCAGGCCAAAAGAAGTGCCGACGCAACAAATCCAGAGTTTTCCCTGTACCTCCATGAGATGCAATCACCGAGTCATGAGCACGTGATAGTACAGTGGAACGCATTTGCTCAGGAATCCAGAGTTTCCAAGAGTATAGCTCTTGCTTTTCATCACCGGTGTCATGTTCGGTTTGTTTATAAATGAACTTATCGAGTATTTTGAAATCAGGCAGTTTGGTTGCTTCTTGCAAAATTTTTTGTTTTAAACATTCATAATCTGGGTCACCAAAATGAGACGACTGCAAATCAATTTCAGGACCAACCTGTTCAAGTGATTAGGATTCGCGAGTACCTGTGCCGAAGTGGGTAACACCTTCAGTTTTTTAAAAGCCGACTTTGCTTTTTCTGTCCATACTAATGTTCATACTCTGTCCATACTTTTTGTCGACAGAGTTTCAGTTATAGGAAAAGTAACCTCAGAAAAATTATGAATGAATCTACGGTACCACCCCGTGGTACCCATAAAGCCACGAACTTGTTTTATGGATTTTGGAAGAGGCCATGATACTGTAAAGTTTTATTTTGAAATTTTTGTTTTTAATTAAAAGGACCTGCCTCAAAAATTTTGCCGGCGCTTAATAACGCCACTGGCTCTAAGTTTTTATATTTTTTCCTTTAAAAACAGCCGGCATGAAAATGCACTTAGGCTTAGAAAATAAAAGATCAAGCTGATTTAAAGCTCGAGGAACTAATGATCTTTATTTTCAAATTCTTGATGCTTATAAAGACAAAAAACGGTATTTTGAAAAAGTGCATAATTTTAACATAAAAAGTGCGTGAGTGAATAATAAATATAAACTTAATGTGTAAGTGCGTAATACAAAATAAATATAACAAAATATATAAACATTAAAAGTGCGCGAGTGAAATACATAGAACATTAGCTTAGTGCGAAAAAGCGTCTTGTAAATCAAATATATAACCACGGGTCATTGTGCGTGGTGAATATAAACAAACATAAATACAGTGCAACCAAATAGTTTGTGTACGTTTGGTTGCTTAAACTTGGTGCGCACTACACCCCCATCCTTAAGATAAAAATTATTTGAAAAAAGAAAAATAATTTTTAAAATTATACAATTCAAATTTTCTTATTATAATCCAATATATTATTTAATCTTAAAATATAGTACTTGTTTCATGCATTTGAAATATTCTTATTGACTATAACAGATTATATTTTATAGTTTATTACAAAAATGGTTTCAAAATAGATATATGATATATGTTATTAAAAATTATACAAATTCAATTTGTTTATGAAATTTATACAATGCAATTGTTTTAGTTAATACATTTTTTTTTTTTTTTACTTTAATTGAAAAATTTGAATTAAATCCATCTTTTTAATAAATTATTATGGTATTCTTTGATTTTACCATCTACATCAACTTTAGAATTTACTCCATTTTTATCAACTATAATATATGGACCATGATATGGTGGTTTGTTTTTCTTTCTATTTATTTTCTTTATCATTACTTTTTCACCAATTTTTATATTTAATGGTGCAGATGTGACATTATTTTGAATTCGTTTAATCTTTGCTATATTTATCAATTCTTTCGTTTTTTCTAATGAGTATTTTAATCTTACTCTCAATTCTTGCGCATAATTATCTGTGTTGTAACATTTTGAATTATCTAGATTATCATTTGGTAGGTTTGCTAATTTGCCAAATATAAGTTCAAAAGGAGTGTAATTTGTGTCAACATGAGGTGTTGTATTGTAAGCAAATGTGAAGTATGGGATCCAATGGTCCCATTCATCATCTTTGCAAAAATTTAATAAAAATTCGTTCAATACTCTGTGGTTTCTTTCTATTGAACCGAGGGTCTCATGATGATAAGGCGTGCTAAATATTTGTTTAATGTTAAGCTGTTTGCAGATTTCCGACATCAATTCATTGGTAAATTCAGTACCCCTATCTGATTTAAGAACTTTAAAATGACCATAGATTAAGATAACATTTTCTATTAAGGATTTGGCAACGGTTTTTGCGTCTTTGGTTTCCATTGGACAAGCAATGACATATTTCGTTAACTCACATTGCATAGTTAAAATATAACGTAAATTATTTGATAATCGCAAAGGCCCTACAGTATCTATTGATATTGTTTCAAAACTAGTTCCTGGTGTGTCTGTCAAAGTTAATTCCTCTTTTGTATGTCTGGTTTGTTTGTTGATTTTACATTGTTCGCAATTTAATATATATTTCTTTATCATTTTGTTCATGTTTTTCCAAATGTATTTTTGTTTCATTTTTAAATTGGTTTTTCTAATGCCCATGTGTCCTCCATGAGCCGAATTATGATATTCTTCAATTAATTTATTTTGTATATCTTTATCAATTATTCTTGTAGGTTCATTGTATATTAAAATTTTTAAATTTTCATTATTTTGTCTTTGTAAATTATTAAATATCTCTTTAAATTTATCCATTCTTATGGTTTCAAATATTTTATCATTTTTACTTAACGCGAGCTCGTTTATATTTAACCTTTGCATTTTTGAAGACAGTTTCTCCAAAGTCAGCTGTGTGATCGATGGATTATCGCTGCATCTTGCAATAACTTCTCTATTATTTATATATATTTGGGTTCCCTTGTAATTTCTATCTATTACGAATTTTAATTGTATCATTTTGTTTATATCTGATTTGGATGTGCATTCCCAAGCAAAAAGTTGATCAGACTTCTTGTTAGTAATGTCACTTGTTGTGTCTGAATTAGTGTTTTGTGTATGTTTATTTCTAACCATACTTCGTGTTATAGCCAGTATTTTCCTATCATCCGTTTCTGTCGGAATCATAGCCTGCAATGAATCGCTGTTTAGTACTATACGAGATAATGCGTCAGCATTAGTATTCATGCTGCCTTTCTTGTATATAATTTCAAAATTGTAATCGCATAAGTCTAATCTAATACGTGTCATCTTAGATGACGGGTTTCTATGGGAAAACAGAGACACTAAAGGTCTGTGATCTGTTACTACTAAAAATTTGCGACCGTAGAGGTATGGTCTGAAAAAATTTATGGCCCAATGTATGGCCACTAACTCTTTTTCTATTATCGGTTTGTTTAAATCGTGTTTGTTTAGAGACTTGCTCGCGTATGATATTGGTAGATCTAAACCAATATCACCTTGTGACAAAACAGCACCTAACGCATAATTTGAGGCGTCTGTTGTCAGTACAAATTGTTTTTCAAAATTTGGGTATTGTAGTATCGGTGGGTTTAATAATTTTGTTTTTAACGTTTCAAAAGCATTTTGACAATCTTCAGTCCAATTAAATTAAACATCTTTTTTTAGTAGTGAGTTCAAAACTTTAGCTATTTCTGCAAACTTGGGTATGAACCTCCTATAATAATTGCAGAAAGCAACAAATCTTCTGACTTCATCTGTGTCTTTTGGTACAGGGTAATTTTTAATGATTTTATTTTTTGCTGGGTCAGTTTTAATGCCCTTAGCAGTTATGAGGTGTCCTAGATAAACAACCTCTGGTTTCAAAAATGAGCACTTGTGTGCATTTAGTTTTAAATTAAATTTCCTCATCCTTTCAAAAACTTTTGCTAAATTTTCATTGTGATGCCCTAAACTGCATCCAAACACAATAATATCGTCTACGTATAGAAATGCTTCAGCATCTAAACCACTCAATGCTATTGTTAGCATGCGCTGAAAGCTGTTGGACGATATTTTTAGTCCAAAAGGTAGGCGTTTAAATTGGTAATGTCCGTTATTTGTTGAAAAGGCAGTTAATTGTCGTGAGTCTTCGTGTAATCGTATTTGGTGGAAGGAGCTAGTCATGTCCAACGTCGAAAAGTATTTAGCTCTTCCTAATTTGTCAAGTACGTCTTCTATTTTTGTAAGGGGAAACTTGTCGTTAACTATTTTTTCGTTTAGTTTCCTGAAATCGACCACTAATCTCCATTTTTTTTCATCATTATTTGATTTTTTTGGAACAACTAATAGTGGCGAATTGTAAGGGCTAACTGAGTGTTCAATAATGTTGTCTTTTAAAAGTTTGTCTACTTGTTCGTTGATCTCTGTCATTTGTGTCTGTGGGAGTCTGTAGTTCTTTATGTATACCGCTGTTGAATCAGTAGTATGAATTTCTTGCGTGTAAAAATTGTTCACGGTCAATGGTTCTCCGGGGAGGTGGAATATATCTTGGAATTGTTTTAAAATGTCAATAATTGATTTTTCTGCCTCCGGTTCGTTGCATCCTATGTCTAATGTTTTTAAAAGTTCTTGTAATCTATGTGCATTAAATTTATTAGTTTCTTTGCTTGTAAATATGTTGTAGTTTTTTAATGGTTTTGTTTCTATGTTTATATCCTCTAAATTTATTTCTTCTTCTGTCGTGTTTAAAACTTTCACGTGTGCTACGCCATTTGCAGGTATTATGCTATTTGCAATGAAGACTCCATTATTTATTTCTTTGTTAAGGATTAAACTATCTTCATTAACCCTAATATTTATGGGGATCACTGCTTCTGATCGAGCAGGTACTGTAAAGTTTTTATAATTTAAAATTATTGGTAAAGTTAGTTCTTTTTCATTTATTAAAAATGTTACCGTGTAAGTTTCAAAATCTATTTTAGACATGTACTTTCTCAACATGTCACGCCCTATTATGCCATCTGTTAATATTGGAAATTCATTTTCTACTATGTGGAAATTGTGTGTTATTTCCTCCGTTTCAATTAAAAAATTTAAATATGATGTGCCTATGCACTCTATACTTTCATTTGTTATACCAGTTATTGTTGAAATATTTCTTGTTTCTATTTTATTCACGCTTCTTTTCTTGCAGATAGAAATATCTGCTCCCGTGTCTATTAGGAATTTCAGATTCTCATTTGTATTTTTGCACTTTAATATAATAAAATTGGTTAAATTTTTAGTAAGTTGTAGGATCAGTTTTGGCCTCTGTGGGTAACAATTCCTGCTACCCGGCCATATCCGTTTCCCTGCGCATTGTTGTTGTTTGTAAAATTTGTATTTCTATTGAAATTGTTATTATTGTTTATAAAATTATTATTATTATTTCTGTTTTCACGGTAAAAATTATTGTTATTTTGAAAATTGTTGCTTCTGTAATTGTTATTATTTCTGTAATTGGTATTTTGATTGTTGTTTTGAAAATTATTATTGTTTCTGTAATTATTATTTGAAAAATTTTGATTCCTTTTTTGAAATGTATTATTTCTATAATTGTTATTATTTCTGTTGGAAAAATGTTGATTATTGTAATTTCTGAAGTTTTGATTAAATCTATTATTTTGCTCATTATAGTTTCTTGAATTATTTCTGTTCTGTATATGTAAAATATTGTTTCTATCTGTTGAAAGATTTTGCTCAATATTCAAGCATCTTTCAGTTGCTTCATTAAAAGTTTTTGGCGGATTCGCCTGTAAAATAGTTTTATATTCTGTCCTGACACCTTTTGAAAAAATATTAAGTGCCATACTTTCGTTGACCTTAAATATTGCATCTTTTGTCTCTTGACTGGGTTTCTCTAAGCTTTGTAGCTCTAAATTGCTTAATTGCTCTGACAATTCTGTTATTTTTTCTCTGTATTCGGAAATTGTTAGATTATTCTGTGATATAGAACTAAATTCATTTAGCATTTGCTGTACTGTTTTTGGATTGGGATAAGATTTCACCAATAAAGATTTTAATTCAATTAATGTCGAAGGTCTGTTCAAACGTCCAAGTATACTTCTCACTTGGGTTGTTAATTTAAAATTGTATACATACTTTATAAAAATGGCCTTATCTTCATCTTTTATTAAATCATGAAGCAATTCTGCTTTCACTATAAAATCATCTAATTCTTCATAAACTCCTTTAAAAACTGGTAGGTTTTTACCTACTACATTTATGTCAAAACTTGACATTTTTGGCAAATTAGTTTCTTCCTCCCAAACCGATGATAAATCCAAGTTTATTTTATCTTCTTTTCGTGTTATTAAATTTTTTATGAATTCATGTAATTCATAATAAATTTTATTAAATTCTACAATAAAATGTTTGCAATCTTCTAAAGTTTCATATTTGACTATTTCGTTTTTCAAATTTTCAATTTTTTGCAATTTAGCCTTTTTATATTCTTCAGTATAAGTTCGATTTTTACTTTTTCTGAAATTTTTCTTTAATTTTTCAAGAAATATTATGTATTCTTTAATAATGTCCATAAATTTATGTCATGACATCAAAACATTAAAATTTTAAATTTTTTTTTTATTTCAATTGAATCACCCTGTGATTCATAGTGCCAATAAATCATGCATGCCAACATTTAAACATGTGTCTGCAATGATTGATTGCGAATAAGAACAAAGAAAAAGTAAAATCTGACGTTTAAGTTTTATGAATGAAGAATGTAATGGCGGTCGAGTAGTTTTCGCGTAGTGAAAAAAAAATTTTTTATTATAAGTGTCGGTCGCGATTCAATATTCAAAGAAAAGGTAATTTTAACAAAATGTAGCAAAGATGTTATAATCCGTGCGCGTAGTTTTCGTTTAGCATATATTCGCTAAATGTATGCATTTAATTCAATTTTAAGTGTAGTGTTTTGAGCAACAAAGCATAAAAAAAAATATATGCAAAAGAAAGAAATGTTGTTGTTCGCAAAAATTTTGTTTATCTTAACTATTTGCCAAGTGTTTGTGTGTAAGAGAAAAAAAAATTTGTAATAATAAGCGCAACAAGTTGTTATTGAAGTGAAAAGATGCAAGTTTCGTGTGTTATTTTGTGTACAAAAATTTAATAATAAATTTAAAAAAATATGGATTTACTTCATTGTTTATTTGTTAATTAACATTACTTGAAAAATAAATTAAGAAAGGGTTATTAGTTCTTCAGTGTTTCTTTATAATTTTGTTTTATAAGTTTGTTTTTATAAAATTAATGATAAAAATAAATTTTTGTTTATTGTTGTTGTTGTTTATTAATCGGCTGCTCCAGTTCCCTTTGTTGCTCCTCTTCTACGCCCAGCAACCATGTCCTGTAGGTGCTCATGAATTCCTCTGCGTGTTGTTCAAATAGAGTTGTTGTACTCCATGATTTTGGTGCTTTTACGTCATCACCATCTGGTACGTATTCTTGCTGTATGTGTTGTTTTGCCGTCGGCAAAATTTCTTCTTGCGTACGAATCAAATTTGGGTCCGTGTTTGGCAGGATCGCCATGTAAAGTTTTATTTTGAAATTTTTGTTTTTAATTAAAAGGACCTGCCTCAAAAATTTTGCCGGCGCTTAATAACGCCACTGGCTCTAAGTTTTTATATTTTTTCCTTTAAAAACAGCCGGCATGAAAATGCACTTAGGCTTAGAAAATAAAAGATCAAGCTGATTTAAAGCTCGAGGAACTAATGATCTTTATTTTCAAATTCTTGATGCTTATAAAGACAAAAAACGGTATTTTGAAAAAGTGCATAATTTTAACATAAAAAGTGCGTGAGTGAATAATAAATATAAACTTAATGTGTAAGTGCGTAATACAAAATAAATATAACAAAATATATAAACATTAAAAGTGCGCGAGTGAAATACATAGAACATTAGCTTAGTGCGAAAAAGCGTCTTGTAAATCAAATATATAACCACGGGTCATTGTGCGTGGTGAATATAAACAAACATAAATACAGTGCAACCAAATAGTTTGTGTACGTTTGGTTGCTTAAACTTGGTGCGCACTACAGTCACGTAGTTCTGTAGTGTAGCATATCACAATAGATCTGCTGAAATTTCTCCGTTCCCTATAATAAAACCGAGGTACTTGGTTTCTGTAACACAGAACTTACTTTTTATAATATTAAGTGTCAGATAAGCTTCCCGAAAACGGTTTGCAATTTTTATCAAAATACTTAAATGAGTTTGAAAATCTTCAGATACAATGCATAAATCGTCTAAATATCCAAACACGCAGTGACTTAATTCAGGCAGTATAAGTTGATCTATTAATCGGCACATTGTGGATGGTGCATTGCGCAGCCCAAAAGGGATAACTTTAAAGTGATAAAGGCTCCTTCTAGGTATAGAAAAAGGTTAAGATTTTTCGGTCAAGCCAATTTGCCAATAGGCATTTTTTAAATCCAATTTTGTTATGTTTTCTTTAGGTAAGCGAGAGAATATTCCTTCTATACTATGTATAGAGTAAGCATATTTCAATGTCACGTCATTGAGCTTTCTTGCATCAAGACACAGTCTGACCTTTCCAGGCTTGATTACCAATCGCATTGAGAGCACCACACACTCGATGATTTTTAAAAATTGTGTTCTGCCTAAACCTTCGATTTCGAAATTGGAAAAAGTATTTTAACTTCATCAAGCTGTTTCTTTTCAAGTGGTGTCAAATGAATAAATTTATCTGTGCAATCCGATGTTTGCACTTGATCTGAAGAAAAAATTGAATTAATAACATTAGGGCCAAATTGAAACTACGCCAGAAATCAATTCCTAATATGAGATTTTGAGTAGTAGAAGGTATTATATATAAACGTAGAGAATGTTTTTAATTTTTATATTCTATATCCACATCAATGAAACCTAAAAATTTATGAGGTTTTCCATCAGCGGTGTTGACGTTATATTTCGAAATATTGGATATTTAGAAAAATCTTCAATAGCTAACCTTGAACCCACGCAATTAACGTTGGCTCCGGTATCCAGAAGACCAAATTCGATTTTATTTAAAAAATTTACTTGTGCGTTAATTCGTTGATCATTATTGTTAAATAAAGATGAAACAAGTAATCGTTTCGGATTGCGAAGTGTTTTGAAAAAATTTCTGGTTCTGGGAAGAAAGCTACACCTCCAACACTAGCAAATATGAGAGAGAGTAAAGTGTGCAAAACCGGTCAAACCAATACACCGACTACTAGCGACACACCGCTCTCGTCCGCGTCTCTTATAAGTTTCATCGATCAGAAGCTGGATAAACAGAACTCACTGATGGAAATGCTTCTCTCTCAGCAAAGCGAGTTAATAACTACTCATAATAATGAAAAAATCACTCTTGCGCTTAAGGAGAGTGAAGAAAGAATTCTCACAGAGTTGCGAAAAAATGTGAGCGAATTAAATTGTGGCTTGATGGCTGTAACTAATAGAGTTACCCAACTGGAATTTGAAGCTGAAAGGGTTGGACTGCTTAAAAAAGATGTAGGTGCACTTAAAGCAGAAGTGGAAATCTTGAAACTGCAATTAGCAAAACATGATAACGCCGCTGTCGCCTGCGACCTAAAAATAAACGGAGTACCATACGCTAATGGCGAGGATCTTCATAGCGTTTTAAATAATATATCAAATGCAGTTAAAATGCAATTACCTAATGTCAAAAGTATATTTCGAGCAAAACCGTCTAACCCTCAAAACACCTCTAATGATACCACGATCATAGTCAAATTTGATACAACATTTGACAGGAATACCGTTTTAAATTTAATTTCAAAATTCAGACGAGATAGCAAGGATCTACTTCGTCTGTACCACGCTGGTTTTAAGTCCAACAATGCGATTTACGTAAACGAAGGCTTAACGAAGGCGAACTCAAACATTCTCCAAGCAGCACTTCGCTTCAAAAAGCAGAAAAAATTTCCGCTGTTTTCACTCGTCGCGGCTTGCTGCATATAAAGTTCCAACCTACCGACAATGCCATTCCCATTGACACCATAAACAAACTAAATGTCGCTGCTTGGTCACTCTCTAACGATCAAAGCTTTACTAATAACGTTCGCTTCGAGGCTGAGACAGAAAACATCAACAACAACAACAATAACAACAACTACGCTACAACTGCGGAACCCCGATCATAAACACTCCTCTTCTTCATGCTATCTCAAACTTACTTTTTGTTTATGTTACTGGTTTGTTATATATCTGATTTAAAAAGATATACTGCTAAATTTACTTTTTTGTTAATTTTCCTGTTTTGTAATTTATCTGTTTTGGAAAGATACACTGTAACTGTTCGTACAATGCGATCGGCTAATTCCCCTCTTCTGCTAAGATTAATATGCTTATACGGCAGTCATTTACTAGTTTTTGAAAGAATTGTAGCAATAACAAATACAAATGCTCTAATTCTGTGCTTTGTTATTCCTTATACTTTCTTAATGGTATTTGTTTATAATTTTCATGTTTTATAAGCAATCTCTGTTTTTAAAATGAATACTGCCATACAAAATGCAAATGAACTAGTTTTTGTCATATTTACTGTCTTTAAAGTGCGTTGCTTTATTTTATGTTTGAAATATGTAATATACAGTAATGTCTTCGTCAAATAATAACTACCGCGGTTCCAGGGACGCTACCTTTACCTTAGTTCGCATTTTATGCAAAAAAAAAAAGACTGGCTTAAAAGTATGTCATATTAATGCACAAAGTCTAAATAACAAAATTGATGAATTCAGATATTTATTCGAAAATTCCCGTGCAGATATTGTGTGCGTTTCGGAGACGTGGTTTATGACTTGCGTAAAAGACAGCGTTTTTAAAGTAAATAATTATAGGCTATTTCGAGCGGATAGAGCAAGCCATGGTGGTGGTGTTGCTATGTTTATAAGGGAGGGTATTAAATGCCAGCTTGTTTGTAGATCAAGTCCTTCTGACAAAGTGGAGTTTCTTTTTCTTGAAGTAGCATACGCATCAAGTAAGCTTCTTGTAGGTACAGCATATAGACCCAACCGCGCTATAGACACTGACGTTTTTATTGATAGGGTCGAGGCTTTGTCACTTTCATACTCTGACATAATCATCTGTGGCGATTTTAATAGTAACATTTTGGAAGAATCTCATCTTGTCGATGATATGAAATCTATTGGACTTTCTCTATCAAATACGACCACACCAACACACTTTTCGAACACTAAAAATACTTTGCTAGACCTCTTTTTCGTGAATGAAACCAGTAAAATTTTGCTTTACGATCAGTTATTTGCACCTATGTTTTCTAAACATGATCTTATATTTCTAGCTTACGACTTTAAGTTGATTCCTAAAGAGGAAAAGTTAACGTTTCGTGACTTTAAAAATGTTGATCATGTATCGTTGTTTGCTGAAGTCGAAAGCATAAATTGGTCCACTTTATTTTCTGTCCCACAGGTAAATGACCAAGCCGAAAAAATAAGCCGAGAAAATAATATAAAATATCTTTTTAACAAATATGTCCCCAACAAAACTAAAATTTTTCAACACAACCAGCCACCTTGGTTTTCAAGTAGGATAAAAATGCTAATAAGAATGCGCAATGGGGCTTTTAATAGGTGGAAGAGGTTCAAGACGCCTGAGCTACAAGATTACTTTAAGCAATTATGAAGAGATGTCGTTCGAGAGGTGTCAGCTACTAAGCTGGCACACTTCGAACATAAGTTTGCATTTGCCCTGAATGGTAAGCAGAAATGGAATCTTGTGCGAAAAATTGGAATAGGCAAAAGTGTGACCTGTGATAATCATCATACTGATGTTAATGAGCTAAACAAAAACTTTACTAGCTTACCTATGCCTACTTCTCGACCAGATTTTTATGATGACATTAGCCCACCGCATTTACTTTCGAGTTTTAGTTTTTCCGGCGTGGACCAAAACGAAGTTGTACAGAGTATGCTAGCAGTAAAATCAAATGCTATGGGCACAAATGAAATGCATCCAATTTTTATTAGGATGCTTCTCCCACAGTTATTGCCATTCTTCACATATTTTTTCAATTCCATTTTAACTAGATCTGAGTTTCCCTCTAGCTGGAAAAGAGCAAAGATTATTCCCAAATCGTGCGATGATTTCCGCCCAATCGCAATTCTGTCATTTTTTTCGAAAATGCTTGAGAACATAATGAACAAGCAAATGAAAGCTTTTATACAGGAAAATTCATTATTGTCTGATTACCAGTCAGGTTTCCGAGCGAAGCGAGGCTTCGTAACTGCCTTACTCGAAGTAACTGAGGACTTAAGATATGAACATTGACAAGTCTAACACTGACTCCAACAACGTTACATTTTTAGTTTTACTAGATCATTCCAAAGCTTTTGACACAGTTGATCACCGGGTGTTATGTAAAAAGCTAAAACAACTTTTTAACTTTTCTCCAACCGCTGTTATATTTTTGATGTCATATATCAAGGGCAGATCACAGACCGTATATATCAACAATAATTATTCAAACTTCTTACTGTTGTGACTCACAACGAGGTATTCCCCAAAATATTGTCTTTTTGCTAGTGGCCAAGTGCTGGCAATGAAAGTTGATCCACCGCAACAACTAAGCGAGCGATCAACATTCATTGCATTGCGGCACTTTTATATGAATTCAATGCCAAGGCCGGTAAAATAAACAAACCAAAAGTAAGACAATAAAATGAACACTGATCTACCGCAACAACAACTGGGCGATCAGTTTTCATTTTATTTAAAGACAATAAAATAAAGCCAACAATTTACTTCTGTGCGGCCAGCGTAAAATGCTAGCTAGGCAAAAACCAGAGGTAAATTAATTTTAATATTTTATTGTTGTATTTAACATACACACAGTTTGGCAAAACAAATATAATTTAAATAAGAATTTAACGTTGGAATATGACCCAATTACACATGTTATACATGTTTGTATGTTTGCTTAGCCAAAGTTGGCACCATTAAATAAATATGTAAGAATATGTTTAATAAGAACTTAATAATGAAGTTAATTTAAGCCAAAGGCGGAAGATAAACCGCTGATTAATCAATAAGTAGAATTGAGTTTGTAAAAATGAAGAAGAAGAAGCGTGGCCAGATATGTTATAAATATCTGGTCCCCGCTAAAATAAAAGAGATTGATATGAAAAACAAAAAGACCTGCAGTCGTTTCTTTTACTGAAGAAGGCCGGATTTTCGATACGCAGGACACCCCTACAAGTAAGTATAAACAAAAACCTCCACGCCTGAATGCACCTAAGGGTGACGGCGACAGAGGTATTTTTTTTTAGTAGCTTGCCAGTGGCGCTCTTAAGCGCCGGCAAACAACCCATAGGTAGGACGTCGCTCGGCGACTGTTAGGACCAACGCGTATCCTCTTAGAGGGGATACAACAAAATGGCGCAGCCGGTAGGATCCTTCTGTCCACGGGGACAGCAAGGATGTTAGGATCCTTATTGTTACAGGAACAATAAGGACAACTTTGCTTGTTTAATTTTAAAAAAAATTTTAGAGGAGTACAATTTTTATTAGATCCTTCTGTTATAGGAACAGTAAGGACATTGGATTTTTTTTTGAAGGGACTCAAAGTGATCGGTGGTACTATGTTGTTACAGGAACAACAAGGATATTTTGGAATGAAAATTTTTTTTGGAATTTAAATTTTTGTTAGGATCCTTATTGTTACAGGAACAATAAGGATATTTTTTTTTTAAGTTTTTGTAAAATTGTAAACGAATGAAATTTTTTTTGATAGGGCATTTTGAAACTAAAATTTTTTCTCTGTGAAGGAAAATTTTTGGTGGTTTTTTTTTTGTTCACGGGAACATTGAGGATAAAAGATCCTATTGACTTTTATGTAATGGTTTAAGTTTCGGTTGAACCTTTCTAAGTTTGCAATTCAAAATCTTCCACCACCTCTCGGAAAGAGGCTGGCAGGAACAAAAGTTTCTGTGTTCAAGGTTTAAGTTTCGTTTAAAACCTTATTTTTTGTTTAAATTCAACAGAATTTTTTTTGGATCCACTTCAAGGCGATGCTGGAATTTTACGAAGCAGATGCAGTTGGTCAACAAACAGCAAGGATTTTTTTTTAAGGAACTAAATCACCGCGGAAGAGGACGAAACTACAAGAAAACCAGTCAACGGCAAGAGATATCATGGCAAATTTTGAACATAAAAATAAAACTTAAATTGTGTCGGGGTTTTTCGTCACTTATTTGGCGAAATACAAACAAAATATTTATTTATACATGAATTGGAAACAAGCTTTTATAGCCTATGCATCAATTGTTGCTTCGATATGTTTATATGAAAGCTAATTACTGAAAAGAAAAAGAATAAAGATTTATATAAATAAAACAAACTAAATAGCATGTCTTTCATTAAATTCCATATTTTCACATGGCGCAGGCAGAATTTGACAGTTTCATAGAACAATTGTGGAGTGAAATAGAACACTTCTGTAATTCAAGAAAAGATTTTGAAGCAGTAAAAAAAGGGGTGTATGATTCAAAAGAATTAGGTAAAGCCGAGGAGGCAGAGGTTGTCCTGCAAATTTTTACGCAGCTGGTACATAGTGAGTCAAGGGCATCTGTTGAGGAAAAAGAGGACCTGAAGGAGCGATTCAGGGATATCGAAAAGAAATATCACGCAATAAGGATACAACTCGAAGAGACAGAAGAAGGAATAAGGGAAATTGAGGACGAAAACTTAAGATTGAGAAAAATAGTGGGAAATAAGAATATCTCCGAGGAGTTAGTAAAACAGTTAGTCGAGAACGAGCACACAGAGTGTGAAAAGAAATTGCAGGAAGCCCAACAAAAATTTGAAAGTTTAAAGTTGGTAAGAAGAGATCGGGAAACAATAGTAGTACCAACAACCGTTAAAATGAATATAAGTGAAATAGCCAAAACGGTGAGTAACTTAGTACCACTATTTTCAGGTACTGAGTCACCGGCAGAAGTTTATAGGTTTATACAAGGATGCGAGTTGGCATTCAAAGCGGTGAAACCAGTAGAGGCACAGGACTTCACAGATTGTGTGAAATTAAGGTTACATGGGGAAGCATTTGAGTTTTGCAGGAATAAGAGATTCGGCAAGGTTGAGGAACTCTATGGGGCAATCAAAGCGAAGTACCTTAAGGAAACAACGTATAATACGTTGATAATGGAGCTATCGCATTGCGTCCAAAGACCGGGAGAGAAGTTAAGTTCGTTCGCAAACAGAATAAGCGACATAGAGTCTCGGGGTAGAGATCTAGTAGGTGATGACGGTATCCTGTGGGAACAGCTCAGTAGTTCAATCGTTAGTGCGTTTAAGGTGGGCGTCTCCGACCCGAACCTACGAACGATTTTATTAACGACAACCGGTTTGGGTCTCGCAGCATTAGAAAGAAAGGCGTTAGAAATGGAGATCATGTTAAAAGGAGGTGAGCTAGGGAGAACCGCACAAGGCCATAATAACTATGGGCAAGAGTACCAGGGCAAACAGGGAATTAGATTTCCCCGGGAAGGAAATCAGGAACAAAGAGGACAGTATAGCATACAGGAAGAGGATGCAAAACAATTGACAAATAACAGATTAGTTATAAGGTGCTCATTTTGCCAGGAGAGAGGGCATACCAGGGACGTTTGTATAACCAGGAGAAACACACCATATTGTGAAAAATGCCAGGAATATGGGCACGAAAAGGGGTGGAAATGTGCCCAAGAATTTAAACCCAGGAGTTATAAAATGGAGGGAAAAAGATATGAATGTAGATGGTGTAACAAGTTAGGCCACGTAGAGAAAGACTGCTACGCTAAGAGAAACTGGGAGAATAGGCAGGGAAACTTTCAGGGGCCCCGCAAAGGCCAATAAGCTGGGACCCCCGAAATAAAAGAACACTTAGGCCGACCAAGATAGTAACAGATCATTCGACATCTAAAAAGATTGTGAATATCTGTACATCTAAGTCAATAGAAAGGATAGTAACAGACAATTCTACGTCTGAAAAGATTGTGAATATCTGTACATCCAAGCCAGGAGAGAGTTCAGTAACAGATAATTCGACATCTGAAAAGATTGTGAATATCTGTACATCCAAGCCAGTGGAAAGTTCAGTAACAGATCATTCAGTAGTGACAGAGAATTTGACATCCGAAAGGATTGTAAATTTCTGTACACCTCATTCAGGAAGGAATGTAGAGAACACAAGCCCAGAATCGAAGGAAACAGTTGAGTCATTGCAGGCGACATCAGAAAAGGTTATAGAAACACTCGGGAAAATAAAAGAAAAATGCTACGTGCTATTAGAAAAATTAAATGGAAATATTAAAGAAGAAAAATTCAATGTGGTAGCAGAAAAGTTAAATGAAAATGTAAGAACGGAAAAAGTCAATGAGGTAGCAGGAAAATTAAATGGAAATATGATAAAAGAAAAATCAGATGTGGTATTCGAGAAATTAAATGAAAATATGGTAGAAGAAAGATTCAATGTGGTAGCGGGAAGATTAAATAAAAATGTAAGAAGAGAAAAATTTAATGTGGGAGTAGGAAAATTAAATAAAAATATTACAGAAGAAAAAATCAATGTGGTAGGAGAAAATTTAAATGAAAATATATTAGATGGTTGCACGCACAAAGAAATGACAGTGCTGGGCACGGAAAAGGGGGAATTTTCGGATATTCGCAAAGTGAATGATGTGTTCGTAGGAGTTCCTTGCGAGGATACAAAAAACGGAAAACTCATTCTACTTGTAGATTCCGGAGCGGACACGAGTTTAGCCAAACAAAATACGTCAAGAAGTAGTTTGAAACGGAGAAATGATTTAAGTTCAAGTAATTATAGTACAGAAGTCGAAATAAATGCTACAAAAATCCCAAAGTTAGTGGATCATAAGCAAGAGATTGCACAAAGAGGTTATTTAGGTGAAAATTTGGTAGACGTCACAAATATTTACAGAGTATTTAAGACGAAAAGAAAAAAAAATAATAATAGTAACACGAAAAAATGGCTCTGACTAATAGTAGGGAAAATCTAATAAAATATAAAATAAAAAAAAAATGGACGGGAAAGAGAAAGATAGTATACATACATATTATACATATTAGGAGTAAAATTATGAGAGAAAAAAACTATATAGTAAGAAAATTTAGTAAAGTTGTAAAGAAAAAAGGTTACTATAAAACAGAATTTAAAAAAAAAAGAAGTAGTGAATGTGAAAGCATATTTGTGGCCATAATTGTGGCCGGAGAAAATCTAAAGTAAAAGGCAATTGTGTTGGCATCTTCAAAGTGAAAGACGTTGTTACGGGTATCCCTCGCAAGGATTAAATTCTAGTACAACGCATTCTACTTGTAGATCCCAAAATAGTGCCAATTTATTTTAATACTGTAAGTTTTGTTTTGGATTGAAATAAAAAAAAAAAAAAAATGTTTAAAAGATTTGATTAAAATGAGAAAAAGAAAAAAAAACTTTTTAATGGAAAGAAAGAAATTTGATAGCGTCAAACGAACGCGGTAAAATATAATAATTAATATGATATAGAAAGTAGAGAAAAAAAATATAATAATGAAAAAAAAAAAGTATAATTTTTACTTTAAGAAAAATATTATTTTACAAATTAAAAGAAAATTGAAAATCACGAAGTTGAAAATTAAAGAAATTGTAATATATATCGAAGAAATAATAAAGAAATAATAAAATATGTTTATCTGCTTCAGATAAAAGAACAATAAAATAGCGTGCGAGTTCGCATAAGAATATTGAAGAAATAATAAAGAAATCTTAAAATATATAAATGTTATGGAAATGTTAAATACAATAGATTCATTATACAGCATGTAAAAATTGTTAAAGTTGTAATATAAAAAAAAAACAATTTGGCGCAAGATTTTAATTTAAAAATAGTTGTAAATTAAGTAATTTTGAAATAAAAATATTAAAATAAGGCATCAGTATTAAAAAATAAATATGAAGTTTACAAATAGTCTTGCATGGATCAAATAACAGGAAGGCAACGAGCAGAGTTAAGACAGCTCAAAGGAACAACAGGAGTATTAAAAGATGCACAAAATTTATGAACAAATTAATTCAACAAACAATTGTAATGAAGATTTAATCGGAAAGCCGATATGCAGCAGGAAGATGATAAAGTGCACTTTATACAGATCAACTGTATAAAGACATAGTAAATTGAAATAGAAGTGCAGGTTTGCAGTATATTCATTTCAACAATGCGACAATCCACTAAAGATGTTAAACTTATCGCACAAATTTGAAATTATTTCCTTTTACATTTTTCAAATATATGCTGGCAGTTTTTTCTGTGGAGCATAGTGCGAAGATGGAGAGTCAGGGCAGGGCAAATGGAGAAGCAAAATATGTTAAAAATAGTATTTTGTACCTGGTAGTTGCCACACTTGGTCGCTTAGTACCTGAGTAAAGCTCTTGGCGTAACATTATAACATTTGGCTGAATACAACAATAATTCGAAATAACGCCTTAACACAATAAATTTGGAGAAGCAGAAATGGCAAGGGTGTAATTTACAACAAATCAAAGACAACCAGTACATAAAGCAAATAAACGCCGTGACAGTTTTTCCGGCGCACCGATGGACTACGCGGGATAAAAATAAAACTGAAGCATGAAAAGAGACCCATAACACTGTAGCATCAAAGCGGGTGTAAAACACAGAGGAACCGTTTACACCAGATGGATGCAAGACATTTAGACCATTAAAAGAATATGAATAAATGAATTAAAAATTTTAAACTGTTAATAGCTAAATGAAAGAGCATGTACTAAGTTATTGAACTATATATAGAAATAAAAGAAGATTTAACATTAAAAAACATTAAGAAAAAAAGCTAGTAAAACAAAGAAACTACTTAAAAGAAAATGCTATATAATAACAAAACGAAGTATACCATAAGAAAATCAAAACAAACATACAAACAAGATAATAAAGAATAAATGGACGAAAATTTTAACCTCTTCAAGGAGAAAATTTTCTTTGTGTAAGGGGGGAGGAATGTTGTGACTCACAACGAGGTATTCCCCAAAATATTGTCTTTTTGCTAGTGGCCAAGTGCTGGCAATGAAAGTTGATCCACCGCAACAACTAAGCGAGCGATCAACATTCATTGCATTGCGGCACTTTTATATGAATTCAATGCCAAGGCCGGTAAAATAAACAAACCAAAAGTAAGACAATAAAATGAACACTGATCTACCGCAACAACAACTGGGCGATCAGTTTTCATTTTATTTAAAGACAATAAAATAAAGCCAACAATTTACTTCTGTGCGGCCAGCGTAAAATGCTAGCTAGGCAAAAACCAGAGGTAAATTAATTTTAATATTTTATTGTTGTATTTAACATACACACAGTTTGGCAAAACAAATATAATTTAAATAAGAATTTAACGTTGGAATATGACCCAATTACACATGTTATACATGTTTGTATGTTTGCTTAGCCAAAGTTGGCACCATTAAATAAATATGTAAGAATATGTTTAATAAGAACTTAATAATGAAGTTAATTTAAGCCAAAGGCGGAAGATAAACCGCTGATTAATCAATAAGTAGAATTAAGTTTGTAAAAATGAAGAAGAAGAAGCGTGGCCAGATATGTTATAAATATCTGGTCCCCGCTAAAATAAAAGAGATTGATATGAAAAACAAAAAGACCTGCAGTCGTTTCTTTTATTGAAGAAGGCCGGATTTTCGATACGCAGGACACAACTACAAGTAAGTATAAACAAAAACCTCCACGCCTGAATGCACCTAAGGGTGACGGCGACAGAGGTATTTTTTTTTAGTAGCTTGCCAGTGGCGCTCTTAAGCGCCGGCAAACAACCCATAGGTAGGACGTCGCTCGGCGACTGTTAGGACCAACGCGTATCCTCTCGGAGGGGATACAACATTACCTATTAACAGAGGCGTACCACAGGGTTCAATCCTGGGACCACTGCTTTTTTCCTTATACGCAAATGATCTACCGCAAGTACTGCGTGACAGCAAGATTCACTTGTACGCGGATAATGTGCAACTATACTTTAGCTGCCCGATGAAAGACATTACACAGTGCGTAGTAACGCTTAATGAAGAATTAGCCCGAGTAAATGAATGGGCGTCGATGAATGGCTTATGCTTAAATCCAAACAAATCGAAATGCCTCGTAATATCAAAGAAACCCTTACAGACATCTGTTCCTAGATTAGTAATAAATGGCTCCTGCATTGAGGTGGTTAAATCCATGAAAAATTTGGCTATTACATTTAATAGTTCCTTAACTTGGTCAAACCATATTAATGAATTGCTTGGTAAAACTTATGGCATGCTGCGTAATCTCTGGGCCACTCAACACTTTACCCCTCAAAATATCAGAATATTACTCGCAAAAACTTATTTGGTTCCTAGGTTGCTATACGGATGTGAACTTTTTCTAGCTTGCGACTCAACGAGCAGACGCAAACTGAACGTGCTATATAATAACATTGCACGATACGTTTTTACGCTGAAGCGTTCCGATCGAGTATCGCAGTTTGCAAATAAAATTCTGCAAATTTTAAAATCATTAAATAAAACTTCAATTTAATAATAAACATAAAATGAATTTGCAAATGATAAACATGATTCTGCTCATGTTGAAGTGTTTAAACTTTAAATGGACTAGTAAATACTTCTTCAGTTTCGCTTTTCTGCGTTTTTTCAATGCTTGTGGCACTCGTTGCATCCTCAGCACGTCTATCGTAGTTAACAGTTTGCAGGCACCCATGTTACATTTTAAAAATTGATTCAGTATTCTGTGCTCTTTTCTGCGTCAAAAGAATAGAAGAAAGTTGGCAGGATCGGAAAGTTCTATATTGTTGATGCAGGATATGAAGATTCTAAGGTCGTTGAGGCAGGATCGCCATGTGGTGTTGGAAGTTGTTTGTATGCTGTGTGTCAGGTAGTGTATTAGTGTATTAGAGGCGCACACGACTTTTTAATCAGCCGCGAGGCTTTTGGTCATGTAAGCCACAAAGGCTATGTTTAGTTTTCCTAAGCCTCAAAGGCTAATTTTAATTCAAGCCACAAAGGCTTAGTTTTTGAACAAAAAAAAATTTAAATTTTTCTTAGGTGTGCTTCTCGCCTGTCCACCAAAATCTATCTGTCTTTATTTTTAAATATTTTAATTTATGTACAATTTTTACCAGTATTATTCTTAAACTAATTTTACTACTATTTCCAAGACTCCTCCTTTAATTCCAATGATTTTTAGATTTACTTTGAAAAATCAACAATTGACTAATCACTTTTAGTTTATTAACCTTTCCAAATTTCCCCCACTAATTAATATTTTAAGCATCATTTATTGGTTCGCTCAAATTCTTGGCCTCGACTTTAAAGTGTCATCGGCACTTATTCAACTTATCGCTTGTTGTTGTTGCTTTGTGTTTTTCTGTGCAATGCACTTGTAACACGAGTCCCGCTGTCACTGTTGCACTTCAGCTTGTGCGGTATCTAGTTGCACAAGCGTAAAGGGGTGCTAAATGCACTTCATGAGAATTCGAGCTACAATTAGTTGTGTTTACTTTGAGGTTATTTATTCGGTTAAATTTGGAAATTTTGTCAACATTATGTTGATATGTTTATTGTTATCATATGTTAGACAATTGAAGTGAAGATCTTTTGGTGGTTGTTTGTCTTGAATGTGTGTACGTATGTAAGTACACTACACTAGAAACCCTCCGTGGTTTTGCTCGCGATATGGTAACAATTTCTTGTTTTTTATTTTTGTTGTAACAGTGAGTAGCGTAAATGACAGCTTTAATTGTTTTTTTTTTCTCATTTTGGTTGTAACAGTGAGTAGCGTAAATGACAGATTTAATTGTTTTTGAAAAATTTCAGATATTACGTCTGTTCCCCTTACTCGATTCAAGTAGCTTGAAGTTGCTTGAAAGCGTTATTTTACAAATTTTTAAAGCTCTTGAGAGAAGAATAACATGCAAAATGTCACTTTCTAATCTATTACAATTACTTGAACTTAGTAAGGGAACAGACCTATTGTTGCGATTCCATTGTCATTTAAATAATAGTGAAATGAAAGCTGCAACAACCAAAACTATAAAAACATGACATGAAGGAAATGTCATAAGAATAGCCCACCTTAGATTAAACAATATATATGAGCAGATCAGGTCGGTCTGTTCCGGTCTAGTATGATTCACCAAAGAGCGCTGGCCTTTAGCTGCCAACCTTGGTAAGTCGAGCTTTTTTTTGCATATAACTTTCGGGCAATTGGTGCTCGGTTTATATGCAAACGGAGAAAAACAAAATAAGAAGAAAACACCATGAATTAGTTAGCTTAGATTATATTTACAATATTTATTTTTTACGTGTTATTTGTTCGGCAAATCTGCAATAGGTGATATTTACTTATAAACACGTAAAGATGGCTGCTGCAATTAGTGCAAGAAGTGCCTATACAGCAACGTTAAAGAAAACTTAAACTATGCACCTGACAATCAATTAGTGATTGCTTGCTGATAATCAACAAGTGATTATTTAATTCCAATTAGTGGAAATATTTAATTTACTCCGATATACCATTTAATACTAGCACGGTGTATCCTTTTCTCCCGCCAGTTAACTCTTTTGAAACTCCTCTAATGGACCCAAATATTGTTATGTGTTATCTTCGACAAGTAAAATCTTCTTTTACAACCGGCCCTGATAAAATTCCAAGCTGTAATTTAAAGCAATGTGCTACAAACCTGTGTACTCCTCTAGCAAACATTTTTAATATTTCCTTGCATAGTGGTTATTTTCCTATTATATGGAAGGATTCTTATATTATACCCCTTCATAAATCTGGCTCTAAGATAGATGTTTCTAGCTATCGAGGAATTGCAGAATTAAATGCAATCCCTAAGTTATTTGAGAAAATCATAACTGATCAATAAACCCACTCCGTGTCTTCCACCATTTCTGTCTTTCCACATGGTTTTTTGAAGGGTAAGTCCATTACAACAAACCTCTTAGAGTTTACTACGCGTGTTATAAATGGTTTTACTTTGGGACTGCAGACTGATGTTATTTATACGGACTTTAGCAAAGCCTTCGACAGTGTTAATCATAATATTCTTTTGAAAAAACTCTACCTTATTGGGTTTCCTGTCACATTATTAAATTGGATAAATTCGTATTTATCTAGACGTACTCAAAAGGTTTTATATAAGAATTCTCTTTCAAAAAGTATTTCGGTCACTTCTGGCGTTCCTCAGGGCAGTCATCTTGGACCGATTTTGTTTTTAGTATTCATTAATGATCTTCCTTCGGTAATAAAACACTGTAACGTCTTAATGTACGCTGACGACGTGAAACTTTTTCTTTGTTACAAATCACCCGAAGAACGACATCTTTTACAATCTGATCTAAATAGACTTGTGGGCTGGTGTATTTTAAATATATTAAATCTCAACTTAAAAAAATGTAAGCTAATGACATTCTCGCGAAGATCTGCTAATAACATAAATTACACTATAAATAACACTGACTTAGAAATAGTTTCCAGTTTTCTCGATCTTGGTGTTATTATGGATTCAAAACTTCGCTTCAATCTCCACGTTAATATGGTGATAAATAAGGCAAGAGGAGTCCTTGGTTTCATTAAAAGATGGGCTAAAGAATTCAGTGATCCCTTGACTACTAAATTATTATATACCTCTCTCGTAAGGCCAATTCTTGAATATGCATCAGTTGTATGGAACCCACAATATAATGTCTACATCGACGCCATAGAATCCGTTCAAAAACAGTTTTTTTTTGCTTTACGTCATAGTCGTTGGAACCCCAATATTATGCTTCCATCCTTCCCTAAGAAGCAGAAGAATGATGCTTAATGTCATGTTTCTGTATAAATTACTTCGTGGCGAGATTAATTCGGAATATCTCATCTCAGCTCTATATTTTAACATCCCAAGGAGAGGAACTAGAGATTTTCTGTTTTTCAAGTTGAGTCAGTGCAGTTCTAATTACGCTCTTCATGAACCTTTACGATGTATGTGCAGTGATTTCAATGATAACTTCAACATGATTAATTTTTCTGATTCGGTAGACGTCTTAAAACGGAAAATTATATTACATTTAAATAATTAAATCAATTTAACTTCATCGTATTATACCTAACGCAGTTTTATAACAATGTAATGTTGGTAATTGAGATTGTTCTGTTTCTCCTTTTTGTCTCGATATTATGTTTTATAAAGTAAGCACCATCAAATATGAATCGTTTTTAAAACTTACTTTTTAATTATTAAATATTTTAATGTTAAATCGAATTGGGATTTACGTGCTCGCGTGGTTTCCTGATTTGAAATTAGACTGAACTCACACTATCACCTGGATTGGTGTGCCAGAGTATATCTCTTTTCCACACAAGTTTATGCCTGCGTTGGCCCAAATGCATATCCAACTCATTGGGATTTTGATTTGGCGGGTATGAGATTTATCTCATTTCCACGTAGGTCCTTGGGTTGGACAATGGCCGCAAACCAGTCAAAATGAGCTTAGTGTTTTGGATTGTTTTTGAAATCAGGATTGTTTTTCGGGTACCTTAAATTGATAATCACTATAATTTAATTCGATGTTGCTTATTAATATGGAATTAAATATACTTAAATACGCGTTTGATATATATCAAAGTTTTAAATTCCGCTGAAAAGCCAATTAATGTGCTTAGTGGAAAATCCCAATTGCCAATAGGGGGTATGTTTTAGTACGTAGGTACATTCTGTCTGTCCCGCCCGATTCGGGCAGGATCTAGAATGTAAATCGTGCATGCGTATAGGACGGGTATACGTATCTTTGGAAGATTTCATACCTCCGGGCGAATCAAAAAATAAAAATATTAATGAAGCGTACTACTTTGAGAAATCAATTTGTTATCATAAGTAAAAAGCAAAACTCACTCGTCGGAGAAGCTGATCGAGCGACTCGTTCGTGTATCGAGAATCGATACTGGAACGAGTCGATAAAGTAGTAAGTCCATCTATTACTTTTACCTTAAATTATATTGCGAAACCTTTAGGGTTTCGGCCTAAACAATATATGTGTCGATAAGGAATTATCGCTAAGTCGACTTAAGACAGAACTGATTTCTTAATGCAGCTGTGTTCTACATATAAAGAACTATAAACAAACACAATCTGGAGCTTCTAGCATGACCTTAGCCAAAGCTATGACACAAAACCTAAACAACCTTTCATTGAACTCATATGGCATTAAAATAATTTTTTAACCAAAAACTTAAAACCTTAGCCGCGCTTGATTGCCTTATCGCACAGGTTCGTATTGGATACTTTTTTGGTACTTGTCTCGGTCCTAGGGTTCTTACTACCTTTTTTTAAGATAACCCACAAATATTGTGAGAATTTGTGAAGAAGATTTTAATAAACTTGAAATGGTTAAGGCAGGACCATATACTGGCCTATTATTAATAAAGAATACAACGAATATCAAAAAATTAAGTGTAAATCCTACTCATACCTAAGTGAGCATAAATCCTTGTGTAAATGATTCCCACAATGATTCTCATATTAGAGAGTGATAGTAAAGAACTAAAAGTGATAACAAGGAGCAAGAGACAGCTTGAAGATAGAACAGAGATTATGAGCAAAAATATGGAGAAAAATGCGAGTGAAATGAAAAATAAAGGTACCAACCACCCGAGTCAACACCTCCAAGGAAGTGTTAAAGAGAGTAACATATCTCACAAGGAGTCTGATCAACTCTATATTAGGAATGTACATCCTTTAATGACGTAAGGAAGGTAATAAGAATGCAATTTATTATAAAAGAAAAATGCAAGCTTGCCTTACAAACAATTAATAATGAAGTGCACACAACATGTAGCGATGACCCTTCGCGCCTAGGTGAGATGTTGGTGAAGCTACATCGTTTATTACGAAATTCATAAATAAAGGAGCTAGCCCTTTGTGATAAAGATTTTATATTTAAAAATATTGATATTAATATGTTTAAAAAAAATACAATGTACTAGTATACAAATCTCCGCTACAAATAAACAACACGCTCAAACAATACAAATTAATTGAAGAATTCCACAATTCAAGCACATCTGAACACATGGGAATAAGAAAAACAATTTCTAAACTTAAACAAAGATATATTTGGAAAGGGATGAGGAAAATGGTAAAAGAATTTATAAATAGCTGTGAAAAATGCAACAAAAATAAAACTACACAACACATAAAAGAAAGTTTCGTATTGATAGACACAGCAACCACAAGTTTCGAGAAGATCTCAATAGACGCAGTGGGTCCGTTACGCATTTCAAACGGATATAGATACATTTTAACGATGCAATGTGAGTTAACAAAATTTGTAATCGCACACCCGATCGAAACCAAAGACGCTAAGACAGTCGCATCAACCCTTGTTGAGCAGCTCATACTCAAGTACGGTTGTTTTAAAACACTTTTGTCTTTCACAATTCACAAATAATGTCAAGTGTTTGTAAACTACTTGACACTCGCCAAGTGTTTAGTTCTCCTTATCATCATCAAACAATCGGAGCGCTCAAAAGAAACCACAGAGTACTTAACCAATACATGCTTTCCTTCGCAGAAGATTACGAATGGGATAAGTGGATAAATTATTATACTTTTGCGTATAATAACTGCAGCCCAGCTGGAGACAATTGCTACTTTTGCACCAGAAATTGCGACAGTTAGTGGTTAGTTTTCTGTCCCAAAAGTCTGCAAAGATACGTCAATTCTCCCCTTTCTGTTCCAAAGTTGTGAGAAGAAGCGTCAATTGTCTCCTTTTCTATCCCAAAGTACTGCAGAAATGCGTCAATTGTCTCCTTTTCTATCCCAAAGTACTGCAGAAATGCGTCAATTGTCCCCTTTTTTATCCCAAAGTACTGCAGAGATGCGTGAATTGCGTTGCCTGGTAACGGATGAAACTTAACGGTAAATAAGGTTCCATAAGGTGAAAAAGTGTTTACAAAATATAATATATAAAAAAAATATTCAATAAAATAAAACAAATAAAAAAAGAAATGAATAAAAGTGAAAAAAGAAAGTTAAGAAGGGACATTAAAAAAGAAAAAGATTTACTTCTTAGTAAATGTGTAAAAAAGGAATGCGAAGAGGAGGAAGATGTGTGGAGCGAAAACATTTCCACAGATGGCGATTGTCCATTGCAATTGGAATTCGATGACCATGCTGAAACCAGTGGTATCGATTCGGGCAAATCTAGCCTGAATAGCAAATTATAAAAATGGTACATTAAAAACAGGCCCCCTAGAAATTGCGTACGGGAACTAATTAAAATTTTACGGGAAGAAAAAATAGATGTGGACAATTTTTACAAATTTTCGAATACAACTAAGCCCGACATTAGGAGCGTAGCAGGCGGTTCTTATTTACATGTTGGAGTTGTAAACCAGTTCAATATGTTGGCAGGTGCTGAACGCCTCCCAAAAGCCATAAATATAGATATAAATATTAACGGATGTCCTCTCGCGGATGAAGCTCGCGGGCTCAACTGTGGCCGATTTTAGTTCGCATAAATAACATTGAAAATCAGCCAGTTTTTCCAGTGGGTGTTTTCCTAGGAAACAGTAAGCCAACTAGCTGCGAGGAGTTTTTAAGCGCATTTGTTGTTGAGCTGGCTCCTCTTTTGCAGAATGGTTTTAATATAGAAGAAAATTCGTACGAAGTAGCGATCAGCTCAATTGTTTGCGACGCACCGGCTAGAGCGTTTATAAGTGGGACGCCAGGACACACATCGCGGCATGGTTGTTCAAAGTGCTTACAAATTGGAAAAAAAAATTGATGGAGTTTTGACTTATGCCTCGGAAGCAGGTCGTGCAATCACAGATCTTGATTTTCAGACAAGAAAATATGCAAGTCATCATAGTGTTCAATATTTAACGAAACGAACTCCATTAGAAATACTGGATATCTCTATGATTACGCAAATACCTTTAGATTGTATGCACCTCATTGATTTGGGTGTAATGAGAAAATTTTTGTTGAGGATAGTGAACAATAAAGGCACGTTCAAAATTAACGCCCAAAATGTAAAAAATATTTCTGTGAAGCTACAATCAGTACGTTCACAAATTCCACGCGAGTTTGTTCGAAAACCAAGACCTTTAAATGATTTATCGAATTGGAAAGCAACAGAATTCCGCCAATTTTTATTATACACAGGAATCAGTGTTTTGCACGGCGAAGTGCCGGATGATGTCTACTATTTGTTTTTGCTTTTGCACTGCTCTTATAGAGTACTTTGTTGCGAAAGGCATCGAAATTCAGATCTGAACACTGCCCAATCAATGCTCAACTTATTTATTGAAAATTTTTCTGTTGTTTTTGGTGAAAATAGCATTTCTTATAATGTTCATAGCTTACTACATTTGGAGGAAACTGTTAAACAGGTTGGTGATCCAACAAAGCACTCGGCATATGCGTTTGAAAATCATTTGCAACTTTTAAAGAAATGCGTAACAAAGCCTACTCAAATTTTGCAACAAATTCATCGCAAAATAGTAGAAGATCAGTACGAAACCATTAATAAATTAAATGGCGTGCAATACAATAAAAAGGAGCGGGCTTATATTTTTAAAGGATGTACAATTAGCAACAAAAAAATGAAAATGTGTGTATTCTTAAAGGATATATTCCCATCAAAATAGATTCGGTTACAGATAAAATTATCGATAGACGATATATTAGTCTTAAAAGCTTTTACGAAGAACCGATGAACTCCACGCATTTGGGTATTTACCTGTCAGATGTCGATTCACTAGGAGAAGAAGAATGGTTTTGTTTTGAAGATTTAGAATGCAAAGCTTTGTCCATTCGTCACAATCAACAACTTCTCATCGTTCCTATTTTACATTAAATAAATAATTAATACATAAATAATAATTATAATAATAATAATAAAAGCCTTATAATTATATTAAAAAATTAAATAAATAATAAACTAATCAATATAAATTAATCAAAAATTTTTTAAAGATGTCCGAGAACAAGAGCGCAGCTTTTAAAAGGAAGCGATTTGATGCAGAAGAGAACACAGATCCAAAATGTGTGTGTGGTTCACTCGATCGGAAAGTAGATGCGCTTCAAAGTAAGTTAAAGTCATTTTTACTACTATCCATTAAGGTGCGCCGATTTTTGGAAACTTTTTTTTTAACCCTTTGACTCTTGAACATACATCTGGCTAAGGAAAAACTAAATAAATCTATTATTCTGCAAAGTTGGGCGGGCAACAAAAACTATATTTTTGAAGTTTTAGAAGAAAAAATTTTTTGGGACATGAGTTATTAAAGTATTTATTAAAATTAACAAAGCAAAATTATTTTTTTTTTTTTATTATCTCATATGCACATCACACAAAATGTTGGTTTTTTTAGGTTTATTACAACCCATTTTATAGAGATTTTAAATAGTGGGCGGATTCCAAAAGTTTCACACCAAGTTAAAAAAAATGTCTATAAAATTATTTTCGATTTTATACAGCTCAATTAAATGTTGTGGTTGAAGTACTGGCAGAGCAAAGCGTTATGCTTAAGAGGCTAATCCGACAGCAAGCAGAGGAACTGCCTTTGCGTTCAAAATTTCCGATAGCGACCATGGAAAATTTGATGGCAATAAATGATGAGATAACATCAGAAAATAAACAGTTATACGTAAGTTTATTTTGCAACATATGTTATCATGCTTTTTAATATGAATGTCTCTCTTTTTTCAGGTGAAAACAATGAAGCAGATCATTTTAAGTGCTGGAATCGTAAAAAATTTCAAAAATATCATGACAGAAGAGCTTACGAATAAGTATAATTTATACGGTACTCATGGTAAGCTCTCTCTGAAAGATTACAGAAACTTTTACGAAGCACTTCGAGGTAAAACATCCACTTTTCCCTTGTTTTTTATCATTTAATATTAATCTCGTTTTTTACAGATGCTATTTCGTTAACGTCAAATTGCGATGCCGAAAGTTTGCTGCGCAAAGCTATTCAAGCGCAAAAGAAACGCTTTTTTAAAAATGAAGCAAAAAATTGTTCTGACCAAAACATAGAATAAAAATAATAATAATACATTTTATATGTTTTTAAGCTATTATTAATTGCATTAAACCTTCTTGTCAGATAACTAACAGTGAGGGAGGAAAAAGTTACTAGTGAAAAAACTATTCCTGAGTAGACAGAATACTCACTAGTCAAAAGTCTATCCCTAAGTAGACAGAAAACTTGCTAGTGAACAACTTCCCTTGAGCAGACAGAATACTCACTAGTGAAAAGTCGGTCCCGAAGTAGACAGAAAAATTACTAGTGAAAAACGTCCCCTGAGTAGACAAAATACTCACTAGTGAAAAATCTATACCTTAGTAGACAAAATACTTACTAGTGAGATTTCTGTCCCAAAAGTCTGCAGAGACACACCAATTGTCCCCTTCGTAGGACAACTACATGTTAATTTCGACAGTTGAAAGCATTGCTTGGAGATTGGAGAGGAACCAGTTCGTGTCCCCTGCGAACTAGTGAAATTGCTAGTTCTGTACTAGTACCGCGCGCTGCAGGGATACGACACCTCAAGTCGACACAGAATACTCTCCGTATGAGTTAGTTTTTGGGAAATTGCCTTCGCTACCAAGCGATGCACTCAAACAAACAAGAACAATCTATGATCTAGACAATTATGAAAATGAGCTAAGGATTAGACTAAGGACTTCTATAAACAAAGCTAGACATTTAATAAGCACTGTAAAAGATAAGAGAAAGATAGCTTACGATAAAGATAAGAATGTTGCAACATTAGAAATAGGAGATTTAGTTTTCGTAAGGGTAGAAAATAAGAAAAAATGACAAAGCCCTTATGAGGGACCTTTTAAGATTGTTGATAGAAAAGGAGTCAACTCGGTCATTGAAATTAATGGCAAGACAAACGAACTCCATAACAATTTATTAAAGAAATACACAAAAACTATTTAATAAGCCAAACATGTAATGTAAATAATACAACTACAAATACAAAAATTTAAGTCTTTCATAATTCATATTTTTACAAAACCAAATAATTACAAATATAAAAGAAACAAAAATATTTTTTTTTAACAAACTTACTTTAACTTAGAATACTATAACATAATGTAAAATATATATATATATAAATATATAAGAAAATACTATTTTAAGCTATATACATGTAGAATATTCTTAAATTCCTCCACTCTTTAAAAATCATTTCAAGAAATAATTTTTCGCTTAAGGGTATGGGTGTAGTGTCATAGCACAGCCAGCTAACGGTACGCTACACATTAATAACAAAATAAGTTTTCTTTTCTTTCATTCATTCTTTTGTCACAAATAGCGTTTAATGAATGGCATTAGGTCATGACTACATTTCGTCATAACCAAATGTAAACAATGCGCTCACTAGCCAGCTAACCTAATTAGGAGCTCAAGTGCAAGCACAAGTGCAAGCGCAGCATAAATTTTGAATACCAAATCAATGGGGAAGTGAATGAAAAGCAAACACCAATTAAAAATTAAGTTACCAAATATTACATTTGGAACGATGTGAAAATAGAATAGTGGGGAGGAGTTAAGAATTTATTGTAATAATTAATAGTGGTATTTTTTAATTAAATATAAGTATATTTTGAAAATAAAGACAAGAATTAATTTACTCTTCAAAGAACAAATATGACTTTTTAATTCTCTAGGTACGGCACATTGGCCATCAGTTTTTCTAGCAGCCTTATCTATGGCAATAGTATACTATCAAAAATAATAACAAACATATTACATGGCGATCCTGCCATTACCAAATAAATGTAGACCAAATTTGTTACAGGTGACGACCGAACAGAAAAATTAATTCAATTGAAAAAACTTTCTGTGTGAGCTGGAATTGAACCCGGGCTAATTGAACCCGGGCCGGTAGTATACCTATACATATTATTTAAATTACATCAATGTATTTCATTATAAAACAAGCTATAAATACTTTTCTTAAAATAAGTAATAATATAAAAACCTCTACTGTAATAATTTTCGAGAACATGCATTCAAACAATAAGAACCTATGTTCATACTAAGCGCTACTATCTATCTCATTCGCACACATGTACCCATATGGCTGAATACAAAACATATGATACTATATTATACTTTTTACTCCTACAAAAATATGTTAACATATTTTTTTTTTTTTTTTTTAGACTGAACCAACGCTCAGGGGATGCCCCCTATAAATGCGTAAGCATTGTGTTGATTCGGAAGATGGGTGATAGTTAGTTGGAGGGTGGATAGATGGAGTAGTGTCGGTGAAGATTTGTTTTGAATTTGCACAGCTCAAAACTGCCGGGAAACACGCTCGCAGGGAGACTATTATCGCGGTAATGCGAGGTTCTATTAGGCATCGATGCAATGGTAAAGGGGTGGGCTTGGACAGCTGCCCGAGTGGACCTGGGAAACACACGAGCTGGTGGCGTCAGGCCATGTATCTCCCTTGAACACTTCCCATGGTAATACCTATACAGAAGGCTTAGGCAACCTACATTACGTCGATGCTCAAGAGAGTTGAGAGAGGATAAAATACTTTCATCTCCAATCAAATATATCGCACGACGTTGAATTCGGTCCAGAAGCTCCAAATAAGATCTTGAAGCCCCTGCCCAAATGTGCGAATTGTACTCCATTTTCGGCCTAATATATGAGGTGTAGATCATGCGAAGATCAGCTGAAGTGAAATATTTTTTGCACCGTTTTAGAAAACCTAGGCACTTGCCCGCTTCTTTCGACACATCGAAAATATGATCATTCCAACGAAGATCACATTGGATCGATATGCCCAGAACGTCAAGAGCAGCTGATTCCACAAGATCCACACCATTCATATTGAGGGGAGCTAAGGGGCAATCCATCCGCTTGTGGGTTAACAGACAACACTGGGTCTTGCTTGCATTGAACTCTACTCTATTAGCAAGACCCCACTCGGAGATTTTTTGTAGATCATTAAGGAGTGTGTCATTCATAGTTTGCCTTTTTCTCTCAATCTCCATAGAGCTTGGGCGTTTTTTGAATGAATATGAATGACAAATGCTGCTGTCGTCCGCAAACGAATGAATTGGGTTATGCGTCAACGACAGAAGGTCGTTGATAAAAACCAGAAACAAGGTTGGCGATAGAACTGAACCCTGCGGTACTTCTGCGTTGATGGCGTGCTTCTCGGACGAAATACCGTCAACTACGACTCGAATCGTTCTGTCCTTGAGAAAACACGTGATCCATCGAGCAAAATTACTACCAAAACCATATGCAGCAAGTTTTGACACGAGCGCTTTATGCCACACTCGGTCGAACGCTTTTGAAATATCCAGAGCAACAACCCTGCTCTCGCCGAAAAAGTGAACGCATTTATTCCATTCTTCGGTTAAGAACGCCATAAGATCACCAGTAGAGCGAGCCCTACGGAAACCATATTGACGGTCACTGAGCAGTTGGTTGTGCTCCAGATAGTTCATAACGTTGAAGTTTATTACGCTCTCCATAACTTTGGAAAGCGTAGAGCATATCGCAATGGGTCGGTAGTTTGCAGGGTTCGTGGCATCACCCTTTTTAGGTACCGGCTGGACATTTGCCACCTTCCAACAAGATGTAAATATTCCTGTTCTGTAGGAGATGTTGAAAAGGTTGCGCAAAGGCCGAGCCAGCGAAGAAGCACACATTTTAAGCACAATTCGCGGTATGCCATCAGGACCAGAGGCTTTGTTAACGTTGAGATTTGTAAGGACCCTTTTAACTGCTCTCGTTCGAAAGTATATCTCCTGCATTGCAGAAGATCCACCCTCAACAAAGGGCAGTGGCTGATTGCTATCCGAGAGAGTGGAATTTTGTGCAAACAATCTAGCCAATAGGTTCGCTTTATCAGCCGAGTCAGTGAAGATTTGGTCATCTTTTAAAAGAGCTGGAATCGATGACGATGTCTGGTTCTTAACTCTTTTAACAAATGACCAAAAATTTTTGCTCCCTTTGGGGCAGAGAAGAACCTGTTCTCGAATGCGAGCTTCGTGCAGAAACTTTTCGCGTTTTAAAATTGCATTACAGCGATTCCTTGCCTCGATGCGAAGTCTTTTAGTATCAGTATTCTTGTTAGAATGCCAATTCTGAAAAGCTTCCTCTTTGGACCTGACTGCAATCCTGCAAGTCTCATTAAACCATGAGTGGTCTTTTGGTTTAATGCTTCTCATCTTATTGGGGATGAAAGACCGCATACCCAATAGAATAATTTCTTGTACCATGACAGCCGCGGCATTCACATTTCTATCAGCGAAACATAATTTCCAATTGAAGCTGCGATAAAAATTATTTAATGCAGTCCAATTTGCCTTTCCATAAAACCATGCAGTCCTCTTCGGGGCTTTAGGCGTAGAGGTGCAGGGGTTAGAATATGGAAAAACAGCGGATATGGTACAATGGTCCGAGTTACCAAGAGGTGCGTTGACACTCACATCATATTTTTCATGATGTGAAGTCAGAAAAAGGTCAAGGATATTATGGCTTTGCAAATCACTTTGGGGGAAAAAAGTGGGTTCCTTCACTAGTTGAATCAGTTGGTTCGATTCAGCAAATAGCTCAACATATTGTCCAACAGGTGTCAATGGGCCCGAGTGACGTAACCAAGCCGGGTTGTGGACATTGAAATCGCCTGCTACAACGATCTCACTGTCAGGAAACAACCCCAAAATATGCGTAATCGAATCAGAGAGAGAGTCCAGTTTGTTAAAAGTGGGCTCCCTTCCTAGATTCGGACTTCTATAAATAAAGCAGAAATGTAGCAAGTGAGAGCGAAGCCTGAACCTAACCCACATTGAGCTAAACTCTGGATCGGTCACGTTCAGACTCCGCTCACACTGGTACGCTACATCTGTTCTTATAAAAAGGGCAATGCCCCTATGCAAAGAAAACAATGGCAGTAAGCGATACCCAGGTATGTGAAAAGCCAGTGGATCTGCATCCTCGGCCACCCGGGTCTCGCTCAGTGCCATTATTTGAGGCCTATGTAGAGTACAATGTACATAGACCGAGAAAAAATTCGCCCTCAGTCCACGAACATTGCAGAAATCTATGCGAAAATGACCCGACATTTCCGCACCATGCAAAAATCAAACAAATAAGGGCATACAAGGTAATTAGTTACGGCTGCAAGAGAGCTACACAACATGAGCAATATAAAAAGTACTGAAGCAAGTGTTATGCCTTAACTTCAGCACAATTCAGCCCACCGTGCAACCCTACTTACAAACGTAACTAATGTGAAAGGATGGGGGAGTTGACGGAACCGAAAAAAACAACAACAATAACTTACACGGCGAGGAGCATAGAAAAGCCCCTCGCGTGGTCAGCAAAAAAAAACTCAAATGCTGTCCAGCGATGTTGATGTTGCAGCTGGCGGCTCTCTGCAAAACAGGTTTTGCTGCTGAGTTGCTGTTGATGTGGTTGCTGGAGTCACGGTGTTGTTGCTTGTGTTGCTTTGAGTTTATTTATTTTTTTCTTTTTTATTGCAATTTAATATTTTTTTAATTTTTATTAAATTAAGTTATTTTAGTAAGTTTAGAGACAAAAAACATTTTGAACACTTGACGGAGAACAAATATCACACACGGAACATTTATTTAATCGAAACAATAACAATGAACTGCAACATTAAAATGAAAATTAAAATTATACTATTATTAAATTATTATATAAAATTATATATGATTATGTTTACGTTTTCTATTAATATAAGTCTACTCACTCACACATATTAAACTATTAATACTTAATTACAAATATGTATTACGATATTCTACTATTACTCTTACACTAATTAAAGAACATATGATTCTATTTACAATCTATACTACACAAACAATTGTTAACTAGTTTTAAGACAAAATACCGTTATGCTTACTATAAAAGGATGAACAAATTTGAAAATAAATCAATTAGTTTTTGAGCTTCTCAGCTGCCAGCTAATTCCTTGTTTTATTTTCAAAAGTCTCTGAGCTTTTCAAAAGCTGCCAACTTAAGAAAATTTTAAACTAAAAGCCTTTGCACTCTTAAGTGAACGGCTAAAAAAAAATATATACTTTAGAAGCCCGTGGCGAAGTTTTCGCTGGCTAATATTCATAGGCAGGTCCTTCAAATTAACTTTTTTTTTAAATAAAACCGTACTTACTACATGGCGATCCTGCCAAACCGGTCGCAAACAAAATTGCCGACAGCAGAAAACTGTGTACCGGAATACGTTCCTATGGGCAAGACGTCAGAGGCACCAATCAATATACATGCCGACAAAAATCCCAGAACAGCAAGGGCCAAAACGTTTAAGCATCGAAGAATATTTGCGACGACAAGAACGCGCCAAAGAAGCCATCAGGACGGCCATTCCTACAGTCGCTAAACTCAAACCAAGACGCGGAGGGCAACAAGTTCAGCTAAGACGAAGACTGGCTACTTTACGTCTAATGATTAACAGCAGCCCACCACCATCATGGCAAACGGCCACAGAATTATGGTCCAAAATTAACGAGTTGGAAGTTGAACTCGACCGCATCAGACAAACTAAAAACTGATTTGTCTCTTTTTTTTTAAATATTTACATTTTTATTAATTATTTACATTTTTTTTAAAAATTATTTACATTTTAGAAAAACACAAAATTATACTATGAATTGATATAAATGAATCCTTTTTTCAATTATTTTTTCACTTACGCGCACAATTTTCTAAGTATCCCATATGTTGGGTAATGAAATTCTAAATATTTAACTCTGCTATAATATTTGAATAATATTAATTGTTGCAAATTTTTGAAACAATAGAATTTGCAGTATTTGATTTTTTTTCCCTGTTGCACGTACATGAACACCATACACTATTTATAGCATTGATTCATTTTAACACACAAACACACATACGTACAAATCAATACGCATCAAAACAAAAACTTTTCGCGAAAAATAAAATAACCTCGACTCGACACGGAACGTAGCTTTTAGTATAATATAATATACAATACAAATCACTTATTAATTGAAATTCACTTTAAAATATGACCATACCTTTATATAACACTTATAAATTATAAAAATTTTTTTTTTTAATCACACACGACATCAAAGCGAACGTAAACAAACGAAGCCGACATTTTTTTAGTTCTCTTACATTTGCTTTCATGCTTATTCGCTTTCAGCGAAGCACTTGTTGCGCCACCTGCACGTTCAACTTGTAACAAAAAGCTGAATGTAGCACAGGGTGTTCAGAAATATTAAAAATTTTAAGTATAAAGTACTAAACAATAAGGGTATTCAGGATTAGATGGAAAACCTCCAAGAAAGCATTAAATTCTTAGAAAAACTAAAACTAAATATAAACAAAAGTAAAAATAGAGAATATACTGAACAGTATATTGAAGAAAAATTAAAAACTTTAGACTGTCTAAAAAACAAAGTAAATCTTGAACAGTCGATTGATGAAAATTATGAGATTTTAAAAGAAACATTTAATAACCTCTATCAAGATTTAAATACAATTTTGAAAAATTTACCAACTAAACAAAAACCAGATATAAAAGAAGAAAACAATATGGCTAGTTTTGATATCAATGTTGTGGGAAAAAACCTACAAATTTTCAAAGGACAGTTTATCAATTTGGAAGATTTTATATCGCAAGCAGAATTGCTTCACGATATTTTAAAAGATGAAGATAATGCTCTTTTCATCAAATACGTATATAATTTCAAACTTACTGCTCAAGTGCGTAGTATAATAGGTAGAACTAATAGACCTTCGACATTTACTGAATTAAAAAATTCATTGGAAAATGCTTACCCCAATCCGAAAAAGTTACAACAAGTTTTAAGTGAAATCGGTACAATTAAACAAAACAATAAAAGTATTTCTGAATTTAGAGAAAAAATTTCAGAACTTTCTGAACAGTTAATAACCTTCGAAATTAAATCTTTAACTAATCCGACGCAAGCCGCAAAAGATGCAATTTACAATGTTAACGAAAGCATGGCATTGAATGTTTTCATGAAAGGTGTTAATTTAGAATACCAAACTATTTTGTTAGCAAATGCACCTAAAACATACAATGAAGCGGTAAAACGATGCATCACTGCAGAACAAAGTTTAAAGACAAATAAATCTAATATTTTCCAAGTTAGAAACAGAAATACTTACAGAGAAAATTACAATAGATTCAATGACGTTAGAAATAGCTACATTCCACAAAACAATAATAGAAATAATAACAATTTTATGAATACAAGATACAATACAAACTATACAAATAATACAAATAGAAACTTTAACAGAAACAACAATTTTGCACACAATAATAATAATAATAATAGAAATATTAATGGAAACCATATCTTTGTAAATAATAATTATAATTCCAACAGAAATTTTAATAGAAATTCCAATAACATCAATAGAACTTTTAATAATAATAATTTCAGAAACAAAAACTCGCAGTTAAACCGGTATGGCCGGGTAGCAGAGATTGTTACCCACAGGGGCCAAAATTAATTTGCAAACTTAATAAAAATCTTTCATTTTACATCACATTAGAATGCGAAAATACAAACCACGATTTAAAATTTCTCGTTGACACTGGAGCGAATATCTCCATATGTAAAATTATAAATATAGATCACATAAACACACAGAATATTTCGACAATAACGGGTATTACAAATGAAGAAATTGAATGCATTGGTACAAAAAATTTAAATTTAATAGTGGACGATGAAGATATCCAACATAATTTTTATATCGTAGAAAACAATTTTCCAATTGCCACGGATGGCATTATAGGACGCGATTTTTTAGAGAAGTATATGGCAAAAATTGACTTTGAAGCATATACTTTAACATTAATCATAAATGATAAAGAAATAATTTTACCAATAATTTTAAATAGTTATAGTAAAACAAATATCGTGATTCCTGCTCGTTCAGAATCTATAGTTCCAATAAATATTAAAGTCAATGAAGACAGTATTATTTTAAATAAAGAGATAGAAACCGGAGTATTTTTAGGTAATAGCTTGATACCAGCAAATGGCAATGCTCACGTTAAGATTCTAAATACGAATAGTAACAATGTAGCATTGAAAAATCTTGATTTTGAAACTCAACCACTAAAAAACTATAATAAATTTGCCTTTAAAATCAATAATAAGACTGACAAAAATAGACTAGATACGTTACTAAAGACTTTAGAAATTGGTTGTAACGACCCAGATGCCAGGACATCAATAATCAACATTATACAAAAATACAGTGACATTTTTCATCTCCCTGGAGAACACTTAAGTACAAATAATTTTTACACGCAGACAATACAAACAACAGATTCGACCCCTGTATACATTAAAAATTACAGACTTCCACAAACACAGTTAACAGAGATAAATGAACAGGTTGACCAACTTTTATCAGACAACATAATCGAACATTCAGTAAGCCCCTACAACTCACCATTACTAGTAGTTCCCAAAAAGTCAACAGACGACAGCAAAAAATGGCGACTTGTAGTAGACTTTCGCAAATTAAATGAAAAAATTGTAAACGATAAATTCCCACTTACGAAAATAGAAGACGTTCTCGACCGACTGGGAAGAGCTAAATACTTTTCGACTTTGGACATGACCAGCTCTTTCCACCAAATTAACTTAGACAAAGACTTAAGACCGTTAACTTCTTTTTCAACTGGAAATGGACATTTCCAAATTAAACGTTTACCATTTGGATTGAAGATATCATCCAACAGCTTCCAAAGAATGCTGACTATCGCATTAAGTGGCTTAGATACAGAAGCTTTTATTTATGTAGACGATATTATTGTTTTCGGTTGTAGTTTAGGACATCATAACGACAATTTAATAAAAGTTTTTGACAGAATAAGAAAATATAATATAAAATTAAATTCACATAAATGTTGTTTTTTAAAGCCAGAAGTTATTTACCTTGGGCATCTTATAACGGCCAATGGTATAAAAACTGACCCGTCTAAAAATAAAATTATAAAAGAATATCCAATACCAAAAAACGCGGACGAAGTACGAAGATTTGTTGCTTTCTGCAACTACTACCGTCGATTTATTCCAAGATTTGCAGATATTGCTAAAAATTTAAACTCATTATTAAAGAAGAACACAAAATTTGACTGGAATGAAAATTGCCAGAACTCTTTTGAAGAGCTAAAAACAAAACTTACTTACCAATTTCGTACGCAAGCAAATCTCTTGCAAAACATGACCTGAACAAGTCAATTATTGAGAAAGAGCTCTTAGCAATACATTGGGCAATCAATTTTTTCAGACCCTACCTCTACGGTAGAAAATTTTCGATTCTAACAGACCACCGCCCGCTAGTGTCTCTTTTCTCTCATAAAAATCCTTCTTCTAAAATGACACGCATAAGATTAGATCTTAGCGATTATGATTTCAATATTATTTATAAAAAGGGTAAAATGAATACCAATGCAGACCCATTGTCAAGAATAATTTTAAATAGTGATTCCCTAAAAGCTATGATTCCAACCGGAATGGAAGATAGCAAACAAAATATACTAGCAATTACAAGAAGTATGAACACAGATAAACATACAAAAAACACTGATTTAAACAAAAGAGAATGTCCTGCCAGCAAAAAGCCCGCACAACTTTTTGTTTGGGATTGTACATCCATAACAGATATAAAAAAAATAAAAAAATTAAGGTTCATTACAGAAAGAAAGTTTAAGGATACTAAAATTGAAATACATGATGAGGAAGTAATTATACAATGTAGTGATAATCCACTGTTCACACCGCTGACTTTGGAGAAGCTTTCATCAAAAATGTATAATGTAGGAATAGAAGAATTAGCGCTAAAGAGAAATGATGAAATATTTAAAACCATTGAAATGGATAAGTTCAAAGATATTTTTAATAACATAAAAAGAATAAACGAAAACTTAAAAATTTTAATTTATAATGAACCACAAAGAATAGTCGACAAAATAAAACAAAACAAATTAATCGAAGAATACCACAATTCGACACATGGAGGACATCTCGGTATAAGAAAAACAATAATGAAACTAAAACAAAAATACATATGAAAAATATGAGCAAAATGATAAAAAAGTTTATTTTCAATTGTAACAATTGCAAAATCAATAAACAAACTAAACATACAAAAGAAAATTTAACAATGACAGACACACCAAGTACCAGTTTTGAAGTAGTTTCTATCGACACAGTAGGTCCCCTACGCTTATCCAACAATTACAGATATATATTAACGATGCAGTGCGACTTAACAAAGTATGTAATAGCATGTCCCATGGAGACAAAAGATGCGAAAACTGTTGCTAAAACACTTGTTGAAAACGTACTTTTAATATACGGTCACTTTAAAATTTTAAAATCGGATAGAGGTACAGAATTCCTCAATGAATTAATGTCAGAAATATGCAATTTATTAGATATTAAACAAATTTTTAGCACTCCATATCACCATGAGACTCTAGGCTGGATTGAAAGAAACCATCGAGTATTAAATGAATATTTGTTAAACTTTTGTAAAAATGAGGAATATGACCAATGGATCCCATACTTCACTTTTTCGTATAACACAACACCTCATGTTGATACAAATTATACACCGTTTGAGCTGATTTTTGGAAAACTTGCAAATCTTCCAAATGATAATCGTTTCGAATCAATAGTATATAATACAGACAATTACGCACAAGAACTGAAACATAGATTAAAATATTCTTTAAAAAAAGCAAATGAATTAATAAATATTGCAAAAATGAATAGAATAAAAAAAGATAGATATATAAATCCGTTAAATTTAAACATTGGAGATAAAGTTTTGATAAAAAGGATGAATAGAAGAAAAAATCAATCTCCTTATATTGGTCCATTCATAATTGTAAATAAAAAAGGAGTAAATTCAATAGTAAATTTAAATGGAACACTTAAAGAATATCATAACAATATGTTAAAGAAATATTTGTAAAAATTATATCTTTAAAAATTTAAATCTTGAAAATATATGAATTATATTAAAATATTGCATAAGTTAAAACACAAAAAATTTTAATTTTTCATAAATTTCAAAATAAAAATTTTTTTTTTCTTAAGGGTAAGGGTGTAGTATACCTATACATATTATTTAAATTACATCAATGTATTTCATTATAAAACAAGCTATAAATACTTTTCTTAAAATTAGTAATAATATAAAAACCTCTACTGTAATAATTTTCGAGAACATGCATTCAAACAATAAGAACATATGTTCATACTAAGCGCTACTATCTATCTCATTCGCACACATGTACCCATATGGCTGAATACAAAACATATGATACTATATTATACTTTTTACTCCTACACAAATATGTTAACATATGATTATGTTTACGTTTTCTATTAATATAAGTCTACTCACTCACACATATTAAACTATTAATACTTAATTACAAATATGTATTACGATATTCTACTATTACTCTTACACTAATTAAAGAACATATGATTCTATTTACATTCTAAACTACACAAACAATTGTTAACTAGTTTTAAGACAAAATACCGTTATACTTACTATAAAAGGATGAACAAATTTGAAAATAAATCAATTAGTTTTTGAGCTTCTCAGCTGCCAGCTAATTCCTTGTTTTATTTTCAAAAGTCTCTGAGCTTTTCAAAAGCTGCCAACTTAAGAAAATTTTAAACTAAAAGCCTTTGCACTCTTAAGTGAACGGCTAAAAAAAAAATATACTTTAGAAGCCCGTGGCGAAGTTTTCGCTGGCTAATATTCATAGGCAGGTCCTTCAAATTAACTTTTTTTTTTTTTAAATAAAACCGTACTTACTACACTACCGTGGTTCTGTAGCTTAGGGGCCACGCACTCTACCCACTAGGCTACGGGCCACTTACTTTTTACAGTACATATAAAACTAAAAAAAAATTTTTTTTTAAACATATTTTTCATCGTATCTGCTTTTCAATAGTTTTTTATTATCTCAAAAATGAAGCTTGGTTAAGCTTTTTTTTCTATGAATAAATGATTTTTGTATAATCTCAGGAGATATAATCACAATATATTAGTTCTATTGTGGGAATTTGTGACGATTTTAATAAGCTTGAATTGGCAAGAAGCCAATGTAATGCAAGAAACAGTGTAGAATTATGAGATAACTGGTTAAATTGAGTAAAACGTGTTTCTCTACTAAAATATGACAACATTTTACACTATAATATTTTTCGCGGTTATGCGAGTGCAACAAATTGGCATAGTAGCTCGTCGATTGTTTTACCACCGGCTAGTTGAACACGCGATTCGACGAGCGCTGCGACGAAGTCTCTACTTGTTGTGTTAACGTCCGTAAATGTTTAGTACAGTGGTCGGCACACATGAAGCACATCCCAGTAAGTACATTCATGCATACAGCATTGATGAGGTAGGCATACGTTTGACGTTTGTATACATGCCAGCATAAATGCAAGCTTATTTCCATTTTACATTGCGATGTCAAACAAGAACATGTGTACTGTCTACCCGCATAATTACTATTGCTGTATGCTTGGGGAATTAGTAGTACTCTATGCATTCATTGCCATTAATACTGCATGCATATATTACCATTAATACTGTTTGTATACATTTGCATTAATATTGTGAAAAAAAATTGCTGTTGTCATTAATTAATCTCAGTTTAGTTTTAGTTTTTAAAGACGTTATATTCTATTTTATTCTATTCTATTTTATTTTCTATTTTAGTTTTTAAAGACGTTATATTCTGTTTTATTAATTTATATTTTGTTAATAAATAATGTACAACTACACTCCTTAAAGTTTAAATACACAATAGGAGTTCATATTTTTTAGGCAAGACTATTATGCATGCAAAGTTCATGCCTTAGTACTAATACAGCATGCATATTTTAGTATGCACGCTACTGTGTAAAATATCAGAAATCTTTGTGATACCCGTGCAAGCGCGCACTAACGCACTGCACCACAGGGGCGATGAGATTTCAGTAAACATGCTTTTTTAGTGGAGACTTCCAGCAGGCTGTTGGACTACATATAAAAACATAAGCATAGAGACTAAAGTAAAGCAAAAATAAACAACAAATGTGAAATTATGAAATTGAGAAAAACTGAGAAATTGACACTTCAAATCTCATCGCCCCTGTGGTGCAGTGCGTTAGTGCGCGCTTGCACGGTTATCACAAAGATTTCTGATGAAGCCTTTAGCCGGGCCGAAATTGCAATAAAATCAGCTAGTGATTTTTTCCTTTTCATATTAAAAACTTTGTTGTTGTTGTTGTTGTTGTTGTTGTTGTTTCTTTGGAAAGATTCGTTAGAACAATAAATTGTTCTAACTTTGACCTTAAGCTCAATAAACAAGTTTAAACTATCAAACAACTAGAATTTGTATATAAAATCAAGTATGATTTAAACTATCAAACATTTAGAATTTGTATTTAAATCATATAAAGTCAACATAATTAATAAAGAGGTCATTTAGGGAAAAACTTTAGTAAAATATTAATTATAAATAAGCACCTACTGAAAAAATATAGTAAGAAATTAAGAACAAAAAAATATATAAGTAATGAAGTTATTTGAATTTTTAAAGTTTTTGTATGGAAATAAAATAAAAAATATCAAAAGTGTGCATGAAAAAAGCATTATTTTTAATCTGATTGCAAACATTTACAATTTTTTATGCAGATTGGAAGATCTTTTTCCGGCCTGACAGTTAAATTTTTTGCCACTATTACACCAGCCAATATGGTTACAAAATAACTTGATTTTTAGAGGTTATTTCAAACCACTTCAGCTCACGGATGGCTATCGCTTGAATCGAAATATTTGGGGAATCATTATAACATAAGCCAAGGATTGTATCGAGCATTTGTGTCGAACAAAATTTTTTTCTATGGAGCGTGAGGCGCCTTAATGCTGGGGTGCTTTGCCAAGAGTTACACTTATTCTTATGCTCTGTCACTCATTCGACAAACAACTAATATGTATTTGTTCATAGAATGCGTAATAAATGGCGAAGAAGCATTGCTTCAAATGATATCCAATCAGGCAATGGAAATAAACTTTAACGAACGGTTCGTTTTCGAAATGTTATTTTTTTTTTAATAAAGATCAATCTTTATTCCGCTTTATTTGCATATCTGATTACCTGCTATCTGAAGAATGGTACACTGAGCACATTAGAGAGAGCTAATATTTTTTTCAGGTATGCGGTAATTTATTTTTTTAATTTATTTATTTTTAATTTTTAAACGACCAAAATAATGATTTGGGCCTGCTGTAGCCCACTCCAGAGTGATCTGCACTTGGTTCTTCACGACCGTTTTCTGCCACCTCCACACCCTATCACGCAGATTGATGGGCATCTGACTATCCCAGATCTTGATGAGCATGACGGAAAGTTATTTGCTCCCTTTTTGATTCGCCACTGCTTACCGATTCAACCTTTACATGCCTTCATGAACTTGCCCTGTGACCTCTATTGCCCCAGTGTACGTGGTGATCTAGAAAAAAGATGCTGCAATGCATGCGGTATTAACTTTTCATCCACCAGAATAGTTGCAGAGCATCGGCACGCAGTCCACCGTGCACCAGCGCGCAAAGTGCGACCTTCACGGATTATCACACGTCGAGCTAATGAGCTTCTGTGTGCAAGCCATAACGGTGGATAAAAAGAAGCAGATGATTTCACCGAAAATCACATGGGCATGCTGCTTTCAGTAGTCACTCTCGAGACCACACATGAGTCCCCATGGACTGAATTAGAATAAATATTCCTTCACCAATTTTAGAAGTTCTCATTTTAAATAACTTACTTTTACTTTATAAGTATTTTTTTGTTCGATTTTTTTCAACTAGTCCTAAATAAAAATAATGAAATAAATGACGAGTTTTTTTAATAAATGCAACACAATGAAGCATTGATTAACATATTTACACTGGAAACATGCATTTTGAACAATCTCACGTGAGATTAGACGCCCCCTTAGTAACTCGTAGCCTTTAAGTCTTTCGGTTCGCAACGATTGGAAAAAAGTTGAAAGACATGAAAATGTTCGCATAAATTGCATAATTTAAAAGTACATAAATAATAAATACACAAATACAAACATGCAATGGCATGTACACAGTCACACATACACAGGCAGGGAAAACAAAACACGTGAACGGCGAAACAGAACACAGCGAGAGCATATATAAGGCAACTCGCTGGCATAAGAAAATCAGTCTGGGTGCACGTGCGGCTGCGTGCACATGTCGAGACTAGCTAGTGAAAGTGTTTCCACCTTTCAAAGGTAGTTAAAAGTCATAGGAACGTGTTTCCACCGTGCAGCTAGTAGTTGTAGGAACGTGTTCCCACCGTTCAGTGAGAAGCTATAGGAACGTGTCTCCACCGTTCAGCATAGAAATCATAGGAACGTGTATCCACCGTTCAGCATAGGAGCGTGTATTCACCGTTCAGCATAGGAACGTGTACCCACCGTTCAGCATAGAAGTCATAGGAACGTGTTGTGGGGGTGAAAAATCTCAAGCGTCAAATGGTCGTTTGACAGCTAGTAGTAACGTGGGTTGGCGAACCAGCCTTAATGAAAATGTCACTGTCATAACGCAACCTCAATTTTGACAGCTAAGTCGACAGTTGTTTCCCTGCTCAGGCATGAAGTTGAATTCAAAATTCAAATCAGCAGAGGAAACACTACGACTGATCAACCGGAAGAGTTTTTCTCATCGGCTCACCCGGTAGAACCCGTTGTGATGTGCCCTCGTCTGGTCTGGAATTTGAATTCAAATTCAAACCTGAGCTGGGATTTCAACTCTGAAGCGATTAAATATAAATGATTTTTTTTTTGTTTTTTTTGCCTTGGGTGTCCATGCCAGCCGTTGTTAATTAGTACATACATTGTGACATCGTTCAAATTGCCAGCTGACATGATTGTTATGCTGACTTAATTGCTTGTTAAGGCCCTTTCGATGTATGTGCGGCCTGTTGGATTGCAAACAACGCAAAAAGGGTTCAAACACAGTGTCCGACAGTTTGCGCAAACACCCGTTTGCACCGACATTTGGTGTAAGCGGTCGTTAAACCATGTTGTGTAACCTAACGTGTTGTTTTGTCCGACTTGCCTATGTAAACCGAAACCACAACTGGTGGCTACTTTCAACGAAAATGGCGATGGCTAGCGAACTTCCGGCCTTTGTCTTTCTTTTCGTTGATGGTAACCTGGGCAGTCGTTCTGCAAATTGTGGCATCATCCTAATTCAGATTTGCGCTGCTAAGGTTGCGATAACTCGCAGTGTCGCATTTTACATTCGTCTTTGACGTCAACCTGGGTGAGGCCTACATGTTTTGTTCTTGATTATCGCCTACGCTGTGCGCAACTTAGGCTTCATTTTTTTTGCAACAGTACTACCGCTAGCTACTAGCACTTCGCGGTACGAGAACGGCAGCAGTAGTAGCAGCATTCTTAACAGTCAGTAGCGACAGTAACCACTTCGTGTGCCTGCAGCGCACACATAGTTACGACAACAGAAAAGCTCCACGTGTGCTAGTAGCGCTAACACTAAAGCGTTAGCATCTACCACAGCGCTAGCGTCAGAAAACCTAGAGCTACAACACCAACTACCACATCAGTGCCGGCCACAGCGCTAGCGTCAACACCAGAAGCTAGCATCAACAACCCCAGCTATGGGCACAAAACCACACGCCAGTGCCAGCGCTTAAATGCAGCTTTTTTTCTAGTAGTGTCAGGGCCAGTGCTAATCGCGACAACCAGCACCAGCTAGCGTTTCGCTTCAGTGCAGGAGCGCAAATCCAACAACCAGCTGTGTGCACCCAAAATCACATCAGCAGTATCACAGCAACAGCAGAGTCTAAACTACACTGGCACGACATCGGCCACAACCGCTTCTGGCAGCAATACAAGTAGCTGTAACACCACCACACCGTCGTCAGCAGCAGCTATAACATCAACTAGAACAACCACTATAGCGGCCAGCAGAAGCCCCCTCAACGACATCCCATCGGCGGTTCCAGACCGGGAAAACAGGTTTTTTTTCATTGTCATAAGTTTTTTTATTGGTACCTAGAATTTTTTTCCCTATATTTGAACCATGAACAGAATAAGTAAAACTTAATGTAAGCTCAATTCAAAGTAACTTATACGTAAAATTAATACAAATTAAATTCAAATCGAAATTAAAACTAATACCAACTAAACCTAAATCGAGATAAACTAAGTACAAATTAAATCAAACTAAATTAAAACTAATACTAACTAAAGTCAAATCGAAACAAAACTAATATAAACTTAAATTAAATCGCAATAGTACTAGATCAAAATTAAACTAAACTATAACAGTTATTTAATATAAAATAAAACTAATGTAACGAAAAACTTAACAAAAATTATATGAATAAACTTAGGACTAAAATATAAGCTAAAACTTTAATCACAACTAAGAAATAATATAAAAAAAACCTAAGACTAAAATATGAAACAAAATTTAAAAAAAAACAACAATTTAACTAAAACTAATATTTAGATAGAAATAAAACAAAACATAATTACGGCAAACTAAAACTTTCACTCATGAAAACAATGACAACATTAACGCTGAAATGCAATTTAAATTTAAACTTTTTACAGATATATAAAAAAAATTTTTTTATAAAATCTAACAGATTTTAACCTGTAAACCTTTATTGATAATAACTATTATTAATAATATAACTAGTACACTGCAAAAAAGAATACTTACCTTTGTAGAATAAATCAAACAACGTTTTACTTACTTTTTCCTCACAATGGAAGAAAAAAAATTTTTTTATACTTACTATTAATTACTATGAATACGAAATTTCATTGCAGTACACTGCAAAGAAAAATACTTACCTTTGTTGAATAAATCAAAAACAAACAACGTTTTACTTCCTTTTTCCTTACAAAGGGAAAAATTTTTAATAATTACTATTAATTACTCTGAAAAATAAATTTCCTTGCAGTACACTCCAAAGAAAAATACTTACCTTATAGATTAATTCAAAATCAAACAACTTATTATTTACTTTTTCCTTACAAAAAAAAATTTAATACTTACTATTAATTATTATGAATACGAAATTTCATTGCAGTACACTGCAAAGAAAAATACTTAACTGTGTAGAATAAATCAAAAACAAACAACGTTTTACTTCCTTTTTCCTTACAAAGGGAAAAATTTTTAATAATTACTATTAATTACTATGAAAAATAAATTTCCTTGCAGTACACTGCAAAGAAAATAACTTACCTTATAGATTAAATCAAAATCAAACAACATATTATTTACTTTTTCCTTACAAAAAAAAATTTAATACTTACTATTAATTATTATGAATACGAAATTTCATTGCAGTACACTGCAAAGAAAAATACTTACCTGTGTAGAATAAATTAAAAACAAACAACGTTTTACTTACTTTTTCCTCACAATGGAAGAAAAAAAATTTTTTATACTTACTATTAATTACTATGAATACGAAATTTCATTGCAGTATACTGCAAAGAAAAATACTTACCTTTGTAGAATAAATCAAAAACAAACAACGTTTTACTTCCTTTTTCCTTACAATGGGAAAAATTTTTAATAATTACTATTAATTACTATGAAAAATAAATTTCCTTGCAGTACACTCCAAAGAAAAATACTTACCTTATAGATTAATTCAAAATCAAACAACTTATTATTTACTTTTTCCGTAAAAAAAAATGGTTAATTCTTACTATTAATTACTATAAAATTAAATTTCACTGCAGTACACTGAAAAGAAAAATACTTACCTTTTTAGATTAAATCACAAACAAACAGCTTATTACTTACTTTTTCCTTACAACGAAAAAAAAAATTCTTTTGATACTTATAGTAATAATCATACGAAAAAAAATCCTTTTAGATATTGTAATGATAATTTAATAAAACATTTCTATATTTTAATCAATATAAATACAAATCCCTTAAAATGGGTATATTGTTAATCCACTAAATTGGTGTAAAATTCTTTGGACCGATGAAAAGTAAGGACATGGTAAGGGGCTGCTGCACTTAGGTGCACTATTCGGGTTAATGAAGTCACTTCTCCGTTCATTAACAGGCAGGGCGGGTATATACGATGAGGGGCATTAACACCTTCCTCCCTCATGCTATATGGTGCTTAGAGGCTACGAGTCGGTTCGTGTGGTTTTTTTCTTTCGGTTTTTTTTTCTCTCTCCCATCCGTTTCCTGTTTCCGCCCATTTGAATTAATTCAAATGTTCCTTTTCCTCTTCCCGTTATCGTCTGCATACGTACGACTTGTGCAGAACGCATCCCTCGACTTCCTGACGAAGCAACCCCATGACCATTTTCCCTGAGCTAAGCTGAAGCATAGCTCGGTATGTAGACGCCCGCTATGTCAGGAAGTGCCTCTTCCAACGTGGGGCCCACGAAAATATGGATAGCCTTACTTATAAGGTCAAATTATTACTTAGCTTCTGACCACCTAAGGTACTCAGTATTTTCGTTCTGCCTCAACTTAACTTCCAAAAATTTTTACTTTTTCGATTTTGAATATTTGCATAAGGCATGTTCTGGATTTATTTCCTGGATTTTTTTTTTGGGATCTTACCGAACCTCTGCCAACCAATTCTTAAATTGAGTTAAACTTTTTTTTGAAAATTTCGATTTTTTTTTTTTATTGATAATCTGTTGGATTTGTTTATGACATTATTGTTTTCTTCACCAGAGGATTATTTACATTTTAATGGGGAATTTGTCAACAACTATATACTTTTGAGATTTTTATATTTGGATAATTTCGAATATTTACTCAAGTATATTGCATATAATATCTTTTCTCGTGGTTTTTGCAAATAAACTTCCTTTTTTTTCTTTTCATTCCTCTCCCGATCGAGCGTCTTCTCTATGCACCTGTGCCCTAAGTCTGTAGCGGTCCCGCTATGGCCTTACCGAGTAATCTCCAAAGAATTTTAATTATATCCTTATCCATTTATATTTGTTATACAATATATTTTTTGCGCGAAATCATTGGATTTCATTTATTCACCACAGCATAACCTGGGTTATGCTATATTTACCTGATGTTGACCAACTTTTCGTATTTTTGTTGGAAAATTATTTTTTTATCGCGAAATCTTTTGGGTTTTCGCTCCTTCGTAACATAAAAGTATTGTATTAAACAATACTTTGAATAATTAAGTGGTTCGATTTTTTTTTTGCCTTTTTCATTGGTTGTCTATCGCGCGAAATCAATTGGTTTCATTCGTGAGTAATAGCAAAACTTGTTTAAGCTATACGCAGGTTTTAACGATTAAGATCGGAAAAAGAATTTTTTGTCTACAACGGTGTTTCTCAATTGAAATATTGCCGATTTCATTTTACTTGGACCGCATAAATTGAGTATGCTCCACTTATAATTTTTCAATTAACTCCTTAATTAAAAAATATTTTTGTCTCTTCCGAGAAAACCCAAATCTTTTAGTTTCATTTCTTCACCACAGCACAAGTTGTTGTAACTTACGTACCAATTGTTGATTGAATGATTGAATTGTTTTTGCTTTGTGGAAATTTTCCTCGCGAAATATTTCGGTTTCAATTCTCTGTAACGGCACTAATTGTTGTTGCACTACCTAGTATTTATCGATTGAATTCATATTTAAAATTTTTTTGGTGAAAACAATTGGGTTTTCATTCCTCTTAAACAGCTTTAATTGCTTATGCTCTACGTAGCAATTATTATTTGGTTTTTGATTATTTTTCCAACCATTTCTCTCGTTCCGCTAACTGGTCGTTTCCACTCAGCTATAACAGCATAAAACTATTTATGCTATATTGATAAATTGTTAATTGATTTTTTTTTCACTTTGTTTTCACGTTCTGCCAGATCGGTAGGTTTCTCTTGGCTATAACACCATAAAAGTTATTCATGCTATAATTAAATATTATTGATTGCTTGTTTTGATATTTTTATTTTTTTTGCGATGCCGGTTACGCGAAGTACAGAAGATCTGTTAGGGGTGGGTAATCCTCCCAACGATGCCATTTGCGCCGTGTGCAATGAGACCATTCAACCTACAGATGAAGTGGTTGAGACCTCGTGCAATCATTGCTTTCATGCTCTGTGCTTGCAGACTTGGCTAGAAACCAACAAGGCATGTCCGGTTTGTCGGTTGGCATTGATTCCGGCAGTTATAGGTCCTTCTCCGGCGGCGAATCTTATCGAAGTTGATGGTAGTATTCCACAACCAAAACGGGGAAGAGGTGGTGGAGCACCACGGTATCGCCCCAACACGCGACAACAAGCAAACGTTAGATCAAACCATCGTGATAGTAGGCCTGAACCGCTGGACAATGCAATCTTACCAAACCAACCGAACCAAGTGTCATGCAATAACAATAGAGTTCAGCTACTACAGCTTTTTCACACTTTCTCCGCAATAGATCATTTTAAGAACCAATCCAAATATCATTGAAATATCTCAAAGATATCGGTAGAAGTGGTCCAAAAAAACCAAAAGGGAGAAAAATTTACCCACCATAATATGGGTTGGGCTCAGGGACAACACAAGACATAAAAACTAACCATGCGTTTACATAGATCTAATCATACATTAGTTTTCAATCTACTTTTGAGTTGACCTTTCGACAAGTTAACATCAAACACGTTACAGTTGTTAACAAAGGTACTCATGCGATTTAATGGAGCAGTTAACATATAATTTGTTCTACTAAATGGTAAATAAATCAAGTTGTTAGAGTTTCTACTGCTTCTACGGTTAGTGTTAAATTTTATAAGAGAAAGAAGCTCTGGAGAGTCGAATACACCAGTTATGAGTTGGTGTAAGTAGACGATATCAGCAGATTTTCTTCTCTCACTTAAAGATTGCATTTTTAATAATTTCAAACGATCCTCATATGGAGGAAGGTTAAATGTGTCAGTTCCACTCAAGCCTCTTAGAGCAAACCGAACAAAACGTTTTTGAATTCTTTCTATACGATCAACATGCACATTGTAATGTGGGGACCATACTTGACTGGCGTACTCCAAGTGAGGACGCACGATTGAATAATACAGAGTTGTAGTTGTTATTAAGCTATCAAACTCTTTGGCCCACCGTTTTATAAAACCAAGCATAGAAGACGCTTTTTTACAAATTGTATCAATATGCATGTTAAACGACAATTTAGAATCCATGCATATACCAAGGTCTTTGACGATAGTTACACGACTTAAAGCAGTATCTTTAATTTTGTAATCAAAAATAAAATTGTTTCTTTTACGCGAAAAGGTCATTGTTTGGCATTTATCTGGATTTAAAAACATGTTATTTTTAGAACACCAAACCTCAAAGGAGTTCAAGTCTGACTGGAGTAGGTCTGAATTGTCATTAGAATCAATTATTCTGTATATTTTCATATCATCTGCATAAATAAGCAAATGAGAGTGTTTGATGACGTGGGTAACATCATTAATTGCCAAAATAAACAGAAGTGGACCCAGGTGGCTTCCTTGAGGAACACCCGATTCTGCAACAAATTCAGAAGACAACACGCCTCGGAACCGTATTTGATAAGATCGCTCCATCAAATACGATTTGATCCAGTTTACAAAATATTGTGGAAATCCCATTAATTTAAGTTTAAATAAAATATGATTATGTGGTAATTTATCAAAAGCTTTGCTAAAGTCAGTGTAAATACAATTGACCTGGCTACCAGAATCAATAGATTTTAAGCAGAATGTAGTGAAATCAAGGAGATTAGACAGAGTGGATCTGCCAGTAACAAAACCATGCTGACGAGTTGTCATGACTTACCCACAGTGAATTTTCACTCGATCGTACACTATTCGCTCAAAAAGTTTAGGAATCGAAGACAATTTAGCGATAGGCCTATAATTAGTGACGTCATTCCTGCAACCTTTTTTGTAAATAGGACTGATATAAGATTTTTTCCAAAAAAGAGGAAAATTACTTTCATTAATTGATTTATTAAAAAGTAACGAAAGTGGCTGACATAAATGGACTGGTGTCTGAAACTAAAGTTCACCAAATCGTTGCCGACTCATTGGGCCAACTCCGAATGGAGATAAGCTCCATCATTTCTACCGAGCTTCAAGCGATGCAGCGCAAATTGAACATTGGAGCTAACCCTCCCGCTAACGCACCTAACCTTCGACAACCAGAATGGCCACAAGTTCTGTCTGAAGAAGCTTAGAGGCCTGTACCTCCTTCATCGGCTTGGCGTCGATCGAATCCTCCTCTTCCCTGTAGCGATAGAGACCCTGGCTCTAAAGAGCGAATTTCTAACGTGGTGCGAAATTGGCACGTGAAATTCAAGGGCACGCCGGATGACATTTCCGTCGATGAATGTATTTATCGAATTAATACCCTGACTTCTCTGCACCTTAATGGTAATTTTTCGGTTTTGTGAGAGCACGTGCACTCTCTTTTCGAAGGTAAAGCTCACCAGTGGTTTTGGCGATATCATCGCAATATCGATGAGGTTGAATAGTTTGACCTCTGCAATGCTCTTCGGCGCCAATTTAAAGATTATACCTCAGACTTTGATATTCAAGACGACATACGCCGTCGAAAACAAAAGCATTCCGAAACTTTTGATGATTTTCTGGACGCAATTTTGTGCTTAAGTGATAGACTCCGACATCCAATGTGTGAATCTGAGTTGGTAGAAACAGTTAAAAGAAATCTACGACCGGACTTACGTCATGAATTACTGCACCTTGACATTCGCAGCATTGCCATACTACGTCGTGAGGTTCGTAAACACGAAAAAATTTTCGAGGACGTTCGTCCTAATAATAGTGTACCTCCTAGACATGCTTCGGCAGTTATTTGAGTTATCTCATGATACTGATCCGAGTGTAAGCGAAGTAGAAATTGACCTCGCTGAACAAGAAATCAATGCGCTAGATATCAGTAAGTTGAAATGCTGGAATTGCGACGAAGTTGGGCATAGATATCAAGATTGCCTCCAAGCTAGGCGAATTTTTTGTTACAGCTGTGGAGCTGTTGACACTTACAAACCAAGTTGTCAAAAGTGTGCCGTGAAGGCAGAAAGCTTCAAACCGGATTTTTATCGCGAGTCGAGCAGACCCCAAATAAATCGTCCTCGGATGTAATTCCAACTAAACTTTTATTGAAATCCGATATTTCAACTTCCTTGTCTGCCTCGACAAAAACTGTGATAGACCTTCCGGTTGATTCTCAACCTCTACCTTCTACCATCAAACCGTACCATGTTCGACTTGTTGAATATCGCAAAATTCGCGATAGAATTTTTGGAACTTCCGCTGTCAGACGTCCTTCAGTTTGTTCTTCAGAACGTATTCGCTCATTTTGGAAACGAATAAAGTCCTTACGCAAGTGTGTTGTCTCAGCCATAGTCTATCAAGGCGCCGATATTCGGCCTTATACTAACCTTCTTATTGGAAAAAATAAATACCTTTCGCTTTTGGATAGTGGTGCTACGAAGAGTTGCATTGGTGGAAGTCTTGCTCAAGTACTTCTCTCTGACTCTAAAAAAAACTTATTAAATTAAGAGGCAATGTTCGAACCGCTGACGGTCAACACCAACAGGTCGTGGGTTCGATTAGTCTCCCGATTACCTTTCTTGATTGTTCCTTCTATCGTCCAAGACGTGATTTGCGGCATGGATTCCTGGAATTTGTTTGAGCTAAAAATTCAGCTAGTTCCTACCGTGAGCGAACTTTCTGCTTTTGAAATAGATACCAATAGCGTTCAGTTAAATGCTCTCCAGCGTAGAATGCTTGATTCCACTATAGCAGCCTTTCCTTCTTTGGAAAGAGAAGGTCTTGGTACTACCTCTCTGGTAGAACACTTTATCGATACAGGTGTAGCATCTCCTATAAAACAGAGATACTATCCTATTTCACCAGCTATGGAAAAGCTTCTGTGTCAGGAAATCGACCGAATGCTCGAACTAGGTGTCATCGAAGAAGCAGAAAGTTCACCCTGGTCTTCTCCTGGTGTTTTTATTGCTAAGCCTGGAAAGATTCGTTTTTGTATTGATTCACGAAAGCTCAATGAGGTGACGGTTAAGGATGCTTATCCTATTCCAATCATTGATGGGTTGCTTTCTCGTTTGCCTCCCGTGCATATCATTTCAAAGATCGACCTTAAAGATGTTCTCTGGCAAATCAAATTATCCAGAGATTCTTGTCCAAAAACAGCGTTTACGATAACCAATCGACTATTGTATCAGTTCACGTGCATGCCTTTTGGCTTGTGCAATGCACCACAAACAATGTGTCGATTGATGGACAAGGTGATTCCGTACAATCTCAAAACTCGCGTCTTTGTGTATTTGGACGACCTGTTGGTCGTATCGCAGTCACTGGAAGAACACATAGTGCACTTGTCAGAAGTTGCTTCTTGCCTTAGAAAAGCCGGTTTGACAATTAATGTCAATAAGAGTCAGTTTGGTCTCAATAAGGTCAAGTATCTTGGTTTTGTAGTGGGAAATGGTTTGCTTACTGTTGACCCCGCCAAAGTGAAAGCCATAAAGGAATATCCTGTTCCTAGAACAGTTCGTCAAATTCGCCAATTTCTAGGAATGACTGGGTGGTACCGGCGATTTGTGTCTGACTATGCAGCGGTCACGTTTCACCTTACTGAACTCCTAACGAAAAAGAAAACTTTCACGTGGAACCCTTCGGCTCAAGAAGCTTTTGACGCCATCAAAGCTTAGTTGACGACAGCTCCTTTCCTCGTGCATCCTGACTACACTAGGCCATTTATCGTGCAGTGCGACGCCAGCCAGTGCGGTGTTGGTGGTCTTTTAGCGCAAGTTGATGAGAATGGGGACGAAAGGCCCATTGCTTTTATGTCTCATAAAATCAATAAAGCGCAAAGAAACTATACCGTCACTGAGTTGGAATGTCTAGCCGTTGTGCTAGCGATAAAAAAATTTCGCGCCTATATTGAAGGTTACGAGTTTAAGGTAGTAACCGACCACGCAAGTCTGAAATGGCTAATGCGTCAGCAAGACTTAAGCGGAAAACTAGCTCGATGGGCGCTGAAAATCCAAGGGTTTAATTTTATGATTGAACACCGAAAAGGTAGCGAGAATGTAGTGGCTGATGCTTTGTCTCGGTCTTTTGAATCGGGTGATCCTGAATCTGTCGTGGCTGCACTTGAGATAGAAACTTTGCCTGAAATAGACCTTGAGTCTTTACACTTCAATTCAGACGAATACCGAAAATTCAGAGAAAAGTTGGCTTTATCACCTTTGCCAGATTATAAAATCATTGATGATTATGTTTACCGTCGTTTATAATTTGACTCTGATACAACCGATCCTTCTTTGGCTTGGAAATTGCTTGTTCCTGCCGAATTGCGAGAAAGTGTAATCTATGCCTCTCACGATACTCCATCTTCTGCTCATGGTGACATAGCCAAGAGGCTTGAACGTTGTTATTTTTACTGGCCAGGTCTGGTTGCACAAATCCGAAATTATGTATTGAGTTCTGAATTATGCAAAACTTCGAAGTCACCTACACACATCCTTCGTCCACCTATGGGTCAAATGACTGAAACGGAACGTCCATTTCAAAGACTTTACGTCGATCTAATTGGACCATTCCCTCGTAAAAGAGGTAACATTGGAATGTTGATAGTCTTAGACCACTTTTCGAAATTCACTTTTCTGAAACCCCTGAAAAAATTTACCTCGAAACTAATCATGGATTTTCTGAAAGAAAAACACCTTTGGTGTTCCTGAGTCAGTTGTGTCTGATAGCGGAAGTCAGTTCAAGAGTAAAGACTTTGAACTTTTTCTGGCAAAATATGCCATAAATTATGTGTGCACCGCCGTTTATGCTCCCCAATCCAATGCTTCAGAGCGAGTCAATCGTTCGATCAACGAAGCTTTATGCTCATATATACGAAAAGATCAACGATTGTGGGATGTGTATATAAGCAACATTAATGGTTCATTGTGCATTGCAAAAGTGTCCATCAGACAATTGAACAAGCACCTTATTATGTTGTATTTGGTCAGCACATGTTGACTCACGGTAAGGATTATAAAACCCTGAAAAATCTTAACTTGCTTTCAGAAGGTTCAGAGAGGTTCAAACCAGAAGATGAGTTTTCGATAATAAGAAGTCTAATTCATAAAAGAATGAAAGATTCCTATGACCTTAATGCCCGATCTCATAATTTGCATTCTCGCCGTTGTCAGTTTGAAATTGGTCAAGAACAAACATTTTAACGCAAAAATGGCTCCAACCGGAGTTAAAGCGATTGTTAAACAAAAGCTTGGTAACGCCTATTACGTGCTGACTGCTTTAGAGGGGAAAACACAAGGTATATATCATGCGAAAGATATTTGGTAGCGGTTAGTTGGAATTCTTCTTTTATGTTCTCGAAGGATAAGCTTTTGGGTAAGGATGGGATATACGTGGTGGTATCGAACAGTTGTGGTGTTTAGTTCACTACAATTAGACTGCTCAAACTCCTGATTTATTTTTTTCTCTGTCTTGACGACCATGGGTAAACTGACCTAAGTTGAAAAACTAAAAGTTATACACCCTTTTCAGACACTTGTCTGCAGCTGGCTTTGTCAAGCATCTGTTTTGTGGGGGGTGAAAAATCTCAAGCGTCAAATGGTCGTTTGACAGCTAGTAGTAGCGTGGGTTGGCGAACCAACCTTAATGAAAATGTCACTGTCATAAGGCAACCTCAATTTTGACAGCTAAGTCGACAGTTGTTTCCCTGCTCAGGCTTGAAGTTGAATTCAAAATTCAAATCAGCAGAGGAAACACTACGACTGATCAACCTGAAGAGTTTTTCTCATCGGCTCACCCGGTAGAACCCGTTGTGTTGTGCCCTCGGCTGGTCTGGAATTTGAATTCAAATTCAAACCTGAGCTGGGATTTCAACTCTGAAGCGATTAAATATAAATGATTTTTTTTTTTTGTTTTTTTTGCCTTGGGTGTCCATGCCAGCCGTTGTTAATTAGTACATACATTGTGACATCGTTCAAATTGCCAGCTGACATGATTGTTATGCTGACTTAATTGCTTGTTAAGGCCCTTTCGATGTATGCGCGGCCTGTTGGATTGCAAACAACGCAAAAAGGGTCCAAACACAGTATCCGACAGTTTGCGCAAACACTCGTTTGCACCGACATTTGGTGTAGGCGGTCGTTAAACCATGTTGTGTAACCTAGCGTGTTGTTCTGTCCTACTTGCCTATGTAAATCGAAACCACAACTGGTGGCTGCTGTCAACGAAAATGGCGATGGCTGGCGAACTTCCGGCCTTTGTCTTTCTTTTCGTTGATGGTAACCTGGGCAGTCGTTCTGCAAATTGTGACATTATCGTAATTCTGATTTGCGCTGCTAAGGTTGCGATAACTTGCAGTGTCGCATTTTACGTTAGTCTCTGACGTCAACCTGGGTGAGGCCTACATGTTTTGTTCTTGCTTATCGCCTACGCTGTGCGCAACTTAGGCTTCATTTTTTTTGCAACAGTACTACCACTAGCTACTAGCACTTCGCGGTACGAGAACGGCAGCAGTAGTAGCAGCATTCTTAACAGTCAGTAGCAACAGTAGCCACTTCGTGTGCCTGCAGCGCACACATAGTTACGACAACAGAAAAGCTCCACGTGTGCTAGTAGCACTAACACTAAAGCGTTAGCATCTACCACAGCCCTAGCGTCAGAAAACCTAGAGCTACAACACCAACTACCACATCAGTGCCGGCCACAGCGCTAGCGTCAACACCAGCAGCTAGCATCAACAACCCCAGCTATGGGCACAAAACCACACGCCAGTGCCAGCGCTTAAATGCAGCTTTTTTTCTAGTAGTGTCAGGGCCAGTGCTAATCGCGACAACCAGCACCAGCTAGCGTTTCGCTTCAGTGCAGGAGCGCAAATCCAACAACCAGCTGTGTGCACCCAAAATCACATCAGCAGTACCACAGCAACAGCAGAGTCTAAACTACACTGGCACGACATCAGCCACAACCGCTTCTGGCAGCAATACAAGTAGCTGTAACACCACCACACCGTCGTCCACTAGTTATAGAGCTAGCGTAAACAACAGCAGCTAGGTCAACAACGGCAAGCAGCAGCTATAACATCAACCAGAACAACCACTATAACGGCCAGCAGAAACCCCCTCAACGGCATCCCATCGGCGGTTCCAGACCGGGAAAACAGGTTTTTTTTTCATTGTCATTAGTTTTTTTATTGGTACGTTGAATTTTTTTCCCTATATTTGAACCATGAACAGAATAAGTAAAACTTAATGTAAGCTCAATTCAAAGTAACTTATACGTAAAATTAATACAAATTAAATTCAAATCGAAATTAAAACTAATACCAACTAAACCTAAATCGAGATAAACTAAGTACAAATTAAATCAAACTAAATTAAAACTAATACTAACTAAAGTCAAATCGAAACAAAACTAATATAAACTTAAATTAAATCGCAATAGTACTAGATCAAAATTAAACTAAACTATAACAGTTATTTAATATAAAATAAAACTAATGTAACGAAAAACTTAACAAAAATTATATGAATAAACTTAGGACTAAAATATAAGCTAAAACTTTAATCACAACTAAGAAATAATATAAAAAAAACCTAAGACTAAAATATGAAACAAAATTTAAAAAAAAACAACAATTTAACTAAAACTAATATTTAGATAGAAATAAAACAAAACATAATTACGGCAAACTAAAACTTTCACTCATGAAAACAATGACAACATTAACGCTGAAATGCAATTTAAATTTAAACTTTTTACAGATATATAAAAAAAATTTTTTTTATAAAATCTAACAGATTTTAACCTGTAAACCTTTATTGATAATAACTATTATCAATAATATAACTAGTACACTGCAAAAAAGAATACTTACCTTTGTAGAATAAATCAAACAACGTTTTACTTACTTTTTCCTCACAATGGAAGAAAAAAAATTTTTTTATACTTACTATTAATTACTATGAATACGAAATTTCATTGCAGTACACTGCAAAGAAAAATACTTACCTTTGTTGAATAAATCAAAAACAAACAACGTTTTACTTCCTTTTTCCTTACAAAGGGAAAAATTTTTAATAATTACTATTAATTACTCTGAAAAATAAATTTCCTTGCAGTACACTCCAAAGAAAAATACTTACCTTATAGATTAATTCAAAATCAAACCACTTATTATTTACTTTTTCCTTACAAAAAAAAATTTAATACTTACTATTAATTATTATGAATACGAAATTTCATTGCAGTACAGAAAAATACTTACCTGTGTAGAATAAATCAAAAACAAACAACGTTTTACTTCCTTTTTCCTTACAAAGGGAAAAATTTTTTATAATTACTATTAATTACTATGAAAAATAAATTTCCTTGCAGTTCACTGCAAAGAAAATAACTTACCTTATAGATTAAATCAAAATCAAACAACTTATTATTTACTTTTTCCTTACAAAAAAAAATTTAATACTTACTATTAATTATTATGAATACGAAATTTCATTGCAGTACACTGCAAAGAAAAATACTTACCTGTGTAGAATAAATCAAAAACAAACAACGTTTTACTTACTTTTTCCTCACAATGGAAGAAAAAAAATTTTTTATACTTACTATTAATTACTATGAATACGAAATTTCATTGCAGTATACTGCAAAGAAAAATACTTACCTTTGTAGAATAAATCAAAAACAAACAACGTTTTACTTCCTTTTTCCTTACAATGGGAAAAATTTTTAATAATTACTATTAATTACTATGAAAAATAAATTTCCTTGCAGTACACTCCAAAGAAAAATACTTACCTTATAGATTAAATCAAAACCAAACAACTTATTTACTTTTTCCGTACAAAAAAATGGTTAATACTTACTATTTATTACTATGAAAATTAAATTTCACTGCAGTACACTGAAAAGAAAAATACTTACCTTTTTAGATTAAATCACAAACAAACAGCTTATTACTTACTTTTTCCTTACTACGAAAAAAAATAATAATTTTGATACTTACAGTATGAATCATACAAAAAAAAAAAATCCTTTTAGATATTGTAATGATAATTTAATAAAACATTTCTTTATTTTTATCAATATAAATAAAAATCCCTTAAAATGGGTATATTGTTAATCCACTAAATTAGTGTAAAATTCTTTGGACCGATGAAAAGTAAGGACATGGTTAGGGGCTGCTGCACTTAGGTGCGCTATTCGGGTTAATGAAGTCACTTCTCCGTTCATTAACAGGCAGGGCGGGTATATACGATGAGGGGCATTAACACCTTCCTCCCTCATGCTATATGGTGCATAGAGGCTACGAGTCGGTTCGTGTGGTTTTATCTTTCGGTTTTTTTTTCTCTCTCCCATCCGTTTCCTGTTTCCGTCCGTTTGAATTAATTCAAATGTTCCTTTTCCTCTTCCCGTTATCGTCTGCATACGTACGACTTGTGCAGAACGCATCCCTCGACTTCCTGACGAAGCAACCCCACGACCATTTTCCCTGAGCTAAGCTGAAGCATAGCTCGGTATGTAGACGCCCGCTAAGTCAGGAAGTGCCTCTTCATCCGGTTTGCGGATGTCATGACGCTACGAGGTGGATGTTCGGTTTTGTCACAGTGTACCCACCGTTCAGCATAGAAATCATAGGAACATGTACCCACCGTTCAGCATAGAAGTCATAGGAACGTGTACCCACCGTTCAGCATAGAAGTCATAGGAACGTGTACCCAACGTTCAACATAGAAGTCATAGCAACGTGTAGTCACCGTTCAGCATAGAAGTCATAGGAACGAGTACCCACCGTTCAGCATAGAAGTCATAGGAACGTGTACCCACCGTTCAGCATAGAAGTCATAGGAACGTGTACCCACCGTTCAGCATAGAAGTCATAGGAACGTGTACCCACCGTTCAACATAGAAGTCATAGCAACGTGTAGTCACCGTTCAGCATAGAAGTCATAGGAACGAGTACCCACCGTTCAGCATAGAAGTCATAGGAACGTGTACCCACCGTTTAGCATAGAAGTCCTAGGAACGTGTACCCACTGTTCAGCATAGAAGTCATAGGAACGTGTACGCACCGTTCAGCATAGAAGTCATAGGAACGTGTACCCACCGTTCAGCATAGAAATCATAGGAACATGTAACCACCGTTCAGTACCCAGCAGCGGATTTGCCAGTGGCTACCATAGAACTAATACAGAATAAATTACCAGGCAAGGAAGCATTACTTTTTCAAAAAGTAATGCGTCTGCATATAGCAGAAGTAATTAACTCATACCTCATTACCTGTAATGTAGCATACAAGGAAAAGTAATGCAGTGATTTTTATAACTTAATACAAGTAGTATGTAACTCCATAACTTCTAGGTAATGCTCAAGGGAGGCGATCACTTACCTCCTGTCTCATTCAATGTTAAATGTAAGGCCTTTTATGCATAATAAGGTAATATAGTCGGAAGTAGTGGTCATTACAAGGTAATTGATGCTTCATATATTCGGAATATATTCCATCCGCTACTGGTTATAGAAGCCAGAAGCTATTAAACATAAGCACTATATCAAGTTATAACACTGTTTTACACGTAAAATGCACCCCGAACCAAAGTAATTTTTTATGAGTAATTAGGGGTCGGTGATCACAGAAATGGCCAAATTTTTTTCATTTCGCGGGCTTTCGAGAAATCGATAAAAATGTTTTTTTAAGGTAGTGGGTCGACTCAAACCAAAATATTTCGTTGTTGGTAAAATCGAAAATTACATTCTATATATTGTTGAGAAGGCAATAAAATTACGCATATAGTGACATTTCAACCTTTGCAATAAACTATAAATTAGCAGAGGTAGCAGAGATGATTAAACTTAAAATTTAATGAGTTTTTTTGTGATTTTTCAAAAAAAATTTCCGATTAAATTAATTTTTTTAAGAAAAAATAATAAAAAAACAACATTTAATTTTTTTTATTACATAGTTTAATCCCATAAATGAAAAGCTCAATTTAAACCTCAAAGGTTCTTAAATAAAGAAGTTATTAACATTTCTGTTAAAGCACTAAAAACAATTTTTAGGTCATAGGTTTTTAGAAATAAGTTTTTATTGTATTTGATATAAGTTTTTGTTGAATTTAATTGTTATTATTTACACAATTTTCTTGGTGTTATGGTAAACATATATTTCAATGTGTTATAATGTATACTTGTTATTTTGAACTTGTTCAATTTTAAATATATACAGGCGTCATTTAAGAAATTGGATTTATTTGACGAGAAATTTACTTAAAACTGTGTGACACGCGTGTGAGAAAAAGATGTTTATTATCACGTGAAACTTTTTGTTATGTTTGTGGTTTGTATATTAATGGTGGTAGCAGAAGACACAAAATCAGGCGTATGGATCAGAAGTGCTTGGATGCGTATAAAAAATATTTTGGATTTGCTGCTACAAATTTGGAGAAGCAATAGACGCCAAACGCTGTATGCGAAACTTGTTGAGCAACATTAATTTACATTTCTAATGGACACGAAAGACATTTTTCATTTGGAAGGCCAACGAACTTTAGGGAACCAGTTGAGCATTTGACTGATTGTTTCTTTTGTTTGTCAAAACCCCCCGCGGGTCGAAAAAAATCGGTCTTTGTAGATATCCAATCTGTTTCCAAACCTATAACACATTCAAAATTACTGTCAAGACCGGAATTAGTAGAGCCTCACTTCCTGGGACAACAAACTACAGATTCAGATGAAGAAAGCGCCGCAAAGGAATGGAAAGATGCCGAAATAGAAAAAAACATCTTCTGACCCAGGTTGAACTCAACGATTTGTGCCACGATCTTTATTGAAGCAAAGCAAAATCTGAATTACTTGTATCTAGAATGCAAAAATGGGGGTACCTGAGTCCATAGACACATATCACGCATTTCCGTCATCGCAGCGAGGAACTTTCGAAATTTAACCAAAATTATGACCCAACCGAATGGCGTCTTTTTATGGTCGGCGGTAAAGACAGCATAAAAGCGGTACTGTTACACAAAGGTAACAACAAGCTTTCCATTCCAGTTGGTTATGCGAAATATATAAAAGAGAACTATGACTCGATGAAGCTAGTTTTGAAATCAATCCAATACAACTCGCATCAATGGAAAGTTTGCGCAGATTTAAAAGTTGTTGTCATTTTGACAGGAATGCAAGGAGTCTTCACAAAATATAATTGCTTCTTTTGCTTATGGAACAGTCGTGATCGCGCAAAACACTTTACCTAACGTGCATCGCCGCCACGAAACGCACATACGCCTGGAGAAAACAACATCATTAACACTCCGCTAGTTGACAGAAACAAGATAATCCTGCCTCCTCTTCATATAAAACTAGGGCTCATAAAAAATTTTGTAAAAGCACTTTCGCAGGACAGTCCTGCGTTCGAACACTTTAAAAATTTGTTCCCAAAACTGTCTCCTCAAAAAATGAAAGAAAGTGTGTTTATTGGTCTTCAAATCAAGAAACTATTTAGCGACGCTAAAATCGAAAATTTCTTAGATGCAGCTGAATTAGAAGCATGGAATGCGTTTAAAAATGTAGTTCATGGCTTTCTGGGAAACGAAAGACGTCAAAATTACGTCGAAATTGTAAACACTTTAATTGAAAAATATTCTGCCATTGGTAAAAATTACTATATTGAGAACTAAGCCCTATTCTGAAATCTTTTTTTTTTTATTTTCAGGAGCGAATATGTCACTAAAAATGCACTTTTTGTTTAGTCACTTGGACTACTTTCCACCCAATCTTGGTGATGAGAGCGACGAGCATGGAGAGAGGTTCCACCAGGAAATGATGGAAATTGAGAGGCGATATCAAGGTTTTTGGGGCCAGAACATGATGGCCCCAAATGGTTCTTAATTAGGGAGGATCCGACGGAAAAAAAAGAAAAAGTTCCGGCAGAAGTTCGTTTGGTGCAAATATTTAAAATAAAGTAAAATAAACATTCAAAAGTTTGTACTTTTATAGAAATGTCAATGACTTTTTCATTTATACGCCGATCACACATACACATATATAGCGCTTATATATAATTTTTTAAAATATAAAGAGTCAGTCTTAATATATCTTTCACAGTAAAAAGTTAAAATAAAAGAAATTATGATGAAAGCAAGTTTAAAAAATCTTTTCCAAAATCCTGATATTAAATACTTACCTTTAAAGGATATGGAAGTAAACGCTCCGTATGAAGTCAACAGGATAGAGAGAGCAGATACAAAGTATGGTGAAAGCATTAAATGTTTTGTAAATAAAGAATATTATATGTATTTACCAAAAAGATTTCTGAATAAAACTAAGAAACAGATGGATTATTTAAATGAAAAATTACATATTCTAATGAAAGTCAAGGACATGCATGGTGCATTTTCCTTAATCATTAAGAAGAAGAAGAAGGAAAATTAAAACATATTCTACAACTTATATGAAGAAAAAGAACAATGCGTTGGAGATAAACGTATTTTAAAAGAATCAATTAAAAAAAAAACTTTGTAAATAACATACAAATAAATAATCAATAAAAATTTTATTATAAAAAATTGTTTCTTTTTTATGACATTATATTAAGTATACATATACATATATAGATATATAATAGACTGTTATTGAACTCCATCTCTATTAATTCAAGAACTATGATGATTTGAAAATCAAAACTATTTAACGTAAGCTTGCTGTCCCTTGGTTTTAATAACCTTTTCAATCAAGTATGTATTTGGAAAATGTGTCTTCAATACTTCATGTTCATAGAATCCACCAATGATCGGGGTTCCTTGATAGTCTTCTAATAAATAAGTTACAGGGTTTGTGTTCTGTATAGTTTAAATGTTAAAAATTTCAGTTGTCCAGTTTGGAGTATATCCTTTTGCAAAAATATGCTTATATTTACTAATTCGAACGTGGTCTCCAACTTTTAGTTTACCATATTTAAAAACTTTAAGATGATTATATGCTTGTTTTAGTATAGAACGTTAATTTCCTTTGTTGACATACTTTGGTATCATTTCAATGGTTCTATGCTTTTTACTATTATATTGGTTAAAAAATCTTTGTATTTATTTATCCATTAATAATTTCCTTGTAAACTAAACTTTTTCGACATCATTCCCTTTAAAGTTCTATTAAATCGTTCTACAATTGATGCTTTCATGATGCTATATGTAGAATAATGTTTGATATTATGTATTTTCATCAGGATTTGAAATATTTTATTATAAAACTCTTTTGCATTATCGGTTTGCAAGTTCTTTGACATTTTTTTATAAAAAAATTGATTTCATAGTATTGGTAATATCTGCACTACCTTTTAATTTTACAGGAACAGCCCAAGCAAACTTTGAGAAGGTATCTATTACTGTTAAAATAAACCGATAACCTTTGTTATATTTTGAATAAACACCCATTTCAATAAGATCTGATTGCCAAAGATCATCTATTCCTTTGGTTACTACTCGTCGTCGAATAAAATTTCTGCGCGCTTGATATGGAGCTCTTGAACTACCTCTTGTCGCTCCATCTCTAACGTCTACCTTAGATTACATTCATGTATGTGCTGTGTTGATATAGGATTATATGCAATATAATTTATTTTTCTATGTTTAAATGCTTCGTAATTAGTCCCGTTCTCGTAACAATCGTCTCATTAAGACGTTCTTCAAATGCATCAGTTTTAAAATTAAATAATGATCTAATTTCTTCAAGTGACTGATTAAGATTACTTTGTAAGATACTTTGATCTTGTATTAATTTATTTAAGCGTGTAAGATGGTTCTGATATCTTTCAGAGCTACCAATATGATGACCAAACTTATCGATAGGCATTTTATGAGAATTGATTGTTTGATATTTTATAGACTTTTTATACAATAATCTTTATTTCTCTCAGTTCCTCTATAATTGAGACTATTTCATTATTATGATTTGAATGACCAGCTGCAGTAGATGAAATCAATAGACGTAATCTATTAACCAATTCATTAGGATCATCTCAATAAAAATAATTCAGCTTTTTTTATTACACTTCATTAAACCTTTTCCCTAATGCATTTTTTGTTTTTTAAATAGTTTTCTAATAATAGTTGTATATTTCTCCCAACGATTTCTTTTAATTTGACTATTAATGCTGTTATCTCTTCTATGAGCATTAGTCATCTCCAATATTTGTTTATAAGCATTTAAATCTGCTGTATTAAAACTGTCTGTTTTCCTATAATGTATTTAATATTCATTTCATCTTGTTTAAACATTAGAATAATACTAGCATTATCACGAATCAGGTGTTTTGGGATACGTGTGCAAGTTTGACATAACCCAGTAAAAAAGAGGATCATCCTATGAGCGCTCTGGGAGTGCTCCCTGAGGAGCAGTGGAGTGCTCCTTATTGATCCAAGCTAGGTTTATTTTGTGTTCTCTTTTAACCTTGCGTGTCCTAGGAAGGGTAGCGCTCCCTTTAACATCCCAGAGGAGCTCAAAAAGAGTGATCAATAAATAATCCAAATGGATCAGCAAAGGAAAATGTATTTTTTTTATGGATTTAGGTTTACTCCGAAAGCTAGGCTTCTCTAGCTCAAGTAGTCTCCTCAAGACCCTAAGGTGGTGATACAATTATTTACCCAAATCGTGAGATTTATAACGCCATCACAAATTACGAATACTTTTTTATTCTATTTAAAAACTGTACTTTCATTGTGTCAGTCGCATTTAAATAAAACGCCATTACTGTTAGCTGGTCGAACTTCACGACTTCGGCGTTGTGTAGTGCGCACCGAGTTAAGCAACCAAACGTACACAAACTATTTGGTTGCACTGTATTTATGTTTGTTATTATTCACCACGCACAATGACCCGTGGTTATATATTAGATTTACATTACGCACTTTCGCACTAAGCTAATGTTCTATTTATTTCACTCGTGCACTTTCAATGTTTATATATTTTGTTATATTTATTTTGCATTACGCACTTACGCATTAAGTTTATACTTATGTTTCACTCACGCACTTTTTATGTTAAAAATTATGCACTTTTTCAAAATACCGTTGTTTGGCTTTATAAGCACCAAAAATTTGAAAATAAAGTTCATTAATTCTACAAGCTTTAAATCAGCTGCATCTATTTATTTCAAGCCTAAGCGCATTTTTATGCCGGCTGAATAAAAATAATATTTCAAGCCTAAGTGCATTCTTATGCCGGCTAAATAAAAAAATAATTTACTTAGAGCCAGTGGCGTTTTTAAGCGCCGGCAAAAACTCGAGGCAGGTCCTTTCATTTAACAACATAAAAATTAAAACAAAAACATTACAGTTGAAACGATGCGAATCAAATGAAAGAAACATTTAAAATACTTTTTGTTTCACAGAAAATAATTAAAGAGTTTCCTAAAAAGCACATGCCTCACTTAATTTTATTTTTTTCATTAATTGCTCGCCTATTGATCTTATAAAACAGTAAAGTATAAAACAGTAAGTCATGGGAGCGATCGCATATTTTTTTACTAGGAAGTAAAAACATCAACGTCTTTATGACGCCCCATGCAGAAGTAAGATCGTATGTGATTTTGTTTCTCGCTACATCATCGAATATAAATATTGAGTGTGGTTGTACTTCGTTTGGAGATATGATGTCATCATTATTGGAAAATGTTGAAAATTTTATCTCCTTAATAGGTTTTATTAGTCGCTCCAAGTACTTATATTTAGACGGCTCTACTGACGTATGCTGAAGTATATGTAAATATTTTTAAATTTCAGTCCATTAGGACTTTCAATCAGACTTATCATCACATTTGTTTTTCCACAATTTGAAGGTCCAACAAAAAGAGCTCGAATAGTGCTCGGTAGTAATGAACTGTGTCGTATTTTCTTTGATGAATTTATCTTTGAATCAATATCCTTTACGTTAATTAATAAATGTTGTTTTAGGAATCGCATTATGAAAACTAATAAACAATATCATATATAAACAAACCATTTTGTTGGTTCAATAACTTTACTTTCAGCATCTAATTAGAAAAGTATAAATACTTACGACAATCATTTATAAAAAGATAAACAGTTATCATCCATACTTCAAAGGGAAAGGTTTTCTAAAAAAATCATCGATAAACTTCCCATTGAACTTCATTTACCTGGATATCAATTTTGTGGACCTGGTACAAAATTAAGGAAACATTTAGCTAGTGGTGATAAAGGAATCAATCCTTTAGATACCACTTGTAGACAACACAATATAGCATACTTAAGCAACAAAGATTTAGAAAAAAGATATATTGCTGATAGAGATTTAGCCGAAAAAGCTTGGCAAAGAGTAAAAGCAAGTGATAGTAGTCTTGCAGAAAAATCAAACGCTTGGTTTGTTACTAACTCAATGAAAGCAAAAACAAAATTTGGTATGGGGAATGTAAATAGTAAACCTAAGAGATCGCGTCAAGTAAATGGATACCGACTATTTAAACATGCATTAAAAAGTGCTAAATTAAAAATTAAGAAAACAAAAAAATGATGCCATCGAAATTTCACGAAAAGTTACTTATAACATATTCAGAGGAAAAAAATCTCTAATAATTACATCTCGAGTAATACCACTACTTAAATCTTGAGGTTTTGTCCCACTTGCACCTTTATTCGCTGCACTTGGTGGTAGATCTAAGGAAATACGCTAAAGATATCAGACATTTTAGAGGTGTGTTTATGTGTGACACTACCATGTAAACCATTTAATAAGAAATGCGGAATAATCAATCTGGATATTTCAAAGGGACCCGGCACACATTGGGTAGCATACTGGAAAAATCCAAATGAAATTGAATATTTTGACTGCTTTGGTTAATATTTGGGAGAAAAGATTAGTTATAATTAGAATAGATTACAAAATTTTAAAACAAAAAATTGTGGTCATTTATGTTTACAATTTCTGCTTTCAAAATATTTCTGCTTTCTTTTCATTGATATGTAGGGCTTGTATATCAGTTTCAAGTTACAGCAACAGCAACAACAATTACAACAACAGCAACAGTTTATTATCTCAATTCGTTAGATTAACCTGTTGTAAACTACAATACACACAAACATATGATAATCGCTATATGAAATTTATTATCAAAAAGCTTAGATTCTAGAATGTTCTCAAATGAATTGATATCAACAAAAACAACAACAACTACAGCAACAACAACAATTTATTATCTCAATTCATTAGATTAACCTGTTGTAAACTACAATACAAACAAACACATGATAATTTTTGTTTCTATACTTTAGATCAACTGAAACGTATGAGTTTTTCTTTGAGTACACACATGATATTCGCTAGACGAACCTGTTGTAAACATAAACCTCACGTTAAAAATTCTTCCACTTTTCTATACTCTGTACTCAAACACATGATATGTGCTAGATGAATATACTATAGACACAAACCTTTTTTTTTCTATACTCTATAAAAAACACACTAACAACATGATATTCACTAGATGAATATATTAAAGACAAACACCTATTTTGTTTTTCTGTACTATAGACACAAACTACATTAAAAATTCTCCCATTCTTCTATACAAGACACACTAACAACATGATATTCACTAGATGAATATATTATGGACACAAACCTATTTTGTTTTTCTGTACTATAGACACAAACCATATTAAAAATTCTCACATTCTTGTATACAAAACACACTGACAACATGATATTTGCTATATGAATATATATTATAGACACACATCTATTTTGTTTTTCTTTACTTTGGACACAAACCACATCCCTATTATAATAGTTCCCTATTCTACCGCATATGGCGCTGATGGTGATAGAGCCTGGAGCCTGATCGTCCAGAACCCCCATATCGTACCTACTTGTTTAGTTCAGATATAAGGTTTACTATTTTGTCTTTGAATTTTGTTACTGTGTTTTGTCTTTGTGTTAGTGCAGCTAACTGAGTGTGTATTTGCGCTATGGTAAGATTACTTTTGTATGAACTTTGTAGTGCTGTCTTTTAACTTGTGAGAGTGTTTATGTTTGCAGTGTATCCTAACGTAGTTCTCACGTTCGTGCTTAATTTTATGCTCACAACTATTTCTATAAGTTTTTTGGTTTTCTGTTGAATAAGTATCATATATAAACAATGCTAGTTTCAAGAATCCGCCTAAGGCTTTGTAATTTCCTGAGAAAATTGGAATAATTTTCATTAGAGTTTCTATTTTTTATTCTGCCATGTTTGGTATGTTATCTAGCAATTGGGATTCCAATAATGCTCTGGTTTCTTTTATTAGTATGTAAAACTCCTCTGAAAGTCTTAGTTGTTCGTGATCTGTTTTTACTATCTGTTTGTGTGTTTCAAATTCGTTTTCGTATTTATTAATCTCATTTAAGTAAATTTAATTGTTCTGACTTGTTTGAATAGACTTGTTAAAAACTGCATTTAAAAAGTTTCAATATATATTTATTGATTTACACATTTTGTGATCTAGTTACGCCAGTTTCTAATTTCTATAAAGATATCTGTTAGTTTATCCATAAAAAATGTTATTTTTCTGATTTTTTAATTTTATTTAGGCAGTTCGTATTCTATTTATGTGGTTGAGAACATAATTCTTAAAGTATTTGCTAATTTTATAAAGTATATAAATGATTAAAATTATAATTATTATTGTTATTATGACTGTTGCTGACGTACGTGTTACATCTGATGTGGTGACTGCTGATCCCACATTGTTTTGTATGTTTTCCGGGATGATAACACGATCTTCGTTCTTGTTGTTCAGCATCGTAACGTTGTAGATGGCATCTGTTATTAGTCTGAACATTCGTAAAAATCGTTTGTTGATTTATTGTCTTCTTTGCGAATTTTTCTCATTCGTTTTTACATTGTTTTGAAAATCTGTTTATGAGTCCTTAGGTGTTTGACCATTTGATTTTCATTTATTTTCTCTTCAGAAACAAAGCAGTACATTATTCAAATTAATTGTGACTTTTGTATTTTAAATCCTTTAGCTGTTGTATATATTTGAATTTCTCCTTCCTTCTGTTATGTTTATTAATCTATAGAGGTCGTTTAGTTGTCTTCTTTGTTTGACTTGTTTGCCGGCTCTAGTTCTTCTCTTGGGCGGCTGTAACTGGTTTTTGAGGATCTCTTTCTTTTTTGTTGCCGCTCTTAATACTCCAGTATCATTAGTTTTTTGTTATTGTAGTTGCGGTATTCACCGGTGGTTGTGCTTTTTCTTCTTGGCGAGTATCTATTTCCTTTTGTACTTTTTTCTACCAATTATATGTATTCTACCAATACATCTTACTTCTTGTGGAATTCTTTATCCATTCCTTCTTCTAGGTTCTGTTGTCCAACCTAAGATTTAGAATTTTCTTGGATTTATGGTTTGCCGGCTGTAGGTTGCTAGGATCAAAGTAAGTTGCAGGATTTCAGGAACGAAGTTGCAGGATCACCATGTGGTGGAGTTACTATCATCAGTGAAATGTAGAGTAGTGTAGGGACTAGTGTTCGTTTATTATGTATTAGAGGCGCACACGCCTTTTTATTCAGCCGCAAGGCTTTTTGGGCATACAAGCCACAAAGGCTCTATTTTGTTTTAATCCGCGAGGCTATGATTGTATTTGCTAAGCCGCAAAGGCTAATATTTAATTCAAGCCACAAAGGCTATTATTCAATAAAATAGATTTAATTTTGGTTTGTTCTTTTTCGCCTGTTCATTAAAAACTCGTTTTATTATTAAAAATGTTTTGCTTATAATTTAAAAAAAACAGTATTTTTCTTAAATTATTTTTAGCCCTATTTCCAAGACTCCACCTTAAATTCCAATATTTTGATTTTAGTTTTCAAAAATCTATAATTGACCAATCACTATCAGTTTGTTCAAACCTCTTTATACTTCCACTTAAATTCATACTCTTCACCAATATTTATTGGTTCAATTAATTATTAGCCTTGACCTTAAAGTTTCACTGGTACTAGTTCAATTTGTAGCTTGTTGTTGTTGCGTTATGTTTTTCTGTGCAATGCACTTATTACCTTAACGCTCGCTTACGCTTGTGCAGTATCTAGCGGCGCAAGTGTAAAGGGTGCTAAATGCATTGAAAAGAATTTGAGTGGATTATTTAGTTTACGTTTTTTTTTTTTTGGTTTTATTGTTTAATTTTGTCAAAGTATGTTTGTTGATATCTTTTTGTAACTTTTTATTGTTGTCATGTGTTGGACACATGTACCTACTTATGAGGGTCTGTAGGTGGTTGGTTTGTATTGTTATGTGTGTACGTATGTAAGCACACTACACTATGTAGGAGACGACAATTTGACAAGGTACAGGATATTTACATATTGATTAAGTCACATTATCTAAGGGCAACTACATACGATTCAATAATTATTGAATTATCTAGGTGTGAACAAGAGTCCGGGGAAAAAATAACTGCGTTTGCGCGGAGGCAAGGTTCAATAGAAGCTAAAAGAAGAGACTTTGTATGGGAGGACAAATCACTCCTCAAACAATTCAATATCTCCGTAGTTACAGCATTAAAAGTCGGTATATCGGATTCCGAGATAAGGACTTTAGTGTTATCATTGTCAGAGAAAGACCTATCAGAGTTTTTTATTTATTTATTAATTTTAGTTAAGTCTATGCCACAATGTAACTTATAGACTAGTTAAATACAAAAAGTAAAAAATTGTAATAAAAAATATATAAACTAGAGTCATTTCATTTATAAAACATATCTCATTTCATTTTTAGAAACCATTGAAATTTACCATTTCCAATAATGCAGGGCAATCAATTAAACCATTAATAATATCAAAAACGAAACGCAGCGATAAAATACGTCTTCTACTTTCCAGAGTTTGTAAGCCAATTAAAAGACATCTAGTATTATAAGGGAGGTACACCATCTACACTAAAAAATTGCAACGCAAACGTCGTACACGATTTCTGAACACGTTGAAGCCTCAACTTATGTGACTCATAAAATGAGTTCCATACAATTGCTACATATTCCAGTCTAGAACGAACAAAGGAATTAAACGAAAGGGAAAATTTAAAAGGGTTCCAAAAAACATGCACTGTTTTTACGAATGAACGCCGGCATGGCTTAAGCTTTTGGAATAATACAATCTATATGCGAATTGAAAGTAAATTTACGATCAAATACTACACTCAAGTTCTTAAATTGATCAACAGAAGCCAAAGAAAAATTTTCAATTTGATAAGCGGACTGACGGTATGTGTCAGTTTTAGAGAAATTCATGAAAACACAGTTGTTCAAATTTAGGAAAAGGCCACTCTTACAGCACCAAGTAAATAAATTATTGACTTCTTTCTGCAAAAGCACTGTGTCATTGACATCACAAATTTTTAGAAAAATCTTAAGATCGTCAGCGTAGAGTAAGTGTTCACAATGAGATAAAACTGAGGAATTGTCATTGATAAACAAAACAAAAAGTAACGGCCCCAAGATATGCCCTTGCGGAACACCTGATGATGTAATACGTATAGGATTTAACCCTCGGAGGTATAAGGGTTTTTTGGCGCTAAGTGGTATAACCAGGTCTGTGCAGACCTACATAGTATTTGTATGAAAATGCATAGTCAGTTGGACTAAAAGTGTCTATAAATGCATTTTATACTAGGAAAACCACAAAAGGAATAATTAAAACCCATTTTTATACATGTTAGGTAGCTATTAACGCTTTTTTATTACTCATAAGTAAAAAATACATTTTATGTTCGGCATTCAAGGCAGCAAAACCTGGAGTGTTGTTGGCATACCGGCTTTTTGCAATGCATGCAATGAAAGCGTGTTTTTCGCTGTTTTTGTCCAACTTAAAACACAGCGAATATGATGGTCTGCTGGCAGAGGATGCGGCAAGGGCTGGTTGGTCATCTATGGGTGGGCCTGCAGCTACCTGCAAAAAAAAAGTTGAAAAATGGATTTAGAATTTGAATTCAATAAATGAAATGCTTACCTCTACACTGAATAACGCTATGAACTGTTTCACATGTTGCATGCCTCTTACAATTGAGTTTGTTGTCCTTTCTTCCATGTAAGTTATCACCAGCTGTTTGGCCAATTCCATAAGGAACATGCGTCTTCTATCATTTCGTTTTACATGCCCCAATTTGTCATGTATGACAAATGCAGCCAATCCTGCAACGTCCAGCATATTGAAAAAGATGGCCAACGGACATCGGTTTGTGGCCCATTTGCAGGTGTAACCACCAACCATCTGGTCCATGGTGTCCACTCTTGCTTTATATATATTATAGTCCAATATATGGAACGGCTTTGCGTTGGTTTTGATGAGTCGACGGTAGAATTATAGTGTTCCGTAGAGATGAGAATTACTGCTTTTTTCTTTTTTGGCACATATGAGCATAGTGCGACATTGTTGGTGTAACCAAATAATGTGCTTAACACCTGTTTATTAGGGTCCAACATCTCCTTCGGTACGCAGGCCTTGTTTTTTCTTATTGTTCCTACATAAGCCAACCGTTTTGTCATCAAAGTCGTGGCCAAATCGTATGATGAGAAAAAGTTATCTGCATATATTGTTCGGCCAGAACCACTTTACCTTTCCACCAATTTGAGAACAACGTTTTCGCCAAGGTTTGCCGCACGTGCTTCGTTTGCTATTCAATATGTACATTTTATATACATTTTCTTCACAAAATCCCACTCAAAAACGGATTTATCACCTGTATGCCAACAACACTCTTATGCCAGGTACTCATGCGTTGAATGCCGTAAATAAAAAAAAAGTCATTGTTTTACATATTAGTATTGAAATAGCGTTAAATAGCTAGCTAAGATGTATAAAAATGCGTAGTAATTATTCGTTTTGTGGTTTTCCTAGCATAAAATGCATTTATAGACACTTTTAGGGCAACTGACTATGCATACAGACCTGGTTATACCATTTAGCGCCAAATATTTCTAAATCCGAATTATTCGGATCCCCAATCTCCAGGATTAAATGGGCGGCTTTTTTTTCTAACATGACAAACAAAAAAGTTATACATACTTTTATATGCTAAAATTCTGCACAGTCCTGCAGTCCTAAATATACCTCCGCGGGTTAATATTATCAAAGGCAACTATACACTATCTATTTGACAGATACGATTTAATCCAACTTAAAAAATTAGAGTGAAAACTAAATTTTTCAAGCTTCTTAATTAAGAGGGCGTGAGAGACTTTGTCTCAACCTGGCATCCTTTAATAAAAGCCGAGCTACAGTATTCCGAAAACAATACCAAATTAGACATAGTAGAGCGACCAGGAAAAAAGCCATGCTGGGATGGATAAATAATACTCTTTACTACAAAGAACAATTTTTCTTTGATTATAGACTCAAAAAGCTTTGAAATAGTTGTTAGCTTAGAAATTGGTATATTAGCTATATTGTTTTGACAACCAGATTTATGAATCGGATTTATGAAAGATATCTTCCAGATATCAATAAAAGTACCTGAAGAGAGAGAACTGTGGAAGATACAAGTTAACGGATACACTTAATTAAAAGCAAAATTTTTTAAAAGAGTAGAACAGAGACCATCCGCGTCAATACAACTTGAAGGTTTCTGTCTGAAAATCCCCATTAAAATATTGACAGTTGAAATCTGCAAACAAATTGACAATACCAGATGCATTGTTTGAGGCCCTATCAATAAAAACATAGGAGAAGGAATATTTGACGACCCTTTCTTGGATTTAATAAAACGCCAGAAAGCCTCCCTCATTTAATATCTATATTTCATGAAAAAATAATTATTATATATGAGAACAAACTTTTTATAAAACTTATTATGCAGTTTTAAAATTTTTAACCCACGAGTATACGAAGGTACTTTACTTACACGTGGCTTAAATATAGGAATAAATTGCAAAAAAAAAAACTGATGATGTACGAAGTTTAAAGAGATTAAAGCACGAATCAATATTCAAATTTTTAAATTCACTTTGCCAATCAATACGGCTAATAGCGTTATTTAAAAGATTAAAATCGCAAGCTTTGAAATTAAAGTAGGACATTGAACCATTAAATTCAGCCAAATTTAGGTATTTATAAATATTTACAAGAATTTCTAGAGGAAAATAATGAGCGCTAGCTGTAGATATAGAAATTCATATTGTTAGTAATAAAAACCAAGTCCAACCATCTATTCAATAAATTAAAACAATTATTAATCTGGGTTAAATCAATACTTAAAAAATTGTCAATAAGATACATGCCAATATCACTAGTTACATTTGATGGTGTAAGATAGTAACCACCAATTTGAAAATTCTAGGAAAAGATTAAAATCACCGAGAACAAGCCACTGGTCACAATGATTTCGAAAATTTGCATGCAATGATAATATATTATCAACATGCATTTTATAAAGATCTAGTAAACTTTTAGGCGAAATATAAGAAGCACAAACGAACAGCGATCCAGACGAGCCTTTAATTATAACAACTATTTTGTCCAAAACCTCATTTCAATTTAATAGCTCCACACCCGATGAGATAAGATTTAAAGCATTTTTTTTAGAAACAGAGCGCGATTTGGTTAAAGCAAAATCGGCTTAAACTCAGTGTTTAAATTTTGTCCAACAATAATTGAGTTATCACTTCATTTTCTTTTTGTAACTTTCTTTCATCCTTCATTATCCATTAGATCCAAAACATTAGACAGAGAGACAGCATTCATATCATAAATATCGATGAAACCAGGAGCTTCAGTAGCTAATGTCACATCAACACCATCAAAACCGGTATCCTCTTTTTGACAAGGTATTTGTATCAGAGACTGTTATCATTAAGCTATATCCAAAAAATTAAGCATTAATCATTATTTTATGATTTTCCAGTTTTTGCTCAGATATAAAAATAGTAATCTGATTTTATCTTTAAAATCTTATATAAAAATCATTAATATTTTTTTTTTGTCAAACAAAAATATTATTTTCGGTTTTTAATTTTTGGTCAAGGACACGGTTGCACAATTTGAGCTAAAATGGTCCATTTTTTCCATTTGGTCCGCTGCTCTCTTTTACATTACTATGCATTACAATTTCCGTACTTTTTTAACAAAATGTATACTACTTTTCTGAAATTTTTCTGCATTTTGTCACAAAGGAACACTGTATTCATTTACAACAATTCAACGCTGATACGACTTAAAATGAGTTGGCCGACTGAAGTTTGTTTAAGGTACGACTGAAAAAGAGTTGTCCTAATGAAGTTTGTTTAAGATACGACTTAAAATGAGTTGGCCGACTGAAGTTCGTTTAAGGCACGACTAAAAGTGAGTTAGCCGAGTGAAGTTTGTTTAAGGTACGACTTAAAGTGAATTGGCCGACTGAAGATAGTTTTGGGTACGAATTAAAACGAAATAGCCGACTAAAGTTGGTTTTTGTTATGAAAATGGCAATAAAAGGTACGAATGGCTTTGATTCGTTCATAATTATTGTATATAAAAATCAATATTTTAAAAAATTTTAGTAAAAAAAACAACACGGCGAAATCTAAAAAAGTAAGGAGAGTAGTCTACCCCTTATCATCCCGCTAGTTACACTCCTGGCTTTGAGTAAATTTTTCAACAACGTCAGCAGCAGCAACACCCACAGCGGAACAAACGCCAACTGGTGGAGAATCAGTAAAGGCCACCAAAGGTTCAACGACTCTAGGCAAAGCAAGACTTTGCTCATTAGATAAAGACGAAATAATGCACGAAGCTGCACGATTAAGTTTTTTGTTACGCACTTGCAATGTCTTCTTTGTTGTATTACCACTAACAACATTTAAAGTGTTAATTAAAGTTTTTAATTCTTTTGGAGGTGATACTATACTATTGGATTCAGTGATTCAAAGAAACATTTCGATGCCTAATCGAAATGTTACTTTGGTGTTTTTTGAGAGCGCACCAACGCTCAAGATTGTCTGGCTAGATATCCAAGCTTGGATTGAAAATTTAAAAGATTCTAATTTCGGCTGGTGTGCCAAGTTTTACTCTCAGATAAATTCTGATTTTTATTTCCAAAGTATATGGCTTATAAACTATTTTTACACGTATTTTTCTTTCAAATATTTTACCACTATTTCCAAGACTCCTCCTTTAATTCCAATATTTTTTAAATATATTTTTAAGTATCGATTATTGACCAATCACTTATAGTTTAATAACCTTTATTATTTTCTCCTCAATTTTAACATTTTCAAACACATTAATTGGTTGGCTCAAATTCATGGCCTTGATTTTAAAGTGTCAAAGGCACTTGTTCAAAACATCGCCTGTTGTTGCTGTGTTGTGTTTTTCTGTGCAATGCACTTGTAACACAACACTCTCGATCGTACTTCAGTTTGTGCGGCGTCTAGCGGTACAAGCTGAAAGGGTGCTAAATGCATTTCGTCAGAATTCTCACTGCAATTTATTGTGTTTACTTTTAGGTTTTTTATGTGTTTAAAAATTGGGAAAATTGTCAACATATTATGTTGCTGTTTTATCTTTTTACTATTGCCACATGTTAGACAATTGAAGATCATTAAAGTGAAGGTCTTTTTGGGTGGTCGTTTGAATTGTAAAGTGTGTGCATATGTAAGTACACTACACCCTCTCCCTTAAGCGAAAATTTACTTTCAAAGATGAATTTTTAAGATTTTGGAGTTTTGGAAAAAGGATATGTTTATAGTATTAAATAATTTTTAGTATATTTAGATTCAAAAGATGTGTATGTAATTCTATTTCTTTAATAAGGTTTTTATATACTAAGAGTTGGTATAATATGTTATAATGTAATAATTGTTATGCTTAACTTATTTGGTAGTATGATTTATTTGATTTAGTATATGGTTAAATTTAACTTAAAGTTATGCGCATTCTTAAATTTTAATATTTAAAAGTTATACTAATTAAAATAATTTTTGAAAATTAGATAAATTTAAGGTGTTTTTTTATTTTTCGAACAATGTCAATTGAAAAAAATGATAGTTGATTCTAATTATTAGTTTTTATAACTTTTTTAACATATTATTGTGAAATTTCTTATGCTTATTATATATTTCTATAAGAGAATTTACACCTTCTCTATGGATTATTTTATACGGTCCGTTGTATGGACTTTGAGATTTTTTCTAGTTTCTAATTTAACAAGTACACGATCTCCTTCTTGAAAATCTGATATATTTACATTTTTGTCGTAAGCAATTTTATGTTTGTTTTTTACAGTTTTTATTAATTCTTTTGCTTTATTAATGGAATTTCTAAGTCTTATTTTTAATTCGTTTGCATAGTTTTCTAAGTTGTGAACTGGTTTGTTTTCTTTAGTTAAATCATTCGAAATGTTTGGTAATTTACCAAAAATCAGTTCATATGGTGAGTAGGCTGTATCAGTATGTGGCGTTGTATTATATGCGAATGTGTAATAACTAATCCATTTATCCCATTCATAATCATCAGCGAAAGAAAGAAGATATTCATTAAGTACTCTATGATTTCTTTCGAGAGCTCCTATAGTTTCGTGATGATAAGGTGCTGAGAAAACTTGTGTTATTTTAAGTAGGTCGCAAACGTTTTTTAATAGTTCATTCGCGAACTCTGTACCTCTGTCAGATTTTAATTTTTGGAAAAATCCGTATTTTAAAATGAACTGTTCTACTAGTGTTTGGGCTATTGTTTTTGCATCTTTTGATTCTATTGGGTGTGCAATAACGAACTTTGTCAGTTCACATTGCATAGTCAGTATGTATCTATACCCGTTTGAAATTTTTAATGGTCCGACCGTGTCAATTGCTATTGTTTCGAAACTTGTATTTGGAGTGTCGGTAATTGTCATTTTTTCTTTTATGTGTCTTGTTTGTTTGTTACGAGCGCAATATTCACATTTATTTATGTAATTTTTCACCATCTGATGCATATGTTTCCACACATAGCGTTGTTTTAGTTTAAGGATAGTCTTTCTAATACCTACGTGTCCTCCTTGTGGTGTGTCATGGTATTGTTGAATTATTTTGTGTTGCATGGATTTGTTTGTAATCCTTTTAGGGGGTTGAAATATTATAATTTTTAGCGGTTCTTTATTATTTTTATTACTGTTCTGCTGCAGCATATTATATATTTTCTTGAATTCTTCTTTATGCATAATTTCAAATATTTGATCTTCTTCATCTAGCGCTAGTTCTTTAATATTTAATTTGTTCATTTTAGATACTAATTTCTTCAGGATCGGCTCTAGAGTCGCTGAATTATCTTTAGATCTTGCATGCATATCTTTATTATTTCTATTTATTCTTGATGATAGCTTCATCGAAGTCGAATCTGGATTCATCGATTTATCGCTACATCGCACGTGCACAATATCATTTTTTATTTGGATACTAGTATCATTTTTATTCATATTCATATTTTTATCGCTGATTTCAAATTTTAATTTACGTACGTTTTTTATATCGCTAATTGATGTGCAATCCCATATAAAGAGTTCATGACGCTCCTGTTGAGATGCATTTTCATCATTTGCAAGTTCTTCTTGCTTCTTTTTATTTCCCCTTGTTATTACCATGGCTTTTTTATATTGCTCGCTTCTTCTGTTGGTATCATTGTTTTTAAAATATCTGAATCTATCTTTATTCGCGATATCGCGTCAGCATTTGTATTTATTTTACCTTGTTTAAATACTATTGTAAAATCATAATTATTGGGGGTTGGAATTAGTTTTAAAGGTTTCCTAAGAGATGGCGTAACTATCAATAGATCGCATCGGGCACACCTGTGACTATATTCATTTCAAAGCACATTGTCTAAGCTTCATTTTTCAGTATGTGTCATTCCACTGAAGTGTAAACAACATATATTTTTTTCTCTGTGAACATGTCGACTTTCGTTCCAACAAAACGCAATTTGCGGGAAGGTTTACTTTTGTGCTTCCATTTGAAGAAAAAAGCGGTTGAAGCACAACGCACGCTTACTGAGGCTTACGGGGACTATGCTCCATCGATTTCTACTTGTGAGTACTGGTTCCGTCGGTTTAAAAGTGGTGATTTTGATACGGAAGACAAAGAGCGTCCGGGCCAGCCGAAAAAGTTTGAAGATGAGGAATTGGAGGCTTTGCTCGATGAAGACCCGTGTCAAACCCTTCAAGAATTGTCAGAATCATTGGGAGTCGACTTATCAACGGTCGGCAAACGCTTGAAGGCCATGGGAATGATTCAAAAGCAAGGAAATTCGGTGCCGTACCAGTTGAAGCCGAGAGACGTTGAACGGCGATTTTGCATGTGCGAACAACTGCTTCAACGCCATAAAAGGAAGAGTTTTTTGCATCGTATTGTCACTGGCGATGAAAAGTGGATCCATTACGATAATCCTAAGCGAAAAAAATCGTGGGGACCACCCGGCCATGCATCAACATCGAGGGCCAAGCCGAATATTCATGGCGCCAAGCTTATGCTGTGTATTTGGTGGGATCAGAAGGGTGTCGTGTACTATGAGCTGCTAAAACCTAACGAAACCATCACTGGGGAACGCTACCAACAACAATTGATGCAATTGAGCCGAGCATTAAAGGTTAAACGGCCGGAATATGCCAAAAGACACGACAAAGTGGTTTTTCAACATGACAACGCACGGCCACATGTTGCAAGAACCGTCAAGGAAACGTTGGAGGCGCTGAATTGGGATGTGCTACCCTACCCGCCTTATAGCCCAGACATAGCCCCTTCCGACTACCACCTATTCAGATCGATGACGCATGGCTTGGCTGAGCAGCGTTTCACTTCTTACGAGGATACCAAAAAATGGGTCGATTCGTGGATTGCCTCAAAAGACGAATCGTTCTTCCGGCGCGGAATCCATATGCTGCCAGAAAGATGGGAAAATGTTGTACCTAACGATGGACAATACTTTGAAAAATATACATTGTACCGTTGTTTCTAAATAAATGCTCAAAAACCGAAAAAAAACCTTTAAAATTAATTCCAACCCCCAATAGATAGGTCGAGTCTGATTCTGGTCATTTTTGATGATTGATTCTTGTGACTAAATAATGAAACTAAAGGTCTATGATCCGTTACAACCATGAATCTGTTTCCGTATAGGTAAGGTTTAAAGAAATTTATACCCCAGTGTATAGCTAAAAGTTCCTTTTCTATAATTGGTTTATTTATGTCGTGTTTTTGTAAAGTTCTGCTTGCGTAGGATATAGGAAGGTCTTGTCCTATTTCGCCTTATGATAGTACTGCTCCTAACGCAAAATTTGAAGCATCAGTCGTGAGAATAAAAGCTTTGGAAAGGCAGGATATTGTAAAATAGGTGGTTCTATTAATTTTTGTTTCAAGAGTTCAAAAGCTGTCTGGCATTGTTTAGTCCAATTAAAAGTTTGGTTTTTCTTTAGTAATGTATTTAAACATTGTGCTATTTCAGCAAAGTTTTGTATAAATCTTCTATAGTAATTGCAAAAAGCAACAAATCTACATACTTTGTCTGCACTAGAGGGAATAGGGTAGTTTTTTATTGTATGGTACTTTGCTGGGTCAGTTTTAGTACCGTTTTGTGTAATTAAATGGCCTAGATAAACTACTTCTGGTTGTAAAAATTTGCACTTATTTGCGTTCAATTTTAGATTATAATTTGATAATCTTTCAAAAACTTTTGTAAGATTGCTATTGTGGTGTTGGAGACTGCATCCAAAAACTATTATGTCGTCTACATATAAAAATGCTTCTGAGCTTAAACCTGTGAGAGCTAAGGTCAACATACGTTGAAAACTGTTTGAAGAGATTTTTAATCCAAATGGTAATCTTTTGAATTGGTAATGACCATCGTTGGTTGAAAAAGCTGTGAGAGGTCTTGAATTTTTGTCTAAAGGAATCTGGTGAAAAGAACTCGTCATGTCGAGTGTGGAAAAGTATTTTGCTCTACCGAGTTTATCTAAGACATCTTCTATTCTTGTCAATGGAAATTTGTCATTTACTATTTTCTCATTTAGTTTTCTAAAGTCGACTACTAAACGCCATTTCTTTGTGTCATCAGTGCTTTTCTTTGGTACAAGTAGAAGTGGTGAATTGTATGGGCTTGTGGATGATTCAATTATATCGTTATTTGTTAGTTCTTGAACTTGTTCATGAATTTCTTTGTTTTGAGTGTACGATAATCTATAATTTTTTATGTATGTTGGTGTATCATTTATTGTTGATAACATCTGTGTATAGAAATTGTTTATTGATAATTGTTCCTCTTTTAAATGAAATATATTTTGATATTGTATGAATATATTTATAAGTGGATGTTTTGTCCCTATGTCTAGTTCTTTCAAAACTTTTTGGAATCTAATTTCATCTTTTCGTTTGTTATGTTTAAAATAGAAATAATTTCCTAGTGGTATTAATTTTGGTTGTATATTACTTATTTTTATTTCTGTTTCTGTTGTGTTTAGTATTTTTAAATGACATATACCTTTTGATGGAACTATAGAATTTGCTATGAATACTCCTGTCTGAATTTCTTCATTTAATATTACACTATCCTGATCTAAATCTAAATTAATTGGAGTTATAATTTCTGTTCTGGGTGGTATTTAAATAATATTAAATGCATTTTTATTGATGTATAAAGGTGTTACTACGTCAGTATTGCCTAGTATTATTGTTAGTGTTTGTGTTTCATAGTCAATTTTACACATATATTTAGTTAAAAAGTCTCGTCCTATAATTCCGTCTGTGTAAATTGGGAAGTCTTGTTCTACTGCATGGAAAAAATGTCTACAATGTCACATTGAAAATCTAGTTTTAGTTGTACAGATCCTAGTGTTAAAGTTTCTTCTTTTGTTATTCCTGTTAGTTTACATTTAATGTCTTTGTTTATTATTGTTTCTTGCGCTATATTTTCGAGTTTACAGATCGAAATATCTGCTCCTGTGTCAATTAAAAATTTAAGGTTTTGTTTTGAATTTTTACATTTTGCTATAATATAATTTGTGTTTTTATCCGATATATTATATATTTTTAGTTTTGCTGTCCCGGAAGATCCTCTATGTTGATCTCCGAGCATTCCCCGTTTCCCTGAATGTTGTCGTTTATGACATACATTCTGTTGTTTCTGTTTTGGTTTCTGTAATTTGATGTTCTTCTATTGTTATTGTTGCTATTTTGGAAATTATTGTTTCTGCTATTGTTGTTGCTATTATGCTGATTCTGGTTATTTGAATAAGGTACTCGTTGAACGAAATGTGTATTTCCATTTCTGTTATTTTGTTGTCGATTGTTGTTGTTGTTATTTGATATATTGTGTCGGTGTTCTCTGTATGAGTTGTTAAAGTTGTTATTGTGTTGTCTATTGTTTGTTCTAAAATACATTAATTGATTATTTGTGCTTACATTCTTTTCGAGTTCTGAGGCTAGATTTGTGGCGTCAATTAATGTTTTTGGTTGAGCTGCAAAAATTATGTTCTTTAGGTCATCATTCAGTCCATTTTTAAAAATTGTCAATGCATATGATGCATTTATTTTCATGATTAGATCTATTTGTTGAACGTTACTATCGGGAGGTAATTCATTGATTTGTATATTATTTAATTCTGATGTTAAATTTAGTAGTCTGTCTTTACATTTGATACTGTGCCGTTTCGTTGGGTCAGTGTAGATAGTTGTGTGTGTATTTGTGTAGTTGTTAAGTTGCTTTTAAATGAACTTGTGAGAGCTACTTTAAGTTTATCGAATGTGTCTATGCTTGCTGTGTGTCCTAATGTCGTTTTTACATTATTGGCTAGTTTCACATTAATTACAATATTTATTATTTTTTTTTTATTTTCTGTAGTAGTGTAAGTGCTGTCTATAAGTTCTACTAAAGTTAAAAATGCGTTTAATTCTTTGTAATTTCCGCTGAACGTCGGAATGGTTTTCAAGATCAGTTCGATATTTAGTTCCGTCATTGTTAATTTTTTATTGGTATCTAGTGTGTGAATTAATAAAAGATTTTTCGTTTCATTTAGTAATTTTTGGAATTGATTATTCAATTCATATGACTCTAGTTTATTCAAAGATTCAGCTGTTTTATTAAAGTGTAATCTATAATGGTCTAAAAACTTTATCTTTAAGTCGATTGTTTCACTTTTGTACTTTCTAGTTCTTCCATTAATTCCTATACATTTTAATTTCATTTTTTTTTTCAAACTTTATTTTTATTAATATTTACAATATATTTATATTCTAGTAGCAATTTCTACAAAATAGCATTGAACAGTCTTCTTTAAAATCAAATCTACTTAAATTAATATTACAAATGTTACATCTGAAACATTGTTGATGCCAATTTTTATTTTTATATGAAAAATATATTATTTTTCCTATGTCAATTATTTTTTTAGTACATGCAATGTTTGCTAAATAAAATACCGTAACAGCCTTGGTATTTGCATAGGGTAGCTTTCTCCATTTTTAAAATTTTCTTTTTGAGCTTTAATTATTTACTATAGCCCTAACATTATGTTTTCTAATGTATGTTTTGCAATATTTATTTATCTTGTATATTATAAAAAACAATATTATTATTACTCCTATGGTTATTATGACAGTCCAACCTATTTGTTGTATATGTTTTGTTATAACAATCGACCCTATATTATTGTCGATGTGTTCATTTATTATGATTTTTTCTCTATTTTCGTTATTGAACATTGCTAATTTCTTATATAAATAAGTAATGTTAGGTATTGTTTGTATCATGAAATAAATTTTTTATTTATTTTTTTTTTATAAATTGCTTGTTCAGTTTTTACTTTTGCTAATAGTTCTTATCTTATTTTTTTTATCTTTTGTTATCCTTATAACGTTGAATAACTCTGCTACCCGTTTTTTTGCTTTCACAACCTTTCCTGATCGTGGTCTTCTTGTTGGTATTGATGGTGGTGTAGGTCTCTCTTTTTCTGGTTTATACTTTTGTGTCCTTTTTCTATATTCTTCTATAGTAATCCGTTTTGGACCGGCGTTGTTCAAACTAGTTGGGACGTATTTTGGATACTCTATGGTTACTTGTGCAGGCTCGTATTCTTCGACTTCATTTTTGTCAGTAGGGAGTAAGAACTTTTCCCATTTTGCGAAAATTTGGTTTATTTCTTCTTGTGTTGACATTGAAAACGTTCAATTTAATTTAGAAATTGATGGTAAAGTAAGTTGGTTGAAGTCCAGAAAAGTTGACAGGATTGGTTACAGGATATATTATTCAGATTCAGACTTTAGTATTTGCAGGATCGAATCGGCAGGATCGCCCTGTGGAGGTGATACTATACTATTGGATTCAGTGATTCAAAGAAACATTTCGATGCCTAATCGAAATGTTACTTTGGTGTTTTTTGAGAGCGCACCAACGCTCAAGATTGTCTGGCTAGATATCCAAGCTTGGTTTGAAAATTTAAAAGATTCTAATTTCGGCTGGTGTGCCAAGTTTTACTCTCAGATAAATTCTGATTTTTATTTCCAAAGTATATGGCTTATAAACTATTTTTACACGTATTTTTCTTTCAAATAGTTTACCACTATTTCCAAGACTCCTCCTTTAATTCCAATATTTTTTAAATATATTTTTAAGTATCGATTATTGACCAATCACTTATAGTTTAATAACCTTTATTATTTTCTCCTCAATTTTAACATTTTCAAACACATTAATTGGTTGGCTCAAATTCATGGCCTTGATTTTAAAGTGTCAAAGGCACTTGTTCAAAACATCGCCTGTTGTTGCTGTGTTGTGTTTTTCCGTGCAATGCACTTGTAACACAACACTCTCGATCGTACTTCAGTTTGTGCGGCGTCTAGCGGTACAAGCTGAAAGGGTGCTAAATGCATTTCGTCAGAATTCTCACTGCAATTTATTGTGTTTACTTTTAGGTTTTTTATGTGTTTAAAAATTGAGAAAATTGTCAACATATTATGTTGTTGTTTTATCTTTTAACTATTGCCACATGTTAGACAATAGTAGATCATTAAAGTGAAGGTCTTTTTGGGTGGTCGTTTGAATTGTAAAGTGTGTGCATATGTAAGTACACTACACTTCAGTCACCAACTCAGCCACTGTAACACCCAAATTAAACTAAGAATTCAAACAATCTGTACAATTGAAAACAATATTGGGGTATGAATTCAAGATATTAAAAATACCACTGTCATTAATGTTTACACATGATTTATAATAAATGCCCTTGCAGTTATTGCACGACAAAACACTGTCTTTGGCTATAAGGTAAGTTACCCAAATAAGGCCAACCTTACAGTTTTTACCAGACAGAAGAGAAACGGGTTTATTTAAACTTATTTTTGCAATTTTGTATTTTTGTTTATTCAATTCTTTTTTCAAAAACATAAAAATAAAGCATGAGAAAGTAAAAAATATATCCAGCTCAGAAGGTTTTAAAAAGGTCTGATTTTTGCCATATTAGGACCACCATGTCTAAATAAGGCCCAATATATAACGGTATCAGAAACATAACAAAACAGTCAGAAAATAATAAAATAAGAACACATATTGTTATTACAAATGTTGTTTTACATTTATACTAAGCATAAATGCTATTCATAGCTTTTTTTTATAAAAACTTTTTCGAAAAAATACTTTTATTGCCAAAAGTTCATTTTGAAAATTAAAATAAAGTTACTCTGGCTTTTTAAAGAAAATTTTGGTAATTTGCTGACCTTTATAGTTGAGGGCTTTCTTTTTCGTAAGGGCAGTTCACATTCTTGTTGCATCGTTGCAAATGCAAAATAAACAGCTTTTACAAAAACAAAAAGCATATGTTGCAAAAGCTTTTCAATGCTTTTTGTTTTTGTAAAAGCTGTATATTTTGCATTTGCAACGATGCAACAAGATCGTGAACTGCCCTGTAGTTTTTTTCTGCCAGGTAGATTTAGGTGTGGACATGAGATCGGAAAAAGAAAGCCGGAAAGAAAAAAATGTTTGGGCCTTTTTAGGCGCTCTCAATATAATTTCATTAATCAAGTTTTTCTCGGAATACACCACAGTTAGATTTGATCAATTAACCTTTTTGTTTTCGTTAAAATACCTCTCTTGATTTTAAATTCAAAGCTGGACAAAGGCAATAGTTAATTCGTAGAATAACGGACTTTTACTGCGAGCACAATATTACATCAACCACGTTGTTGACGCTACCGCTGACTTCGTTCGACTGTCACTCGCTTCACAGATGCGCAATCGAAGTAGTTTTTTTTGCATCGTGATGCAGATATGAACATGTTTAAACGTGCAAAAAATCATTTTGCAGGGAATGCAATAAATGTGCGTATTAGAAATCGGGCCTTATTAAGGCTTGGGCCTTATTTGGCGAAGAGACCTTAGATTTATTGCACATAAGACACCGTGATCTTAGCGACATACTTAAAAGCAACCAAATCTAACGACAGTTCAGATTAGAGTTGGTAAAAAAGGCTTCAGATGCAGAATATATGTTGAAGGACAGAAGCAGGAATGGGTCAGGACGACATTCTCCGCGTCAAACTTGTACGATACAAGAAAGTGATGAAGAACAGAGATGGAATAGGAGAGTAAATCAGGGTTTAAATATAAAAGATTTACTACCAGAACATGCGTCCGAAGACGAAATGGAGGACCCATATAAAATGAACATCAAGTGTTCATTCTGCAACAGACAGGGACACACGAGGAATGAGAGTCTTACGAAGAAAATTTCTCCATATTGCGAGACATGTCAGGAGTATGGGCATGAAAACTGTTGGAGAGATGCACCCTCAGTCGCAATAATTTTGGTAATGAACTGCCACTGAGACAGCAACAGGTACGTTGTAGGTGGTGTGACAATTCGGGTCATGTGCAGGTTGGAAACTCCATGTGCGCCAATCAACGCTAATAGAATGGAATCCCAAGTCAAATGCGAATAATAAGCAAAATGGGATGAATATCTCTTTTACACACCAAAGGACTATGAATAAGTTGTCAATTCCATCAAAAGCGGATGGAATGAATATCTATCGTATGTCAAACGGAGGTGTAGAGCAGTTGTCATTACCATCTAGACGAATCATTGAGACTTAGATAAAGAACAATAGTAAGCTAGCAGCAGGTAAGGCAGGAGATAAGTTGTCGTTGTCGTCAAAGATTGGTGAAACGAATATCTATCAGAAGTCAAGAAAGATGGCAGTTACAGTTTCAGAATCAGTTAAACGATTTGTAAATAACATACAGAAAATTGAGATAAGAAACATTGGGGAGTTGAAGCTAGAAAAAACAAGATACGTTGTCGTCGGCATCAATAGATGATGAGATGACTATCTATCAAACATCAGGGAAGACAGCACTTATCAGTTCAGGGTCGGTAGAAGATAGTGAAAAGAAGACATTTGGGAAGACACTGCAGAGGAAGAAGAAAATGAAAAGAAGGAAAATAATAATGAGGGAAAAAATAAAAATGGATTTAAAACACAAAATATGCTAGAACAAGATTTTAAGGATGATATAAAATATCAAGGAAATGAACTGAGAACCGCCTGCAAGAATGTGGTTAGTTCACTTGAACAATTAATTATAATGATACCTTGCGTGATGAATTTGTGGGTATTGGGTGTTACCAATAGTTTCGATATAATTAAGGAAAATTCGGCAATAGAGAAGGTAGTCCACGGGACAAGGACAATATTGTTAAGTTTTAAGACAGGGATAGAAAAGTTATACTTCGAAGGAAGAAGAAGGAAGGCAAAAAGAGAAGGCGAAAATAAGGGAATAAAATTTGAAAATATTGTAGAAACACTCGAGGAAATAAAAGAAAAATTCGATGTGGTATTTGAAAAATTAAATGGAAATATGGTAGAAGAAAAATTTAATGAGGTAGTAAGAAAATTAAATAAAAATATAACAGAAAAAAATTTAATGAGGCAGCAGGAAAATTAAATGAAAATGTAACAAGAGAAAATTCACTGTGGGAGTAGGAAAATTAAATAAAAATATAACAGAAGAAAAATTCAATATGGTAGCAGAAAAATTCTTAAAAAGTTTAATGAAAATGGACCAATTGGTTGGGGAACCAGAAAATTTGATAAAGCAAGCTATGGATTCTATGCTTTTGAAATTTTGTGTTTTATGGTTATAGGAGCAAAAATTTTGTGTAAAACATCCTTCGCAATGGATGCCATGATTTCTTTTAGATCAGTGGTGCTTCATTTAGGGGTGGCACTGGCGAATGCTTAGTTACTATGTGCACAAGATAGAACCACAAGTGGGGGAGATTGGTTACAATATGCAAAATTAGCGTACCGGGGTGAGACCAAACTGAAGGCTCGTTCGGATATTCGCAAAGTGAATGTTGTGTTCGTAGGAGTTCCTTGCGAGGAAGAAACGGAAAACTCATTCTACTTGTAAATTCCGAAGTAGACACGAGTTTAGTAGAACAAAGCACGTTAAGGAGTAGTTTGAAACGGATAGATGAAGTTTCAGAGTATATAAGAAAAGAAAGAAGAAAAAATATATTAATTCGAGAAAAACTAATAATGGTGTATAAGGAAAAGAGGAAAGTAGTATAGGATACATATTAGGAGTACTAGAATTATGAGAATAAAATAAATTTTATGTTATAAAATAGGTATAAAGGAAAAATGTTTATAAAAGACAACCAATGGAAGATTTTAAAGAAATTTTTTTTTGTAATGATTATAGAGGAAATACAAAATAATAATAGAGAAATGATATTTAAATGAAGCAGTTGAGAGCCAAGAGATGGCAGGAATAAAAACAAGAGTACTGCAAGGGATAGTAGCAGACAATTCTAAAGTAAAAGGCAATTGTCTTGGCATCTCCAAAGTGAATGACGTTGTTACAAAAAATCCCTCGAAAGGTTTAAATTCTAGTACAACGCATTCTAATTATAGATCCCAAAATAATGCCACTTTATTTAAAATAATTCTGTAAATTTTGTTTTGGATTTAAATTCGTTGATGAAGTCTTAAATTCTATTTAAAAAAACAAACAAATTAACTGAAAATAAAGGAAATTGGAAACGTCCAATGATGGCGCAGTAAAACATAATAAGTAAATTGATGCAGAAAGTAAAGGAAAAAATAATGACAGAGAAAAATTATTTCTACATAAAGAAAAAATGATAACAAAAAAAATTATTTTACCAAGATTTTACAAAGAATTTTAAAATTGGAGCAGTAAATACATAGATCAAAAGAATAAAATAAATAAATAAACAACTTAAAGGAAACGAAATTCTCATTACGGGAAAATATTAAGTAAAGCTATAAATTAATGATATTGAATTGGAGAAATAAAAATGAAAAGTTAATGTTTTAGAGAAAAAAGCAAAAGAAAAGCCTATATATAGAAATTTGAAAAAATGTTAATGTGATATAAATGTCAAATACAATTAATTCATTAGAAAGATGTATGTTCAAAAATTTTGTAAATGGAAAGGAAAATAAAAATCAATTTAAAGATGCGCGGCCAGATATGTTAACCGCAACTGAATAAGCGGTCTATTACAGTGTGTGCTTTCCCATAGGGATAAAACACAATCGGAAAATTTATGGCCTCGAGCCTGCCCATAGGGACCGCATCTAGAATCTACGCGCATCCTCTCAGAGAGGATTCAACAAAATTCGTTTAGCGAGTGTATAACTTTCAGTTACAGCGCAATGTTGAGCAAAAATTTTTGAAAAAAGACCAATGCTAAATATATGAAACTAATTTATATGTATGAAAGTATTTAGGTAGCCCATTTGGTTATTTTAAGTGATATAATTCAGATAGATTTTATGTTTAAATGTATATAATTAATCCGAGTAAAACAATTTCATTTGAATCTTTTAATTTTTATATTCGTTGTTTATCACGCAATTCTATTTATTATCATGTTATTAAAGAATTTTTAACATTTATTAGAATAATTTTTAAAATTTAACATTTTTAATGTTTTATTATTTGTACAAAAATATTTTACATGTCTACGAACGAATGCGAAATTTGTAAGAAATTTTTTATGAGCATTTCTATAATGAATTTCTTAATTGGTTGGAAATCAACGGCTTAGGAATATATTTTTTAAATTTAATTTTAAATACAGTTGAATATGCGCACAGAAAAAAGTACGATAAATTGTAAAATTTTTTTGAAAAGTTTCTGTGCACAGAAAAAAAGTACGATAAATTGTAAAATTTTTTTTAAGAAGTTTCGTTCTGTTTTAAAAACCTAAATTTGATTGCTATGTAAACTTAATTTTATTTAAATTTTTTAAGAAGTTTCTTTCTTCTTTAGGAACTCAAATTGTATCTTGATGTACGTAGTTGGCATAATTATTTTGACAAACAATAAATGCAAATATATTCAGTTCTTAGAATATTTTAAGAAAACCCGAATTAATATATTTTTACTAGCTTAAAATCTTTCCAAAAATGTGTACATTTTTTAAAAAATAACTTACTCCTATAACTAATAAAAAATATATCCGCTATTAGCTTCAATTACTTTTTGAATACGTTTATTTACCGATTTCTTTCTACCGATTACCAAAGACTTTTTATTTCAGAAATAGTCTCACTCCTAGTCTGAGTCAACCAAACGTTTCGCTTTCCTTTAATAAAAGACCACAAATTTTCTATAACGTTTGAATCAGGGATTTGTGGTGGCCAGTTTAATACATCTACGCCAGTTCGATTCAAAAAGTACGTTATAAACTTACTCTTGTGACATGGCGCATTATTTGTTGTAAAATTAATGACTCACCAATAATTTTCATGTAATTAAGAAATCTGCAAACAAGTTACAAATTTCTAGTTAGCAACTTTCGTACCATCTAACTCCATATAAAACGAACAAAAAATTTTGGATTTGAATAATGTTACTTTCAACAGTTAATAAGTTGTATAATTAATGTTAAGTATAATTTTTATACAAAAAATTTTTGAGAAAGTCAAACGCTTTCCTTCGCAGATAAGGAAGATTTTTGTAGTGGTCCGATTTTGTTTGTTTAAATTTTTTATTTTGAGCTTTGTTTCTGAAATTTTTTAAGTTAACCAAACGGTTATTATATCAAGGCAAATTTGAGTTATGCCTAAATTTTTTCGAAGGCACAAATAAATTAAATGCTTCTTGAAAAGTTTTTTGTAAAATAAAGTTCATATTATGAAGATCTCGATTTCTAAAAACAATATTCCAATTATTAGAGTTAAAAAATTTATTTAGACCTAAATAATTTGCGTTTTTAAAATTATAGATTTCAATAATCTAATGATGACGTATTTAAATTGGTGTATAAACAATGATTCAATTACTATAGGTTCTCCATTCATTTGATGTTTACTCACAAGAATGAAGATATACACCCGTAAAATTGAAGAGGAGAGCAAAAGAGATGCCATCAAAGTAATCAGTTGCAGGAATATCATACTTTTTCGCAGTACTAAATACCCAAGGATACATTTCACTGCTGCTTTTTCTACTACGTTCTACACTGCTTGTTTGTTTTGATAGAAAATTTAAGTGAGGTTTTAAGAAACTCAATATTTTCTTGTGCAAATCTATTCACATCGCTGACAACTTATTGGATCACTGGCACATTATATTTTTTAATTTCATCACCAAAATAAACTGTTTTGCCAATACCGCACGTTAAAGAGTACTTTAATAATTACAACTTAATAGTCGCGATTTATATATTAATTGCAAAAAAACGGCTCGTAACAAAATTTGAAAACAATTTTCAATAATAATTATCAAAGCAATAATTATTATAAACGCAATGCACACTATTTTTTTCCTGCAAACAGCAAAATATAGAATAACTACTTTTTAAAAAAAAAATATACAACAAAACACTGAAACATAACTTTTTTCATAGAAGACCACAAAACCCTGTTTGTCATTTATATTTGAGAGAGAATATATTTTTTTTTACAAATTTACGGGTGTTGTCAAACGAATGGACAACCTATAATAATTAAATCATGGTATAAACTAAATGTCATTAAAATAGCTTTGTGATAGACAGATTCGTTAGAGAGCGGTAAATCACAATGAGAAATATTGAATTTGAAATCATTAGCTACAAAATTTAAATTTAAAATTCTATTGACATCGTTTTTAGTAAAACCAATTTGAAACATTTCAATAGAGTAAAGAGTATCACATATTAATGATTCAGTGTCATTGATAAAATTAAAAGGCATTAACATTTTATCATGCATACTAAATTTCCATTCAATATTTCAATTGTTGGAATCGCCCCGTACGCATGGAATTTGTTACGAACTTAATAAAGTAATAATAAAATTAATATTTGATAAATGAACACTATACAATAGTTGGCATAATTATTTTGACAAACAAAAAATGCAAATATTTTCATTTTTTAAAATATTTTAAAAACTCGAATTAATATATTTTCACTTACTTAAAATCTGCCAAAAATGTGTACATTTTTTAAAAATAACTTACGACTATATCATTAAAAAAAACTTATTTTCAAAGAAGGCATAATTATTTTGACAGTTCAATCTTATGCAAAACTAAGCTTAAAGGTAAAAAAAATTGAGAAAAACTTAACAATTTAATAAAAAATATATCCACTATTAGCTTTAATTACTTTTTGAATACGTTTATTTACCGATTCTACAAGACTTTTCAAAATATCTGCCGGAAATTGCTCCCAAAGACTTTTTATTACAGAAATAGTCTCACTTCTAGTCTGAGTCAAGCAAACGTTTAGCTTTCCTTTAATATAGGCCCACAAATTTTTTATAACGTTTGAATCAGGGCTTTGTGGTGGAGAGTTTAAAACGTGTACGCCAGTTCGATTTAAAAAGTTCGTTATGAATTTACTCTTGTGTCATGGTGCATTATCTTGTTGTAAAATAAATGACTCACTAATAAGTTTGTCACTATGGATGGTCACTATAAGATGGAAATGCATAATCATTTAAGCCAGCCAAATATTTTTATTGGTTCATCGTTCCATCAATAAGAACCAAATCACCATGGCTACAAGATGAAATGCATCCCCAGAACATTACCGAGCTATTGCTTGGCGATTTGCTTGTCCAACTGGAGCTACTTCTTTTCATGTTTTCTTTGGAATTCGGTAACATCTATTTTAAGGTGAGCCGTGATACTCAAACGTACTTTCATTAGACAACAAAACACGGTTCCAAAAGCTCATAATATTGCAGAGAAAATCTTTGGCAAAATTGAATCGTTTGATTTTATTTTCCAACGTTATATGCGGTGCTTTCCTAACGGAATATGTATCGAATTGAAATCCTTTTAAACGTCCGCGAATTGTGCGATCGCTTACTGGATTCTTACAAAAATTGTAAAATGTGTAATTCATGGCTTTTTGGAGTTAAACCAGGGTTCTTTGAGAACTCCCGTACAATAAGCTGGTCTTCTTTACTTGTTGTTTTACGTTTTCTGCCAGAACGTGGCAAATTTTTCAATGAATTTGTTTTTTTGTGCTTATTTATTTGAAAGTGAACGGTTTGCATTGAGAAATGAAACTCGGAACATATTTATTTGACAGAAATACCACAAGTATGCTTCTCTACGATTGCACAGCTCATTTTAACACTAAGTTCCTATTTTTTCCATTTTTTTTAAGAATACTAAAAAAAAACAAATATATTTGAATAAAGTTGAATAATTATTAAATACTTTGATATTTATTACAAAATCGTAACTTGCATAAACGTCAAAATATTTTGCAGACAAGAATTTCTTCTTTTTGTAATGAACAACTTACTACCTCGAAAAGCGAAGCTTAAATGACTTCGTTTATTCAGATTTAAATTCCTCACACCATGTTTTTACAATAATTTATAACAATAAGAGAGAATCGTTCACCGTTAGATTTTATTTAGAGAGCACATATGATACCAACTTTAGTCAAAATATTTATGCCGACCACTGTATATGTCAATGCTTGAGTTTGGTGGAATATAGCTTAAAATAAAAACCATCTCGTTCTTGTTCGAAGTATCAGATACACCACGGAAGTTGACTGCAACACATACAGTGGCTCACAGCTTATTTTATGCAGTGCATACTTTCAATTTTAGGGCTTTATAACAACGAAATTAACAGGAATAGAAAAAATAATATAGTGTCATTTAAAAGAAAAAGATGTTTAGTTTACTAAATTAACTTAATTTATTGTAAAAATATATATTAAGTTGGCTTAAAATTAAGAAACCAGAAAATACTGCTTAATTTCATATCACAGCTTATTTTATGCAATCACTTGTTATTTATAAATTTTTCATATTGATTAATGATATCTGATATTTTTATTATTTGGCCCTTGTTGTCCACAACAGATCTAAGGTGGTTTGGCATTGATGCGACCAGTTTTTGAGGGATAGGTGGCGAAATATTCGCCTACTTCGTTTTCAATATCTCTTTCAGGTTTTTGTTTGAATTTTGATGTTTCCGGATGTTTTTTTTTTTAGACTGAACCAACGCTCAGGGGATTCCCCCTATAAATGCGTAAGCATTGTGTTGATTCGGAAGATGGGTGATAGTTAGTTGGAGGGTGGATAGCTGGAGTAGTGTCGGTGAATATTTGTTTTAAACTTGCACAGCTCAAAACTGCTAGGAAACACGCTCGCAGGGAGACTATTCCACAACTTAACCGTGCGACTAAAGAACGAATTATCACGGTAATGCGACGTTCTATTGGGCATCGATGCAATGGTAAAAGGGTGGGCTTGGACAGCTGCCCGAGTGGACCTGGTAAACACACGAGCTGGTGGCGTCAGGCCATGTATCTCCCTTTAACACTTCCCATGGTAACACCTATACAGTAGGCTTAGGCAACCAACATTGCGTCGATGCTCAAGAGAGTCGAGCGAGGATGAAATACTTTCATCTCCTATCAAATATATCGCACGACGTTGAATTCGATCCAGAAGCTCCAAATAAGATCTTGAAGCCCCTGCCCACATGTGCGAAAAAAAAATGAAAAACTTTGCTTCTCCTTGTGGATTATTTTTATTTGGTCTTTTAATTTTTTTTACATCAAGTCGAGAACATGATGTCATGTCAATGGCCGCCGCCACAGTTGATTGTCATTTGAACCCTTTTTATGGCATTTTTCATCACTTCGGCCAAAACTTCCGGCGATAGGTCCTCACATTCTTGACGGATATTGTCTTTAAGAGCTGCAAGAGTCTGAGGCTTTTTGACATAAACCCGCGACTTCAAAAAGCCCCACAAAAAGAAGTCTGGAGCGGTCAAATCAGGCGATCTTGCTGGCCAATGCAAATCGCCAAAACGGGAGATTAGGCGCCCGGGAAATGCATCCTTCAGCATATCGGTTGTGGCACGTGCAGCTAGCAGCTGATGCACCGTCTGGACTTTGTATAGAAATATCTTCAAATCTTGTACCAAAATTTGCTGTAAATAACGTCGACCGATACCCATTTGCGTGGCACGTCGTCTGGTCGATGTCGACGGCGCTTCCATGACATCCTCGGCTACAGCAGCAATATTCTCTGCAGAACGGCTACTCCGGGGTCTGCCACGCCTGGCAGCATCTCGTGTTGTGCCAGTCTAGTCTCTTCGAGGCAAGCGGCTAAACGTCGCAGTGTTTCACCAGTAGGAGTTGGACGGCCAGGAAATCTGCTACGATATTCACGTTGTGCCAAAGTCACCGACCGATTATTGGTCAAATAAATAGTCACCAATATTCCGCGTTCTGGAGCAGTGTAGCGTAACATTGTTTTTTAACGTGTATTTCGCATGTGTTTACTACACAAATGTCAAAACAGAACTGACATTAGGAGCCAATCGCAAAATTTATAGCATTTTCTGATAGGAGGATTACTTTTGCGTCACCTTGTATATGAGGTGTAGATCATGCGAAGATCAGCTGAAGTGAAATATTTTTGCACCGTTTTAGAAAACCTAGGCACTTGCCCGCTTCTTTCGACACATCGAAAATATGATCATTCCAACGAAGATCAAATCTGATCGATATGCCCAGAACGTCAAGAGCGGCTGATTCCACAAGATCCACACCATTCATATTGAGGGGTGCTAAGGGGCAATCCATCCGCTTGTGGGTTAACATACAGCACTGGGTCTTGCTTGCATTGAACTGTACTCTATTAGCAAGACCCCACTCGGAGATTTTTTTTTAGATCATTTAGGAGTGAGTCATTCATAGTTTGCCTTTTTCTCTCAATCTCCATAGAGCTTGGGCGTTTTTTAAATGAATATGAATGACAAATGCTGCTGTCGTCCGCAAACAAATGTATTGGGTTATGCGTCAACGACAGAAGGTCGTTGATAAAAACCAGAAACAAGGTTGGCGATAGAACTGAACCCTGCGGTACTCCTGCGTTAATGGCGTGCTCCTCGGACGAAATACCGTCAACTACGACTCGAATCGTTCTGTCCTTGAGGAAACACGTGATCCGTCGAGCAAAGTTACCACCAAAACCATATGCAACAAGTTTTGACACCAGCGCTTTATGCCACACTCGGTCGAACGCTTTAGAAATATCAAGAGCAACAACCCTGCTCTCACCGAAAAAGTGAACGCATTTATTCCATTCTTCGGTTAAGAACGCAATAAGATCACCAGTAGAGCGAGCCCTACGGAAACCATATTGACGGTCACTGAGCAGTTGGTTGCGCTCCAGATAGTTCACAACGTTGAAGTTTATTACGCTCTCCATAACTTTGGAAAGCGTAGAGCATATCGCAATAGCTCGGTAGTTTGCAGGGTTCGTGGCATCACCCTTTTTAGGCACCGGCTGGACATTTGCCACCTTCCAACAAGATGGAAATACTCCTGTTCTGTAGGAGATGTTGAAAAGGTTGCGCAAAGGCCGAGACAGCAAAGAAGCACACATTTTAAGCACAATTCGCGGTATGCCGTCAGGACCAGAGGCTTTGTTTACGTTGAGATTTGTAAGGACCCTTTTAACTGCTCTCGTTCGAAAGTATATCTCCTGCATTGCAGAAGATCCACCCCCAACAAAGGGCAGTAGCTGATTGCTTTCCGAGAGAGTGGAATTTTTTGCAAACAATCCAGCCAATAGGTTCGCTTTATCAGCCGAGTCAGTGAAGATATGGTCATCTTTTAAAAGAGTTGGAATCGATGATGATGTCTGATTCTTCACTCTTTTAACAAATGACCAAAGGTTTTTGCTCCCTTTGGGGCAGAGAAGAACCTGTTCTGTAATGCGAGCTTCGTGCAGAAACTTTTCGCGTTTTAAAATTGCATTGCAGCGATTCCTTGCCTCAATGCGAAGTCTTTTAGTATCAGTATTCTTGTTAGAACGCCAATTCTGAAAGGCTTCCTCTTTGGACCTGACTGCAATCCTGCAAGTCTCATTAAACCATGAGTGGTCTTTTGGTTTAATGCTTCTCATCTTATTGGGAATGAAAGACCGCATACCCAATAAAATAATTTCTTGTACCATGACAGCCGCGGCATTCACATTTCTATCAGCGAAACATAATTTCCAATTGAAGCTGCTATAAAAATTATTTAACGCAGTCCAATTTGCCTTTTCATAAGACCATGCAGTCCTCTTCGGGGCTTTAGGCGTAGAGGTTAGGGGTTAGAATATAGAAAAACAGCGGAGATGGTGCAATGGTCCGACTTACCAAGAGGTGCGTTGACACTCACATAATATGTTTCATGATGTGAAGTCAGAAAAAGGTCAAGGGTATTATGTCTATGCATATCACTTTGAGGAAAAAAGTGGATTCCTTCACTTGTTGAATCAATTGGTTCGATTCAGCAGATAGCTCAACATATTGATCCACAGGTGTCAAAGGGCCCGATTGACGTAACCAAGCCGGGTTGTGGACATTGAAATCGCCTGCTACAACGATCTCACTATCAGGAAACAACCTCAAAATATGCGTAATCGAATCAGAGAGAGAGTCCAGTTTGTTAAAAGTGGGCTCTCTCCCTACATTTGGACTTCTATAAATAAAACAGAAATGCAGCAAGTGAGAACGAAGCCTGAACCTAACCCACATTGAGCTAAGCTCTGGATCGGTCACGTTCAGACTCCTCTCACACTGGTACGCTACATCCGTTATTCTAAAAAGGGCGATGCCTCTATGCAAACAAAATAATGGCAGTAAGCGGTACCCACGTATATGAAAATCCAGTGGATCTGCATACTCGGCTACCTGGGTCTCGCCTAGTGACATTATTTGAGGCCTACGTAGAGTACAATGAACATATACCGAGAAAAAATTCGCTGCTGTGCCGTTGATTATGTTCTTGTTGGAGCTGCTGTAACGTTGTTGTTGTTTTTTTTTTGTTTATTTTTCTTTTTTAATTGTTTTTTTTAAACACTCATTGTTGTTTTTTTTTTTTTTTTGTTAAATTGTTATTAAACACAAAACATTTAGTTTAAAAACGTTGCCGGACATTATAACCAACAAGAAATAAAACGCACTATAAACTTTAACACACACGACGGAATATTTGAGTCAGACAATTTACTTTTAATATTTAATTTAATTAAAATGAAAGGACCGGACAGACAAACGTCAACATCCTTTTAGATCACGAAAGCAACTCCTATGTTATTTTACAATAAAAGCCACACATTTTCAATAACATTAAAGTCTGGCGACTGTGCTGGCGGCGTCATCAATTGTGGGCATTTGTATATTAGCCTTGTTTGCACAATACCCGCTTTGTGCTTTTGATCGTCATCCTGGTAAAATCAGAAATTCAATTTTATACCCAGGACCTTCGCACTCTGCAACAAATTGTTTTTCGGGATCTGTAGGTACTTAAATTTGTAAATTGTTGTTTCAATAAACGGCAACTTCCCAGTACCAGCAGCTGACATTCAGGCCCAAACCATGACGCTGCCACCGCCATGTTTCACGGTTTGTTTTAAGTTTTTTTTGTTGACCTCGGTATTCAGCTTTCGCCACATATAGTACATACCATCTGAGCCGAATAAATTGATCATCGATTTATCTGCAAAAATAACTGAAGTCCAGTACTCTGGGGCCTTGGACATATGTTCTTTGTCGTAGTTGAGTCTGCATAATATGTTTTTGGGGCTAATAAACGGCTTGTTTTGTGTTACTCGGCCATGAAAGTTCTTTTTGCGCAAGACACGTCGAAAAGTTTTAGCACTACACTGTTTGCTTAGTTCAGTTTGAACTTCAAAAGCCATTTTCGGAGCTGAGAGTCTCGGGTAAGCCTTTATCTTCCGTACAATATGCCGCTCGTCGGTTGCATTAAAAATTTTGTTTGGTGCTTCTTTGCTCTTATTGTGCAATTGATTCTTATGGACGAAGAGCTCGATGATCTTTTGCACTGTAGAGGAATTGATATTAACTACTTCAGCCATTTTTCGCTGTGAGCTGCTATTTTTAAAATAGTATTTCACCAATTCTCGTTGTTGTAGCGTTGTGCGCGCTCCTATTTGAAATAATCATAGAAGCAGACACTTGAAGCAAAAAAATCAGACTAAAAAGCTAACACAAAGCAATTATACAAACAGAACGAAGATATAGCTAACGAAAGTACCGTCAGACAGCGCAGCATTAGAGTACCGTAACAGAGAGAAGTGACTGCATAAAATAAGCTGCGAGATGAAATTAAGCAGTATTTTCTGTTTTCTTATTTTTTAAAGAACTAAATATATGTTTTCACAATTGATGAAAAACCTTTATTTAACTAGACTTTTAGCTTTTTTAAATGACACCATATTATCTTTTGTATTCCTGTTAGTTTTGTTTTTATAAAGCATTAAATTTTAAAGTATGCACTGCATAAAATAAGCTGTGAGCCACTGTATTTGTTTGACGCATTATTGTGGTAGTTTAATTTCTTTGCTCGCGTATATACAAGAGGCAGCAAATAAAACCCCACCACCTCTGGTAAGGTGGGAAGAAAGCTCACGATCTCTGTGGTATACTTAGTAATTGCTATTAAACAACTCGGATAATAGATAATGCGAAGTCAACAATGTTTCAACCAAAACAAAATTGTCATAATCATGAGCTTCAGCAAAAAAAAGGCTGTTTGTTTTAGTGCGAAGCCCACCAGCATTGTGGAAGTAAAGAGAAAAATCTTTGCTCTGTAAAATTGGCTATTCAGATGATTCGGTAATGTAGTTATCGTTGAATACAGACTCAGCTGTGTGAAGAGGTGGTACAGGCGCACTGCTCACTGCAAAATAATTTAAAGAAGACAAAAGGAGCGCAGCTCATTGTAGTTTCGGTTAAAGATGCAATGGAAGCATAGATTCCGCTTGGTTTAGATGAAGCGCAGTTGTTGCTGGTGTTGTAAATGTAACAGGTGATGAAAGTATTGTTGCAGGTGCAGGTGGTATTGTAACATAACCGTTTGCCAAATTTTTTGTCTTCGAAATAAATATTTTTATTTTTATTGAAAGAAGCCAAGCGGTGTTGCTAAAAGCCTTCTCATATGGAGGTGCTGGAATACCCAACTTGAAATTGGCAAACCGCAGTTATCAGTATCTTATCTTATTAATTTGGCACACGTAAGAGTTTCGGGTGCTATATTTAAGCTTTTCGCAATAAAATTACAAACAGCCTCTGGTTCAGTAGAAACTTTGAATTTAGATAGGATAATGAACTTCAAGTCGTGCACAACTTCAAAGTCGACACAAGCAGGAGCAACACCGATCAAACGCTGATTTTTGATATTATTGGAGCCCGGTTTATGGTTTTCTTTGTTTTTCACCTTTATTCCTAATGGTAACCCACTTGTTCTTATGACGCTCACCAGATGGATCGTAGATTGCATCTTCGTAAGCATCATCACTGCAGGCGAAGCATTATCGTTAACAATTGTGCTGGTGGAACCAGTTGAATCAGTTGGTTGAATCAGTAATTGTTTCTTTGTGGTTTGGTTCTTCTTACTAGTCGATGCGCTATCGTTGACAACTGCGTTGGTGTAACAGGAGAGTGCGGCGGAAGGTGTTGGTTGAACCAGTAACTGCTTTTTCGATTTTTGGCTTTTCTTTTAACGTTTTTTGCATTAGTTGCCCGCTCGCTGCATTTTTTTGTGATTTCGGATATCTTGCGATCGTACTCAGCAAATCTATCTCGCATCTCTTGTATTTGACGTGAAAGGAAATCGATTTTGTTTTGAAGATCACCCGTCAAAACTATATAGGAATTGCATTGTCATAATATATAAGGTATATTTATAAAAGTTTTTGTGTTATCTGCAGATAAATCAATACAGTTTGTATAGAAAATTCAACCACATACTGCAGAACATCGAATATAATCAAAAGTCTTTATATGAAAATTAGCCAAATACCTTTTTAATTCGGCATCACATTCGCCACACTTTGTCATTTTGTCGCGAAATAAAATGTATTACGAAAGAGGGGTAAAGCACGTCTGAACTCGATTAGTAAAAGACCAAAACAGGACAGAATGCACATAGCTATTGTATGCATCTTCGATTAGATTTTTACATACTTTGATTTTACCACGCCCTTTAAGCCCTTTCTCAACTAACGTTAATTTTGTTATTTAAATACATTTTACTGTAATAAATTTAAGCCAATTTAATTTTAAAAAATTTATATTATTTTGACACCACAAAAATGCACATATCTTGAAAATTGTAAAAATTTTTAGTACAACGGCTTTTTCATAAAACATCGTTACTTAAGAATGAGAAAAAAACGATATGCTTCGTGAAGAGTTTGCATAAAACGGACGCGTTTCTGTGACGGTCCTAATTTAAACCGAAAACTATCTACTTAAAGCACATAATAATTTTCACTTAAGTGACAATTTGATAAACAAAGCCACGGTGATTCATATTATCATATCTTGAACGAATAATTATTAAGATATGTTGTGCAACTATGTTTTAAAGTTTTAATTTAGTAACAAAAGCTGAACCACAAATAAGCGAACAAAAGTAAACAAAATAACTCAAAATAAACAATAAAAAAAACCACAGCTGTATAACTCGTGCCATCTCGCTCTAACTACATATATAGAACTAACCAACAAATTAAAAAAAAATAAATAAGCACTCAAATCGAACAAAATTTTATTTTGTAAACACTTCTTTTATCACCATTAAAAACTATTCGCAAGTTTAACAAAGATAAAATTAAGAACAAACAATATTAAACATGCCGTGTGTTTGCTCATCTAAAGTTGAACGTCACGACGATATGAAAATTAAATGCGTGAGCTGCAATGTATTTTTCCACAGTCACTGCGTCAAACTAAAAAAAAGTGATCTGGAATATATGCAAAAAAACAATACGCCATATAAATGCAAAGAGTGTCTTGCGGCTCGACGCCTATCTCTCCACTCTTCTCCACCTATTTCTAATCCTTCTCTTGTATTAGCACAAGCAAACGCAAATGCAGTGTTAACTCCACCCGCACCCCCACAAGCACCCGCGAACCATCCAGCGGTGAATATTAACACTCCTCATAAGCGTGAGTCATCGACAGCAAAGAATGAGTACGGCGCTAATTCGTTGATGCTCCAGCTGAACCAAATGTTGGACTCTCGTTTTAGTAAACATATTGAGCTCTTAAATGATAAACTCACTACTGCAATCTATGCAAGTGAAAAGAGAATATTAGATGAGCTTCGCCGCAATATTACGGAAATAAAGACGGAACTCTGCGATGTCACCAAAAGGGTTACTCAGCTCGAAGAAAATGCTGCTAATATTGTGTCTCTTAGAGCTGAGCTCAACACACTCAAAGCAGCCGATGTTAATGCCGGTGATGTTTTTGCTCTTAGAAAAGAGGTAGAAGACTTGAAAGCACAGCTGGCCAGACATGATAATGTAGCTGTTGCTTGCGATCTTCGCATAAATGGAATTCCCTTTTCTGAAGGAGAGAATCTACGGGGTATACTCTCCCAAATTTGCACCTCTACAAACATCAAACCTCCCAATATAAAAAACATTTTTCGTCTAAATCACAAATCAATGAATAACAACAAAGACACTACCATCATCGCAAAATTCGAGACCCCTTATGACAGGAACTTTGTTCTCAACTCTGTTGCTAAATTTCGACGCTCATGTAATGATCTCTTGCGATTACAACATGCGGGATTCAACTCAACAAAACCCATCTATGTAAACGAAGGCCTTACCAAAGCGAACTCGGTAATTTTACAGCATGCGTTGCGTTTCAAACGGCAGCATCTGCTTACTGCAGCATTCACTCGTCGCGGTACTGTGCACGTCAAGCGCACTGCCAACGATAGCGCTATAAATGTCGACACACTGCAAAAACTTAATGAAGTTGCTGGATTTCCTCCTAATACAGACCATCGTAACAGCAATGTTCAGCACGCTCCCAGCATTGATCGACAAAATGCCTCAAACAGCAATCCTCTCTCTCCTCATGTTGCTAACAGTGAGAACGATGTCGAAATCACCGATATTTTTTTTTCGTGAGCCTCTCATATAATATTACTTTGTTTGTTTTTATCCGCACAAAGCATGTAGTATATGCAACTAAAATTTTAAATCTTTTTACTATGTATTTTTATGTTACTCCTCTGTATTTTACAATTTTGAAGGAAATCTTAAGTTATATTATGCACGCGTTATATAGAATTCTAATTCTTATATTAGTTTACAACCATGTCAAATTTTCATAGCAATGTCAATGTTCGTTCTAAAGACAGCAATTTCAACATGATTCGAATTCTTGCTAGACAAAGAAGTGGTTTCAAGGTATGCCATCTTAATGCGCAAAGCCTAGTTAACAAAATTGATGAGCTGAGATATGTTTTTGAAGGTTCTGGAGTTGATGCTATATGTGTGAGTGAAACATGGTTTAAGACGGATACACCAGATTCTCTTTTTAATTTAAATGGTTATAAAATATTTCGTGCGGACAGGGTAGGACATGCTGGTGGGGTAGCAATTTATGTTAGAGATAATGTTTCGTGTAAGATACTACTTAAATCGTCATCGGACAGTAATATTGAATATGTGTTTGTGGTAATTACAAACGGTGATAGTAACCTGCTTCTCGGCTGTGTCTACCGACCGAATCGCTCTATTGATTTTACTCCCTTTTTAAGCATGCTTGTGAATATTGCCTTACCCTTCACAGAAATTGTTATATCCGGTGATTTTAATAGTAACTTACTCACTGAAAGCATATTAATGCAAAGCATGGAAGTTTTAGATCTTTTTCCAGTAAATACAATTATGCCAACTCACTACACAAAGACAAACAACACTCTACTTGACTTATTCTTAGTGAGCGTAAAAACAAAAATTATTTTATATGACCAACTATCTGTTCCAAACTTTTCTAAGCATGACCTGATATTTCTTGTTTATGATTTCCAAATGACAGATGCCATACGTTATTTTAGCTATCGTGACTTTAAAAACATCGACTATGATCGTCTTGAAGTTGCTGTGACCAATGTAAACTGGACTTCAATATATGATATGACCTCGGCTGACGATCAGGTTGGATACATCCAAAGCAATATAAATAAACTTTTTAGTGAATTTGTTCCTATTAAACATGCTCAGATCAAGCATAAGCAACGGCCCTGGTTTAATAAACTAATTGAAAATCGAATACTACAGCGCAACAATGCTTACAATAGATGGAAACGCTTTAAAACACCATTTTTATATGAAGAGTTTAAAAGTTTGCGTGCGTTAGTTGTGAAGGAAGTTAAAACTGCAAAACATAAATATTATGGTAGAAAGTTTAGTTCTGCTGTAGACAGTAAACAGAAATGGAGAGAAATACGTAGTATTGGTATTGGCAGGAAAAGCGATGGAGACTGTGATAATGTTAATGTTGACGATTTAAATGAAAAGTTCATTGGGACATCACTGCCATATGTATGTGAAAATATATATCAGCGCCTAACGAGCTCATATAATGCTAACCATAATTTCAATTTTGAATGTGTAAGTCAAACTGACGTACTTAAAAGTATTCTGTCAATCAAGTCAAATGCTGTTGGCTGTGATGAAATCAATCCAACTTTTTTGAGAATTCTTCTCCCTCGCATTCTGCCGTTTCTTACACATATTTTTAATACTGTGCTTACTAAGTCTGCTTTCCCGGAGAGCTGGAAGAGGGCTAAAATAATACCCATACCGAAAACTCAAGATGAGTACCGTCCAATTGCTATCCTTCCATTTATTTCGAAACCGCTGGAGCAGATAATGTGCCACCAAATTAATGCTTATCTTGACAAGTACAGCCTTCTGACTGATAGACAATCTGGATTTAGAGCCAAGCATAGCTGTGCAACTGCTCTTGTTGATGTGACTGAGAACTTACGAGTTAGCTTGGACGACAATGAAGTGAGCTTTTTAGTTCTCTTGGACCACTCTAAAGCCTTTGACACTGTCGATCATGGTATTTTACTGACCAAACTTAATCGAATGTTTAATTTTTCTGTAACCGCTGCTAACCTTATCTCGTCGTACCTTACTAATAGATCGCAAGCTGTCTTTGTCAATAATGTTTCGTCGCCATTTCTCCCTGTCAGGAAGGGTGTCCCCCAAGGGTCAGTATTGGGTCCTCTATTATTCTGTATATATATCAATGACCTTCCCAGTGTCTTAGACAATCTTAAAATTCATATTTACGCTGACGATGTACAGTTGTATGCATCTTGTAAAAAAGACAGCATAAGCAACTTTACTATCCATCTTAATAACGCACTTGAGAGTGTAGGAGCGTGGGCACGAAATAACAGTTTGAGCCTTAATCCTAAGAAGTCCAAATGCCTAGTGATTTCAAAAAAACACATTGATATTTCTGCAGTCCCTCAGCTTATGTTGAGACGTCGAAAAATTTAGGTGTAACTTTTAATAGAACTCTAACCTGGCATAATCATATTAATATTGCTGTCGGTAAGGTATACAGTATGCTCCGCGCACTCTGGACAACCCAGTACTTCACGCCACTCCATATCAGGCTTCTACTTGCGAATAGCTATCTTGTTCCAACATTGCTTTACGGTTGTGAAATTTTTGCACACTGCGACAGTTTCGATAAGCATAAACTAAATGTTTTATTCAATAATATTGCTCGATATGTTTATGGACTAAAAAGAAGAGACCATGTTTCAATCTATGCCAAAAAAATCTACAATATGACCTTTGATAATTTATTAAACTACCGCACACTTATATTTTTGCATAAGATAATCTATACTGCTGAACCCACTTATCTGTATTCAAGATTAACTTTTTCTCGCTCTAGTCGCACAAACAAAATTAATAATCCACGTCATACTTGTCTCACGTCTGAAAGACAATTTTATGTACAATCTATCCGTCTTTGGAACGACATCCCTAATAGTTTAAGATCCTTAAGTAACGCCGTGCTGTTTAAAAAACACTTATCATTATACTTTTCTTCTGTGTAAAAGATTTTCAAGAAATATTTGTTTAAACGTTATTTTAAATTTTGTTTCATTTTAAATTTTGTTTCATTTTAAGTTGCATATCAAAATCAAATTTTAATATTTTAATTTTAATACTTATATTTTATTATTAAGTTATGTTTTAATACCACAATCATAAAATAATCATTTAAATATTACATTGTCCATATTATTAAGCTAATTCTGTATTTAGTTAAATATATAATTTGTGTTATGTACATTTTAAATGCCGGTACTGTTCATAAGATTTTTAATCTTGTTGTGCCGGTAATTCGAAGGAATAAATAAATAATAAATAATAATAATAAAATATAAAAATCAAAGTACTGACTTTCGATGCAAATGTCTTGACTGTTTTTAAATATATTGCATTAAAATTTATTTTTGTTCAAAATAATAAAAAAGCCCTTTACAAAAATAGTTTGAACTGTACCGTTAGGTTAGTGCATATATTTTTTATATTTTTTCAAAAACGGTCAAAAATATTGACTTTTTATTTAAAAACACACTCAAAAGTTTGTTTTGTTGTAAAAAGAACACCAAGTAAAGTCCCATTTTTGACTACCTTTCATTAGGTAGCATTAATTTGCAAAAAATTTTCCAACTATGCGCAAAAATTGTTATACTGTTTTTCTGATCAAAACAACAAAGATACCTCCTTTGATTTTTTTTGGGGGTACCTTTGTTGTACCATCCAAAATGTTGTTTTTATATTTTTTACAAAAAAGTCAAGACTCAAAAATATTTGATGTGGAAGAATTACCCCAATATCTGTTTCCAATGGCTAAAAATCTATTTATTCATGCTATTGACTATCAATAGTAATAAAACTCATTTTCTGTTTGCTTGTTGGTTTGGCCTTTATACAAATCTAAACGGCTTAACGGATTTCGTTGAAACTTCGTGTACATATTCAGTGCATCCTAGATTAAATTGTTACATACTTAGTTTTTGCTACGCCCCTTTTACATTTTTCCTTTAACGGTTATTTTTTATTATAATACTTTGTACCATCGGAGTTTTTCATAAATTTCATTTCAAAAAATGCCTACCATTTGGACAAAAAACACTCACATATCTTCAAATTTGTAGAAATTGAATCGTTACCTTCATAAAAATAGTTTGAACTGTAGCGTTAGGTTAGTGCATATATTTTTTATATTTTTTTCAAAAAATTTCGAAAATATTAACTTTTTACTCAAAATTTGACTCAAAAATTGTTTTTGTTGAAATAGAAATCAAATAGAAATTGCACATCTGACTAAATTTCATATGACTTAGGACTTATTTGCGAAACTTCTTCCAGCTAAGCGCAAAAATTATTTTACTTTTTTTTTTTTTGCTAAAATTTTTTTTTCCAAAATCTTTTTTTATATTAATTTTTTACGAAAAAGTCAGGTCTCAAAAATAAATTATGTGAACATATTAGCCCAATATATCTTTCCAATCAAAATTTATAGCTTTTATGATTAAGTTACTTTATGATGTATGGAATAGCTTTTGAGTTATAGGTCGCACAGCCACGGAATTAAGTATCTGACCTCAATTTACAAATACAGTTCAACTGGTAACATTATATGGGCGTTGGGTGAGGGGCGTGGCAGCAACCTACCAGGTTTCAGCAAGGAAGATGTCCAGCTGTAAACTTAAAGGGGGGATGGGTAAGGGTTCGCACTCCAGACAAATCGTTTTTTTCCTATTCTTATTGCCTGAAATATATAGTCCTGAATATATTCTGAAGAATATTTAAAGTCAATCAGAGCAAAACTAATAATTAGTCCCCTCTCCTCTAACACTATAGCTCCGACAGCGACAATTTTAAACTCGTTTTTCTCAAAACCACTTTTTAAAAGTCCGTGTTCACAGCCATTTAAAAACTACATTACTCATTTATTTCAAACTTGGTACAGACTTTCTACATATAAAACTCTTTCCTATAACAGTTCGTTTTTTTTTAATTTTTCCTGAACAATATGAATTTTCACTTCAAATGCCTACCAAAAATTTAAAAATTAAATAAATAATAATCAGAGAACGTTTGGGAAGGATTTAATGATACTTCCACTAAAGTGTAATGTTTTTTATTTATAAATGAATGTATGTATGTAAGTGAGTAGGTTTGTATATCACGTATAGACTCCAAAACCAGTGAACCGATCTTTATGAAATTTTGAGGGAAACTGAAGCCACATCTTGAGAGTGTTAATGTGATGTTTAGTGTGTATTGGACAAGGGAGCGCGGTGCCATACAAATTTGCGCTATCGCCCACAAACCAATAAAAAGGGTATATATCAGACGGTTTTAATCGTAAAAAACTGAAATGTAGTAATTTTGTTCAGATGGGTACTGTATGTACAAAAAATGGGTCCATTTGGGTCCGCTTAGGGTATTTTTTTCGAAATCATGCAATTTCCGAAGTAGTACATGTTTTTATAGTGAAACTTGGTATGTAGGTGATCCAAGTTTCGGCCAATATATATTTAAGTTACATGAATTTAATTGTGAGCTTTAGAGCAATTAAGATTTTTAAGAAGGAAACAACAACAACAGCAACTCTGTATAGAGTCAATCACTTAGCTGACTAGACAATCTGTTTCGGAAAGCGCTGCATATCCTCTTCAGTAGTGTTCGAGTTGTTGTTGCCTTCTTAAAAATCTTACTTGATCTAAAGCTTACAATTAAATTCATGTAATAATTCAATAGATCACAATAATTAACTAACTAAGCATACAAATGTTTTCACTCCCACTTTAACCGCCTACGTTTAGAACTTCTGTATATCAGACGATTCTGATCGTAAAAAACTACAATTTGGTATTTTAGTTCATACGTTTACTCTCGACAATTTTCCAAAAAAGGGGAAACACTATATATGCGCCCACTTTTATATCAGACGGTTTTTACCGTAGAAGACTAAAATTTGATAATTTAGCTGATATGCCTTTACCAATTTTCATGAAACTTTAGAAATTTATTAAACACATACCAAGGAGGGTTTTACATTGGAAAATTGGACTTGGCACTTTCCATACGGTCGAAATGTGCAATATCGATTAGCTTTGGAATTAGAGATCGCACAGCTTTCGAATTTGGAATTCGAATACAATATACACGTGCTGTTTCAATGATAGAATTTTATGGCCGTTGGACAGGGAGGCGTGGCACCTACCATATAACCTAAATTTGTGATATCGAATAGCTTTGTAGTTAAAGGTCGCACAGCTTCGGAATTCAGTATTCAACCACAATTTAAACATGTCGCTTAACTGATAACATTTTATGGGTGTTATATAAGAGGGCCGTGGCCCCTCCCACACAAATTTGCGATATCAAATAGCTTTGGAGTTATAGGTGGCACAGCCTCGCAACTCGGTATTCGACCACAATTTACTCGTGCCGTTTCACTAATAGCATTTTATGGGCGTTGGAATAGGGGGAGTGGCACCTCCCATACAACCCAAATTTTGCGATATCGAATAGCTATGGAGTTGTAGATCGCTTAGCCTCGGAATTCAGAATTCGAACTCAATGTACACATGAAGTTTCACTGATAACATTTTATGGCGTTATACAAGGGGACGTGGCACATCCCATACAACCTAAATTTGAGAAATTGAATAGCTTTTGAGTTAAAGGTCGCACAGTCACGGAATTCAGTATTCGCCCACAATTTACAAAAGCAGTTTTACTGATTACATTTGATGGGCGTTTGAAAACGGCAGCGTTGCAGCAACGCGCCGGGTTTCAGCTTGTTCTTGATCAAAATATTCATTGCTGAGCCGAACGAACAAACACGAAATGATTGGTATGAAAATGATCAATGATTTAAATCATAGAGCCTACACGAAGCACATGGTTTGATTTAATTAAACTCAACAGCGAATATGTGCATTCGAGCAAGTTTGATCGCTTGAACGCAGAGGCATGGTTTTTACTGTGTTGATTACGTATGAATATTTTTATGTGAGCTTTGAAGTTCTCCGACATGCACATTGTAATGTAGGGACCATACTTGATTTGTGTTCTCCAAGTGAGAACGCACAATTCATTAATACAGCTTTGTAGTTGTTATTAAGCTATCAAACTCTTTGGCCCAGCGTTTTATAAAATCAAGCACAGAAGATGCTTTCTTACAAAATGCTATCAATATGCATGCTAAACGACAACTTAAAATCCATGTATTGATCTTTGACGGTAATTACACGACTTTAAGCAATATCTTGAATTTTGTAATCAAAAATTAAATTGTTCCTTTTACGCGAAAAGAGTCATAGTTTGACATTTATCAGAATTTAAAAATATATTGGCCCATAATCATGGTCAAAATAAAAGTCGACTCTAAATTTAGAATAAGCATTTTTGACAGTTTTTTAATATGATATGTTGTCAAAAAGCTTGCACTAAATTTAGAGTCGACTTTTATTTTGACTATGATTATGGGTCATTATTTTTAGAACAACAAACCTCAAAGGATTTCAAGTCTGACTGGAGTAGGTCTGAATTGTCTCTAGAATCAATTTTTCTGTGTATTTTCATATCATTTGCTTAAACAAGCAAACAAGAGTGTTTGATGATGGGAGTAACATCATTAATTGTCAAAATAAACAGAAGTGGACCCAGATGGCTTTCTTAAGGGACACCCGATTCTGCAAAAAGTTCAGTAAGATCGCTCCATTAAATCTGTTTTGATCTAGTTTACAAAATATTGTGAAAATCCCATTAATTTAAGTTTATATAAAATAAGATTATGTGGTCATTTATCAAAAGCTTTACGAAAGTCAGTGTTAATGGAATTTTTCGTGAAAAATAGGAATTTTTACTTCAAATGACCACTAGAAATTTTAAAATTAAATAAATACGAGGGCCGTTTGATAATTCCGTGGAAAATGAAACAAGGAATGATTTTACGGTAAAAAACGGTTCATTTCTCAATATAGTCTCCTCTTATTTTCCTCTAATTTTTCGATCCCATCTGAAAAATACGTTTTCGGAAGGTCCTCAAAATAGGCCTCTTTTTCGGTGATGAGCTCCTCTCTGGTAGTGAGTCTCTTTCTTCCAAGCCATTTCATTAGAGAATATGCTGGATGAGGAAGCAATTTGTACTTGAATTCATAGAATTTTGCCATGGGAGCTGGGCATGTGTAAATGCGCGCATTGTCTTGATGAAAGAGTAATTTTCCTCGCCAAATGGGGACGTTTCTCTTTCAAAGCGTCGTTTAAACTTTAAACGATCCAATTCGACTGCATAGTATTCGCCGTTGATCGTTCTTTTCGGTGAAAGGTAGTCGGTGTAGATTATACTAAGTTTATCTCAAAATACTGTCGCCATAACCTCTGCGGCCTATAGCACCGTTTTCGCCTTCTTAGGAGCACGTTCGGCTGGTGAGGTATAGTGATGGATCTATGTTTCGTTCACGGTTTCTAATCGACGGAAAAAATCCTTCTTATCTTCCCAACGGGCCGGCATGTCAGTACCCAATGGGGAAAGAAGCACTCCAAAAGGTCTTTTTGAGTGCTTACAAGTCAGCTGAAAGCGTGAAAGTGCTGACCCTATGTATGACACACCATTGTAATTTTAACATTGTATGTCCTAGGAAAAAAGCACTTAATTGCTTCAAAAGACCTCTCAAGGAAAGCTTTGGGTCAGCATTTCGTTAAATTGCTTCAAAACAGGCTCTTGGAAATCTTTTTGTCAGCAGTTCGTTGTTTTGGATACACTTATAAAATTTTTTTAACTGTTCTCTTTTTTCTTTCAAGTTCTTTTTGAACTTGCTAACTGCTGGTAAGTGAAGAAGAGAACAGTTCAAAAGGATTGAAAAGTGTATACAATGTTAAAATTACAATGGTGTGTCATACGTAGGGTCAGCACTTTCACGCTATCAACTGACTTGTAAGCACTCAAAAAGACCTTTTGGAGTGCTTCTTCTCCCATTAGTGCTGACATGCCGGCCCGTTGGGTACTAACGGGAGAAGAAGCACTCCAAAAGGTCTTATTGAGTGCTTGCAAGTCAGCTGCTAGCGTGAAAGTGCTGACCCTATATATGACACACCATTGTAGTTTTAACATTGTATGTCCTAGGATAAAAGCACTTAATTGCTTCAAAAGACCTCTCAAGGAAAGCTTTGGGTCAGCATTTCGTTTAATTGCTTCAAAAGAGGCTTTTGGAAATCTTTTTGTTTTGAATATACTTTTCAATCCTTTTGAACTGTTCTCTTCTTCACTTACCAGCACTTAGCAAGTTCAAAAAGAACTCTTCTTCACTTCACTTCTCTTCCAAAGCTTTCCTTGAGAGGTCTTTTGAAGCAATTAAGTGCTTTTTTCCTAGGACATACAATGTTAAAATTACAATGGTGTCATATATCGGGTCAGCATTTTCACGCTTTCAGCTGACTTGTAAGCACTCAAAAAGACCTTTTGGAGTGCTTCTTTCCCCGTTGGGTTTGTTCAACATCGCCAAACACCATCATTTTTTTCTATCCAAATGATTTTGCAAAATGTTTCGCACTCGTTCGTTTGAGATCCCTACGGCCTCAACAATCTCGCTCACTATAACTCTGCGATCGGCCAATACGATATCATGAATTTCAGTGACAATTTCTGGTGTGGTGACCTCATTTGGGAGTCCAGAAACGTTCGGGGTCACATGTGTTTGTACGACGGCATCGGAATTCAGTAAACCCCTTCTGAATCATTCCAATCGATGGTGCAGAGTCCCCATAGTATTTATTAAGCCATTCTTTGGTTTGGCTGATGATATTTTTACAAAAAAAATAATGCTTGATGAGCACACGAAATTCACTTTTTTCCATTTTCGCCAAAATTCGCAAGATCGTCTGCTGTCAATTGCTGGAAATTTTGACATTAGTCTATTAACAAATGGTACACGGCTTAAAATCTTGGAATAAAATTGAAATGTTTCTGTACTGTATAGATGACCACACCAGCTTTGGTTTCAAATTTAGTATTTGCAAAATACTAAAAAATGGTTTTAATATATCTTTGGTTTAAAATTTAGTGCAAGTTTGGATTGAAATATTACAAAAAAAAAAATAACAAACACAGTGAGATTCAAACCAGGGACATCCGGTTTGTAGCTCACTACGTTAACCACTGGGCTATTGCAATGTATGAAACAAAAGAAATAAACAAGAATATGAACCGAATAGCCTAATATTGAGTTTCAGCATTGCAATATTTCTTTGGTTTAAATTTTAGTACAGAAAAATTTTCATCAAGGGTGACTATTTGTGAAAGTTTAAATTTTAAACCTCAAGGTTAAAAAATATGTGGTATACTTTTAGCTGTACTGAAATTTATTCCAAGATTTTTAACCGTGTAGTTAACAGGATCGGTGTTGCATTTAAATTTACTATGCGGAAAATTAAAATATTCACTAACTTCTCAAATTGCCCTCGTAATAATCAGAGAACGTTTGGGGAGGATTTGATGATAGATAAATTGACTAAATTTTAATGGTTTTTTATTTCATATAATTTCGGACTTAGATACAGTGAACACCGTATATCGTCTTTTTCCAAAGACGTTCTTGAAAAAGCTTTGTCAAGGGGTTGTTTGCCGATATTTTTGCATAAAAATTACAGAATGTTTTAACTGATACCTAGTAATGTTCAAAACTTTTCAATGAAATTGCTCTATCCATATTTCTAAAATAAATTCGCAAAAAAACGTTTTTTTAGGCTGAAACCCTAACCACTCCCTAAATTCGGCGAATTAAAACATTCATGAAAACTGTACGGATTCAGAGTCACTGAACTCGCACGTTTTTTTTTTTTTGACTATGCAGAGTCAATTTTCATGGTCAGAGAATCGTGCATTTCAAAGTTTTGAGACAGTGCATTTTCCTCAAAAACAACCTTGGCTTTGAACGCGAGTAACCTCAACAACATAAAGTAAAAACAAAAGCAGTTTAAGCTTTAAATCAAACAACTGTTTGTCCAAACAGCACATGGAAATATGATCCCTTTTGTTTTGTTATTTTCATATGCTCGTCAAATATGCTGACAAACCAACTCATGGCCAAGGTTATTTTTGTGCACACTGCAATACGCACACTGCAATATATTTAAGTTTGTTAATTTTGTTTGAATATATATTTTTTTATCAATATGGTTTTTCGCTTATAAAAAGGCGAAAAACTTAATAAAGAAGTCAGTTAGTATCAAAACGTTTTAAAGTGTATTAACTCTCCACAAACAGTTCAAGTGCTGTTTGTAAAAACTAAAACATTCGTAGTCCAAGTTTATGTGGTTAGGCTCAAACCTAAAACCTTCGAAAATCCAAACGCGGATTTAAACATTGGCACCCCCGGGTGGACTCACTCTACTAAATCATCTTTAATTAAACTCCTGCTTGGTGTCTTTGAATAATATGGCTACTTTTCAACAAACCTTGGAAATACAAAAAGGAATTGCAGACGAGATCCAAAGACTCATCAGAAACTTTAAGAAGGATTCACCAGACAGGAAAAAGATCGCAAGTTATTACAATGAGCGATTGCAGCGTCTTACCAAATATTGGGAAGAGTTCGAAGAAAACGACAATCGGCTTCGAACACTTACCAATCAGCCCATGGAGCATGAATATTTTACCTCAGGATACTACGACCAAATCAACAATTTAGCAACCAGCTATATTAAAATTTTTCAAGACGAAGTCCAGCGCTTAGAAACATTAAGCAAGGATTCTACAGGAAAAGACGTAGGCATTTTCACCTCAGCAACAGCAACAGAGCAACAATCTGATTCAGCCGCTGCTACTCACAGTCGTTCATCATTTGATTCATCCGCAGCAACAAACCTTACCAAGATGATCAGAAGACAACAAGCCTTGCTGAATTCGCTCAACCGTTTATTGGATAGCTTGACCAAGTATCCAGATGACCAGTCAAGATTTCATGAGGCAAATATTCAACAAATAAACAAACTTTGATTGGAAATAGATACTTTAAATTACTACTTGTGGGAAAACTGTGAACAACCAATCGAAATTGGCTACAATTATGAACAATATGTGGCATGCGAAACTCGAGTATATGCTGTTCGGATACAACTAACACACCCAGCTGACGTACCACAAGCAAATCCCACAAATCAAGAACATTTAAGATTACCACGAGTTACCATTCCACAATTTGATGGTAATTATTTAAAATGGCGTCAATTTTTTGACATATTTTCACAACTGGTGGACCAGCAAGCGTTACCAAAAATACACAAAATGTGGTATTTAAAAACAAACCTCATTGGAGAAGCCGAACAACTCATTAGGCATTTGGCTCTCACTGAAAACAATTATGAGATTGCATGGGAATGCTGCAAGAGAGATACAACAACCTAAGAGTTTTGTGGTCTACGCTAATTCAAAAGCTGTTGGATCAATCATTCAACGGATCATCTGTATCATCAATTAAAAACTTTCATGACACTACGAAAGAGTGCCTGATGTCACTTAAAGGGCTCGATATAGCAACATCAAATTGGGATCCATTTCTCATTCATTTATTATTGAAAAAGCTTGATCGTGCAACTCATATTCGATATGAACAGTCGTTAAAGGATCCAAGAAGTTTACCCAACATGCAGGACTTCCTGGCCTTTTTGACAGCCTAATTTCAGTCCCTGGAAGCAGTTGAGCACAATAACAAACAGGCGACATCAAAATCATGCACGTCAGTCATTTCAACACACCAAGATAAAAACTATAAATGCAAGGTATGCAGAATTGAAACACATCCATTATTTGCGTGCCCATAATTTTTGCTGTTAAAATCAGCAGAGCGGCTTCAAGTTGTCAAGGCCAACCAGCTGTGCATCAACTGTTTAAAAGATGGACATTTAGCAAGTAACTGCCCGTTACGCAGCTGCACAAGGTGCAGCAAAAAACACAACACATTACTACACATTGAAAACCATTGCACAACGGGCTCCACACCATCATCCAAAGGAGCCACGACATCAAAGGCACTAAAGACACCCACATCGTTTTCGAAACCTGTTAGTTTATCCACGTCAGATGGCTCTACTTGCAACAAATACGTTATGCTCAGCACTGTTTGTATACAACTAATAACAAACAGTGGACGAGAGCTTACATGCAGAGCGGTGTTGGATTCTGGCTCTCAAGTTAATCTCGTCACAGAGAGACTTGTTAAGAAGCTAGGACTCCAACAAAAACAAGCGTCATTCAGTATAGAAGGGATTGGAGCCAACAAGAAGGATTGTAAATCACGAATTAGTGTAACAATGCGATCCACAATAAATGGATTCGAGGCACGGCTTGAAGCGCTGGTGTTACCAAAAATTGTAAGCGCTCAGCCATCAAAATTTATAGATGTGTCGTCATGGAATATCCCTCGGAATCCCACGGCTACATAGATGTGCTACTCGGTGCAGAATTTTTCTTACAAGTACTTTCAATTGGTCAAATCAAATTAAGCAACGATCTCCCAAGTCTACAAAATACTGTGTTTGGATGGGTTGTGTCTGGCCAGGTAAAAGAAACCAAAGTTACTTCCGCAACATGCGGCATTTTTAGTGAAGCTGATGAAAATACAAGTGCGTTAATCGAAAGGTTCTGGAAATTGGAAGAAGTTGAAAACCCCAAATCGCACTTCACAGCCGCATAAAAACGATGTGAATTGCATTTTTCTCATAACACTCAAAGAAACTCCGATGGACGATTTGTGGTAAAAATTCCCTTCACGGACAATCCAGCAGCATTAGGAGAATCAAAACAAATGGCTCTTCATCGTTTCATGGCAATAGAGAGGCGGCTAGGCAAAAACCCTGAACTCAAGTTTTCGTACACGAACTTTATAAAAGAATATAAAAGTTTGGGGCACATGACTGAAGTGTCCAGAAATTTGGCGTAGACCACACTACGTTATTCCACACCATTGCATTAGCAAACCACATAGTAGCAGTACCAAGTTACGAGTAGTGTTTGACGCTTCCGCGAAGACGTCATCATGATTGTCATTAAATGACATAATGCACACTGGGCCAATCATTCAAAATGATTTGTTTACCATCTTACTACGCTTTCGAACACCAAGATATGTTTTCACTACAGACATTCAGAAAATGTATAGGCAGATCTTAATCAACCCCCATGATAGGATGCATCAAGTTATCATTTGGAGAAATGATCCCGAAGAAGAGATTAAATATTATCAGCTAAACACAGTGACTTACGGGACCAAAGCAGCGCCATATCTTGCCATCAAATGTTTGTTGGAGCTAGCCAAAGAAAGTCGCACGAAATACCCCCTGGGAGCCACGGCATTGGAGAACAATTTTTATGTGGACGATGGCTTACTCGGAAGTGATAGTCTAACCACCGCCATAACGGTTCAAGCGGAGCTGACAACAATTTTAAGCACAGCAGGATTTGAGCTGCGAAAATGGTGTGCTAACCATCCGCAATTGCTGCAAGGGATTCCAGCAGACCATCAAGGAATAAATCTTGATTTTGACGAAGAATCACGTGACAGTGTCAAGACTCTAGGATTGACATGGCTGCCGAAGGACGATACGTTTTGCATCAAGACCAAAACTATATTCAGCAGCACCACAAGAGTCACAAAAAGAAGTGTGAGTTCAGAGTTGGCAAGAATATTTGATCCGTTAGGAATAATGGCTCCAGTTATCATAAACGCCAAAATATTCATGCAAGAACTATGGAAATTAAAACTTTCTTGGGATGAGGCGCTTCCTGCAGAACTACACAGCAAATGGATATCATTTCGAGATCATCTCCAAGAGCTAAATGACAAACAAATTCCTCGTCATGTATTTAATCATCAGTTTCCAGCATCGAGTCAGTTACACATTTTTGCCGATGCGTCAGAGAAGGCCTACGGAGCAGTTGCATACCTGCGGTCGGTCAATAAGGACGGAAGGGTAGCTGCAAGGCTGCTGTGTGCCAAATCCAGAGTTGCACCCATAAACCAGCAGCATCAGACAATTGCACGATTGGAGTTATGTGCGGCCCTACTGGGTGTGCAACTTGCAACTAGAATTCAACAAGATATAAAATAATGTAGCGCGTCTACATATTTTTGGACTGATTCTGAGGTGGTGTTATCTTGGATAAATGCGGAGGCATCGTCATACGAAGTTTTCGTAGCCAATCGTATAGCAAAAATTCAGGACTGTTCTATAGCACAACAATGGCGACACATAACATCGAAACAAAATCCAGCAGATGTGTTGTCAAGGGGTTGTGATCCAAGAAACTTTATGTAATGCAACTTATGGTTTTATGGGCCATTCTTGCTACATGGAAACGAATCAATTTGGCCACAACCGTTCTGTAATAATAAACCCGAAACAACAGAAGAAGGCAAAAGAAAAGCCCCAAGGCTCTAATAACAGCCAGAAGTGACGCTGAAAACATGATCTATTCAATCAATCATGGTAACTCATTTAAGAAGCTTCAGTAAGTTGTAGGCTACTTGATTCGCTTTGGAGAGCATGCACGAGGCATAATGCAATCCCGTCAAACCTAATGGGTACTAACTCCACTTGAATTGGATAAATCACTGAAATCGATTGTACGAACTGTGCAGATGGCCGACTTTAGTACAGAAATGCTAGCTTTAAGAAAGGATGGTGTAGTGAACAGAAACAGTACAATACACAGCCTCAAACCATTTTTGGACGAAAACGGCATTTTGAGAGTTGGCGGCAGACTAGATGCATCAACAGTACCATATGAGAATAAGCACCAGATGTTTCTACCGTATAATGATCCGATAACAAGGTTGATAATGCAATCAATACACGAAGATCACATGCATTGTGGTCCAACTGCATTAGTGGCGCATACTAAACAACGTTTTTGGCCTGTCAAGGCAGCAAGTATGGCGAGGTCAATAGTTCACCACTGTGTCCGATGTTACAGGACGTGGCCACAACTGTTGCAGCAAATCATGGGAAACTTGCCAGCAATGAGAGTCACGCCAGCACGGCCATTTATCAATGCTGGTGTAGATTATTGTGGACCACTTTGGGTGCACTACAAATTACGCGGGAAGAGACCAACAAAGGCATATTTGGCTATCTTCTGCTGCTTCGCCACAAAAGCAGTTCATTTGGAAATTGTAAGCGACCTGTCAACTAACGCGTTCATCGGAGCCCTTAAAAGGTTTATCGGTCGAAGGGGTCACTGTCAAAACCTCTACAGTGACAACGCAACCAACTTTGTTGGAGCGAAAAACCAACTTGCTGAGCTATCACCAGCAATTCATTCAGCCAAAGCTCAAGAACAGATAATGAACACGTGCAATAAAAAAGGAATACATTTTCATTTCATCCCTCCCAGGGCTCCTCACTTTGGAGGTTTGTGGGAGACAGCCGTGAAATCCGCAAAAAATCTGCTTCAAAGAAGTGTTCCATCGGCATCTCTCACATATGAAGAACTGGAAACCATTGTAGTGGAGATTGAAGCAATATTAAACTCGAGACCAATCAGCCCCATGTCAAACGATCCTAATGATTTAAGTGCACTTACTCCGGGACATTTTTTGATCGGGGAACCACTTACAGCACAAGTCGATGCAAGAGCAGTGGAGATGAAGTCATCTTTAGGAACCAGATGGAAAACTGTGTCACAGATCAAACACGACTTTTGGCAAAGATGGTCTCGTGACTATCTTAACGAACTCCAATACAGACACAAGTGGAGAGAACAAGCAAACAACATCAAGGAAGGTTCCGTTGTTATCATCAAGGAAGACAACTGCCCGGTACTTCAATGGCCACTTGGACGAATCACGAGAATTTATAAGGGAGAAGATGGCATGGTACGTGTAGTTGATGTCAAAACAACTTCAGGAATATTTAAACGCCCAATACATCGATTAGCTCCCCTACCAATAGAAGACAACCAAGCAGAAGTTCCTGTCACTACTGGGTCTACATATCGCGAGGCACCCAGTCATCATAACGACAATGGCACAGACGTAGCACGTAAAAGGAGAAGATCATCATCCCTCAACCTAGCACCGGTATTATTAATTTCGGTACTCATGCTACCTCTTAGATTGGCAACCGAAGTCAAGAACTATGAATTTGACTCCAACTTAGGGATCCACTTCGAAGGAATTGCATCAATGAAAACGTCTAGAACAAAATGGCAACTTATTGTGTTTTATGATCTTAGTCCTTATTGGAAAGAAACTGAATCTTTCACGAATGGAACAGCAGCTTTGCGGCACCTTTGTCAAGAACTCAAACTCATACATTTTCAAAAGAGTGTATGCGAATCCATCGTACACACTTTTAACAATCTTGAAGAAATACTCAAACAGGACAATAATCTTCTTGCTACAACCAAATCTAAAAGAAGTGCACCTAACATTGCAGACACTAATCGCTTTAAAGCTAACAGAATTAAAAGAGGTGCTTTGAACATCGTAGGAAATATCGCAAATGCATTGTTTGGAGTTTTAGACTCCGAATATGCTGAGCAAATGATCAAAACCATCGAAAAGGTCAAAGAAAATGAGGGGCATCTTCAACTCTTACTCAAAAATCAAACATCGATTCTGGATGCAACCATCAACATTATAAAACAAGACCAAGCAGCAACTAAAAATAAATTTTGACAACATCGACGCAAAGGTTAAGGAGATATGGTCACGCGTGCAAGATCTTGACGACACAAATTATCAATTCAAAATGTTCCAAATTTTCATCTCATTAGCCACACAACTTACAGTCACAGCAGCAAATCTGCAACGCATCCAGACATCCATCATAGACGTTCTAACGGACACCCACCACGGGAAAATCAGTCCAATTTTACTTACACCAAACCAATTACTAGAGGAATTGGTAAAAATTCGGAATCATTTGACACCAACACTGCGACTATCTGTCGAACATGAGGATCGCATACAACTCTACAAACTTATGACCGTGGAAGAACAATTAACAGAAGGCCACGTCATTTTTAAAATTTCAATACCTCTGTGTGATCAAGAAATATTCGAACTCTATAAAATGTTCCCAGTGCCGACGTTAGTAAACAACAGCATAATTGCAATCAAGCCATGCGATGACATTATCGCCGTTAACGCACACAGAGATCAATATCTTCCCATTAGCGAAACCCAACTAAACGCCTGTATTCTCAGAAGAATCATACTTATGTACCAATATACAATCAAAATACAATAAAGGTTCGGAAATATGTTCCTGTGAAATACAGCTGTTTAACAACGAAACTCGACCAGAGTGCAACGTAGTACCCTTAAAAACAAATTCAACATGGATTCAAATGTCAAACAACAATCAATGGATGTATGCTGTAAGCACCCCCACACGAATAACTGCTGTATGTGAAGGCCAAAGTCAACAACTCACTTTGAAGGGATCCGGCATACTATCTCTGAAGCCCCAGTGCGTCATTAAGCAAAACTTTATTAAAATACAAGGACAAAAAACATATTTCAGCAGCCGTCAAGTATCATACACTAGCCTAGGTCAAGTGATAGACGTCATAAAACCCAAGAAAACTGAGGCTCTTATCAAGGAAACTGATCAATACTATACTCAGCTACAAAACCTAACCGAACTTCAGAAGTCATTAGCGCACCAACAATATCTAGATCTACCAGCACAGATTCAAAAATTCAACTACCATTACTCAGCAATTGGATATACAGCATTGGTTTTGTCCATTATAATCACAAGTTACATCATTTGGAAAGAAAAATCAAAAAAGCACCAACTCCAATTGACAGAAGCACGATTTCCTCAACCACTACCACGTCAGAGATCAACAACATCTGGTTTTGTAGTCACCGTGACATAAGTCAACTAAGTGAGATCTTTATAACTTCAGATCTCACCAGGGGGAGAATGTACGGATTCAGAGTCACTGAACTCGCACGTTTGTTTTGACTATGCAGAGTCAATTTTCATGGTCAGAGAATCGTGCATTTCAAGGTTTTGAGTCAGTGCATTTTCCTCAAAAACAACCTTGGCTTTGAACGCGAGTAACCTCAACAACATAAAGTAAAAACAAAAGCAGTTTAAGCTTTAAAAAATCAAACAACTGTATGTCCAAACAGCACATGGAAATATGATCTCTTTTGTTTTGTTATTTTCATATGCTCGTCAAATATGCTGACAAACCAACTCATGGCCAAGGTTATTTTTGTGCAAACTGCAATACGCACACTGCAATATATTTAAGTTTGTTAATTTTGTTTGAATATATATTTTTTATCAATATGGTTTTTCGCTTATAAAAAGGCGAAAAACTTAATAAAGAAGTCAGTTAGTATCAAAACGTTTTAAAGTGTATTAACTCTCCACAAACAGTTCAAGTGCTGTTTGTAAAAACTAAAACATTCGTAGTCCAAGTTTATGTGCTTAGGCTCAAACCTAAAACCTCCGAAAATCCAAACGCGTATTTAAACAAAAACTTTAATACTTTCATAATTGTTGTAATTCCACGAATTAAGGTTGCAGCTGCACCTGTGCTTCATATTGCTTTGTTGCTAAGTATATTTTTCCACCATCGATCAATGTTGAGGTTTTTTATGTTCAAAAATTTCAACACTGTTGTTGCCAGGGTGCGTAAAGCAATCAAAATGCGCTCCCGCTCTTCTGAGTTATCTTTGCTACGAGTTTATCATTTTATAATATTCAGAGCGTATGCGGATAAAATATTCACTCTTCTTATAACTCCTCAACTGCTTTCCTCGTTCGTGAGTTTATATGCTGAGAAATTTTAAATGAGCGTCGTCGTAGTGATGAGAGGTGTTGAGTTTTCATCGCTCGTGAATTTTGAAATGCTAAACTCATTGAATCGCTCGCTTTTATTTGATGCGAAACTTTAGTTAAGAACTTCGCACATAATAAATTGAAAGGATTTATATCAATACTATTAAGTATTTTTCTTAATAATATATTTCATTACATAAACTTAAAAAATCCTTATATTTTAGGAAATGATAAGAAACTAAGATAAACAAGCAAAAAGGAACATTTTAAAAATTTATTAAGTACTTTAATATTTCATTAAAAAATGCAAAAAATATAGTTCATCATAAAACACGTATTCATTTTTACTTAACAAGATCACTCGAAATGAATGAGCGAACGCAAAAATTCCAATGAAATGAGTTTATCTTTGCAAAAACTCGCGAGGGAGTAACAAAAAATTAATAACAAAGAGAAGTCGTTGTTCAACTCAGTCTTTTTGAGGAGCGCAGTCTACGAGCGAATAATATGAAAGAGCGAAGAAAAAGTTTTGATCACTCTAAATATTTAACATAAGTTTATTTTCTTCACGAACTAGAAAAACAAAGTGAATCGTTCGCCTATTGAATAATAATGATGAGTAGTGCAATTTTTCTTTTCAATTGAGAGTTTTTGCGAACCCTGGTTGTTGCTGCACTCTTCAAATAATTTCTCTTTTAACATTTTTGAGTACATATTTGCTACATTAAAGGGAATATCTTCTAACTATATATGCCGTTCAGACCTTGAAGAAATATTATAATCTTAACTACTATATACATATTTCCAACAAATTTTTACTAATATCAATTTTTGTATTTTCTTTGTAATTTTTAATTTATCCCGACATGTTTTATTCATTAAATATGTAAATTTTTATCTAAAATATAAAAATTTTAATTTTCTAATAAAAAAATTAATGTTTGCTTGTATATTTGTTTGGTTGTTTGTTTTTTATGTGTTCGTATTTTATGCGTTGCAATACCGTTCACCCGATTGCGATAAGACTTTGTAACTATTGCTTGCAATTTACCACACCCTCTTTTACCGCCCACATATAAATAAAAATGCTATATTTAAGACGGTTTTGATCACATTAGACTAAAATTTTGTAGTTAAGTTCGTATGATTACTGTCGGCAACTGTACTAAAAATTGGCGTAATCGCACTATATCTACGCCCACTTTTTCGAAATCATGCTAATTCCTGAGTTGACATGTTTTGATGGTGGAACTTGGTATGCAGATGCTATGGGTTCGAATGGCATTCACTGTATATATAAATGATGCTACGCCTACTTTTACCGCCCACAAACCAGCAAAACTCCTTCATATCAGACGGTTTTTACTGTAGAAGACTTAAACTCGAATACGGCTTAACCGATTATCATGAAACTTAAGGAAGTTATTAAACACATACGAAGGATAGTTTCAAGTTAAGTTTTTTATATATTATTTATAAAATATAAATAATATATAAACAACTTAACTTGAAAATGAAATTAAACTTAAGCTTGTATATTTTAATTTTGAATAAAAATATGTTCATCAAAAACTCCCCCATGGGTAAATCCTGGCTCGGCCTTGAAATGCATCAATTTCGTTGTTTTATTTGCAATTTAAATGGTTATGAACACTTTCCCAATTTTAAACTCCCACACTTTGTCCCATAAACACAACACAACCAAATATGGCAACTTTACCAATTTAATTGTAAAAAGTCTGCTCGAAAATTTTTTTAATTAAAACTATTATATTTTTATAATTTAGAAAAGTCGGTCACTTTAGTTCAATTTAGCTCATATCGCACACACCCTTCATAAAACTTTCAAAGTTTCTGTTCTCAAAAGGCTTCTGATTCACTGACCACCTTCAACAAGTTTTGTAATTTTTTTTTATATAAAGTTTTTGAGCTTTATCTCTCTCTACACTCAATGAGAGAGTAACTAAAACTTGCTGTACGGTCTTTAACTTGACTAAAATAATTTAAATTTTTGCAAAAAACTTGCTGAAGGTGACAAGTGAGTCCCGCTTAAGGGAAGGACCCAATATACATACGTTGCTGGATTCGTGAAAGAATATCTGAAGTCCATTTGATGGCTTATTAGAATTGAGTCTTATGATAAAGCTTGTTATCGAACACGTAAACAATAAAACCTAAAAAAATTGTATAAACCTTTTTCTATTTTGTTTTGTTTCTCTTAAATAAAATGGAAAAAAGCATTAAATTTATTTACTTCATGAAGACACAATTTAAAGTTGTGGGACCATTGACTATGAATATCGTACATATAGTCTTAGCATGTCCTCTCACTCTTATAGAAAAATGCTGGTTTTGTAGGTATAATTTCAACGTTTCGTTGGATTATAAGCTGAAGTTATAGAATGCAACACAATTTGCTTACGCTTTCGAGCCATACTATTACAGAAACGATGAAAATCCAGTTGTTTCGTGATCATTGCACGATAAAGATTTTATTGAGCATAACTAGAATAACACGTATCCGAATATTTTTTAACTCTTTAGTTAATGCGATTTTCTGCACTCATATATTAATGATAAAGATGAAATGAAAATATTATGCACCTGTATTTAAGATATTTTGTTCCATTATCATTATTTTGTTTAAGTGTTAATTGATATTGAACATGAGCACTACTTACTGTATTCTTATATAAATCATGTTTAATGCGTCTATTAATATAAAAATGTTATAAATTTCAATAAATCAGTCTTTATATTCGTAGCGTTAAAATAAAGTAATGAGCTAAAATAATAGAAACTAATCGGGTATTCTGGCTTCATGCATTGAAAAGTCCTGAATAACGTTAGAAGCTGACACAATTTTAAACACATAAGGTTAACATCTATAATTTGCTCTTGAGCAAGTTTTTATAAAAACATATACCACTTAATTGACATATTTTGACTTTCACTTTTTTCGAAGTATTTTAAGAAGACTTACTTTCAGAATGTGCTATAAAACTGTAATTTATATTATGCGCAACGTTTAAGATTTTCCGATCATAAAATATTGATTTGATTTGAGGAACACGAGATTTATGTAAAACGCTTAAGACGAGCACTTAATAACTGAATTGAAGATGTAAATGAATACGATACTGTTAATATCACATTTTTTTTGTAACTTTAATGGCGTAAGTCCGTGCATTGAATAAGCTAATCTTTCAATGCAAAACATCTTCGAGTGTGTGTGTGTGTGTGTATTATAATTAATCATTAGCGGCTTTCCACTTTAAAACTTAATAAAAGTTAAATTTAAGCCAACTTATGTATGTATCTACACCATTGTAAATACAACTTCTTTTAACGGTTTTCTTCTAAAAGTTTATTTAAAATTTTTATCAGTCGGCCTTTGTAGTCTAGTGGTGGGCATGGTTCTTTTCACTTTCTTTGTTCTTTCCTACATTTAAGAATTATGGAAAACTACAAATCCACAACTAAAATTGTGGAAAATGTGGAATTAAAGGACAGGAACAACTAAGGACTGTAAATGCTTGCCGAGGTTAAGGCATAACACTAGCCTCCAAGCGCGTCGGAAGCGAATTTCATCTGGGGGGACAGTACAAATGGGGGGCAGTACAAATGGTGGTGCAAAAAAAGTTCACCAAAATTTCTTCACATGAAACATGAAGAAGAGAGAAAGAAGAGGAAAATATATAATACAAAAATATTATCGTTGTAAAAAAACTGATATTTTGAATAACTTTTCCTTTTAAATTGTTTATCTAGCTAAAAAATGGGGGGCAACTGCCCCCTCTCCACCCACTTCCGACGCCAATGCTAGCCTCGGTTAAAAGCAATTCAAATTGTCTTTCACGGTTGTTTCGCTTAATCAATAATTCACGTATGGTTCCATTCAATTCCTCTAAATAATCTAATAAATCTATCCCTTTCCTTTCAGGTCACAGACCAAACCTTGTTTGTATAAGGCGCATGCCTTGGTTCTTTGATATTTAAAAAAAAAATTAAATTTCTTGTTTTTATAAAAAATCTTAACAAATATAAATTAAAAAATGTTTTTAATTGATAATAAACTAGAAAAATTAGATGAACTAATGAAAAAAAACGTTTTTAAGATGTGGGGTACAGACAACGAAGCCTAGCTATAATAAATATTTGTAACAAAATGCTTTTGTTTAAACGAAAATATTTCGTTTTTAGCATTTACCGGGTAGTTTTATTCAACTGTTATTAATTTAGCAGTTTTGTTAAACATTTTCTAACGAAAGCTAAGTGAGATTATGGCAAAACAATAAAATTATTATAATTTAAAATACTCAGAGTTGTGAACGTTATAAAAATACAATCGACGTCTAATAATATGAATTATATTAGCTGCGTTTTATTCGTTCTGGTTTAACCAGTGAACGAATAGATCGCATTAGTTAAAGCTTTGTAAGTTTTGCCTTAGACCGTTTGGGGCATTGTCGCCAAATGATATGACCAAACGGCTGATTGCAAAACAATACCATTACTGCTTCTGACCACTTGGGGCATTGTCGACGATGATATGACTAAACAGCACAGATGTTTCTTTTGTCAGCATTGGGTGACTAAGAAGGGTTGTAAACTAAACTCTTACTTGCGAGTGCTGCCACAAACTAAAACAAATAGCGACATCTATAGAGCCGTAGCGAAAAAAAAAATAGTTCAACGAGATGAACTAGCTACTGAGCAAGTTCATCTTTTTGTTAGTGTTCTGCATGTTATTTAGAACCTATTTGGTTTAACCATAACGAATAAACACGCCCTATTGTGTCAGTCCTATTCGTAAAATTGAAATATTCGTATAATCGCAAGGAATTTTTTTTAATGTTTTCTTTATTCATAATACAAACTTAAAAAAAGGTTTAAATGAAAGCTATGAAAAATTAAAAGGTTAAGTAATCGTAGAACATTTGTCTGTCAGAAATTCTGCTATGCTCTAACTTATTTAATCTGCAAATTTATTTTCACGGCCACGTTTTGCAGGCTTCTTAACAAAGGTTTTTGGAATTGTCAATTATGTTTTTAACTGTCAGTTTATAGCATCCGCATTGTTTATCATTGGAGAAGATTCGGATAAAACCACATTGATTTCTTTTCCGTCATTCAGTGTGATCACGGATCGTAAATATAATAAGCGATATCCCAAAACTCAAAGATTAATTCTAATTTTTAGATTTTTATTTTATTGCTCAACAATAAAAAATATGTTACAGTTTTTATTTTTTTGATCAAAACTAAAAGTATTATATGTTAATTTTCCATGATTTATATACAAATTCTAAATGTTTGATAGTTGAAATCATTCTTGATTTTAAATACAAATTCTAGTTGTTTTTTCATAGCTTAAAATCGTTTATTGAGCCTTTGGGCAGGTTAGAAAAATTAATTGCTCTAACGATTTTTTTTTTCTTTAACGATCGTGGTTGCCGTGGCAGCGCATTTTAGCGCACTGCACCTCAGAGGAGATGAGATTGCATTGTCAATTACTCAGTTTTTCTCCCTTTCATACTTTTTGTTGCTGTTCTTTTTGCTTTCTTTAGTTTATGCTTATGTTATTATGGAGTCCAATTATTTTTCGGAATCCGCCACTAACAAAGCATAGTTACTGAAGTTGTTTTTAGATTTGCTGAAAAATCTTCAGGTTGTTTCAGTGTTGTTTTTTTTTTTGGTCTGGCTCTACCATTTGATTACAATTGAAAGTTTTCTATATGACCTTATTATTTATTACTATGTTAATTTTCTATGATTTAAATACAACTAGTTGTTTGTTAGTTTAAAATCGTTTATTGAGCTTTAGGTCAGGCTAGAAAAATTTATTGCACTAACGAATTTTTACTAAAGAAACAACAAGAACATTTTCAATATGAAAAGGAAAACATCACTAGCTAATTTCATTCCAATTTCGGCCCTGCTACAGGCTTAATCAGAAATCTTTGTTATGCCACCACCGGGAATCGAAACTGGGCGTGGTCGCCGTGCCAACGCATTTTAGCGCACTGCACCACAGAGGCGATAAGATTTCAGTGTGAATTTCCTAGTTTTTATCCCTTTCATACTTTTTTGTTTCTTTTCTTTTTGCTTACGCTTATGTTTATGCTTATGTTCTGTATTATCAAACATTTAGAATTTGTATTTAAATCATAGAAAATTAACATAATGGGTCGTATTAATAAAGCGAGTCGAGTGAAGTGAACTCAGCTCCACTCGCTTTTACTCTGATTGGTATGAATAAAGCATATTAATAAAAATAACTAAACTCCACTCCACTCATGTTTTTATTTGACGTTGAGTGTTCACTAAAAATAAACATTTCAACCTCCAATACACTCAGTTTTTGTTTATTTCGTATTAATAAAACTTGAAATCACTTAACAAAAGTGATATCTAGCTGCCTCAGCCTTACTCAAGCTTTACAAATATCATATTTTGCCCATTTCACAATGAAGTATAACATCTATTGCACTTATTGTACTATTTCCTGTTTGGCTCAAATTGTTTTTTTTGGAATCCGAAATTATAAATTATTAGAATCAATTTTCACTGCCTAAATAGGGTATTTTTTTGAGACAACGTAGCTCAGGCAATTTTAATGCGATTTTCGTAAAAAGGTTAACTCGTCTATTAGATGGGAAAAATTTCAAACTTATGAAAAAATTGCAATAAGTTTACACAATCTTAATTTTAAAGTTTACTTATTAAAATTCAAAAACCCTCAGGATCTTCTTTAAGCATTAAGTTATCTTGAACTTCACCGAGTTCTAGCGCTGTATTTTCATCAAGTTCTACATTGAAATTGCAAGCAAACACATATGAACGAAAATGATTCATACTTTACAGTTAATTTATTACATACCTTGGATGGCTTCGATAATTACATCTATTTTAATTAAAACAAAAATTTTTTAAAAATGTACCATATATTGTCGAATGACACAAACGAATTTATTATTAGGGGTATTCACGATTCAGTGCACTTGCCAGTGCAGTTGAGGACTTGAGGACTTGTGCACTTTACAAAAAAAAAATTCACGTACGTCAAAAATCTGCACAAGTGCTTTTCTACTGTAGCCTAAAATTTGAGCACTTGAGCAGTTGTGTACTTGTGCACATTGAAAATTTTGACAGCTTTGAAAAATTGATAGTGGTGTGTTCACGAAAAGCTTACTGCACAACTTCACAAGTCCTCAACTGCACAGGCAAGTGCACTGAATCGTGAATACCCCTATTGAAAAATAAATTTGGCCGTCTGACAGCCGCTGACATGAGTAAGCACTCAAACGATGTTTTTTTTTTGCCCTCAGAGTGGAGTGGAGTTTATTTAATACGGATTCCACACTCCACTTAACTAACATCGCACACTCGAAATGCACATTCAAGCACTTCACTCTACTCGTTCACTCAGTTTTTATTAATACTTCCCAATAATAAATAATAAGGTCATATAGAAAACTTTTAAAAGTTATGTTTTGATTTTTATTTTTCTGTTCAAGAATAATACTTATTTTTGAGTTTTATTATTTTGCTCAAGAATAACAATTTTTCTTCAATTATTTTTCGCTCAGAAATAAAAGTTATTTCTCAATTTTTATTTTATGCTCAGAAATAATAATTATTTGTTAAGTTTTAATTTTTCGCTCAAAAATAAAAATCATTTGTCGAGTTAAATTTATTTTTCCTCAAACATAAAACTCAAAACACCACAGAGCTTTGTTGTTGCTAGCACATGCTTGCATCGAGTGTGCCTTGTGTGCGTACGTAAAAAATGTGTTTGGGGGGTTTCAAAATATCGTTAATTCGTTAATATCGAATTTTTTTGTATTGTTAGGATCAATTAATCAGTGTTAAGGTAAAATCTGGTTGATATTATCCCATTCCAATCTACTGAAATTGAAATTTTTTATTTCATGTAATCACTGTTTGTTACCGATTTTATTATTGACCAACTTAATTTAATATTTATTTTTATGTACTTAAATCCAGCTTTACTCCTTATTCAAGTAAGGTGAAAACTGTTTTATAGTTAGTTTTTATTGTATATTATTACGGGAGGGTGAAACCCCTTTAACCTCCTCGTCGTATTAAAGTGCGAGCCACATAGTTCTTAATTCTCAGAAGCATAGACAAGCGATCATTTATAATGACATGGAAGCTACATGGCACAACACCACGGTCATTAAGCAATTAGCAAGGTTAAACAGCTTGCTCTGCTGTACTTGTCGTTTTCAAACTTTTCCATATTATTTGACAACAACATATACTGAATTTCAACGGGAATTGACAAAATATTAAGAACACAAACGTCCATCTCTCCTACTTGTTGATTGAGTTATAAATAAGATGGTCGCAAGTTTGACAGTTTTCTACCAAATCTGTCAAAATAATACAAAGAAAATTTTGTATGAAAATTATAGTTGATTTTTGTTACAGACCACTAAAGCGTGGAGTAATGATTGGATCGCTACCGCATCTCGGACGAATCGCTGGTAAAAGTTCACCATTCCCAGAAACAATTTCATGCCTCTGAAAGGGCTGCATGCCTCAACCCGAAGGTCATATATTTGAATTGAAATCCAAATGGCGTTGTTATTGCCATCTTTGGGATATTGCCGGCTCAATTGGTACCGATTGCACGCTGCAAATCAAGCGTCGAAAATATCTTCTTCCCATGCAAATGTGCGTAAAATCTTGGGTATGGGGTAGCGATCTGGCACTCTTTTTTTCATTCAGCGCCCGGTAGTCTCCGCATGGTCTCCATGTCCCATCTGATTTTTTTACCATATGCAATGGACTCGACCAATTGCTATCTGATGGCTCGCAGATGACGCTCTCGAGCAGGAAATTAAATTCTTTTCTTGTCGCTGTCAACTTATCAGGGGCAAGACACCTGGGCTTAGCGTGAGTAGGCGGCCCATCCGTAATAATGTGTTGAGTAATGCCTGACTTCGAGCCGCCTTATTCGAGTTTAATGTGATGATATCGGAAAACTTAGACAGAATTTTTTGAAAGGGTTGCAAAAATTATAAGAAAAAATTTTAGTCTTACCTGTGATGTGTTTAATTATTTTTGTTTTAATTAAAAACAGGACCTGCCTCGAATTTTTGACGGCGCTTAAAAACGCCACTGGCTCTAAATATTTAATATCTTTTAATAGTGTCAGCCGGCATAAAAATGCACTCAGGCTTTGAATAATTAGGTCAGCTGATTGAAGCTTGTTAAATTACTGATCTTTATTTCGATAACGGTATTCCTAAGTTTCTAAATCATATACAAAAATGTGCATAATATTTATACATAGTGTTCAATAATATAATCACTTAAAAGAGCGTTAGTGAAAAGTAAATATTAACTTAATGTGTAAGTGCGTAATGCAAATAAATATAACTAATATAATAACAATACAAGTGCGCGAGTGAAAGAAACAGAACATTAACTTAGTGCGAAAGTGCGTAATGGAAATTTAATATATAACCACGGGTCATTGTGCGTGGTGAATAACAATAATAGTTGCAGTGCAATCAATAAGTTTGTGTACAGTGGGTTGCCTAACTCGGTGCGCACTACACCCCTTATCCTTAAGATACAAATTATTTTAGAAAAGAAATAAAAAAATAATTTTTAAAGTTTATACAATTCAAAGTTTCTTATTTAAATCTAACAAATTATTCAATTTGAAAATTGCACTTTCAATATATTTGTTTTATGCATTTCAATTAGTTTTCTTAACTATAATAGATTATATTTTAGATTTTATTCCAAAAATTGTTACAAAATAGATAAATGATATTTGTTACTAAAAATTATACCAATACAATTTGTTTATAAAATTATACAATGCAATTGCTTTAATTTAAAACGTTTTTATTTTATTTGAAAATTTTGAACTAAATCCATTTTTTAGTAAATTATTGTGGCATTCTTTGATTTTACCATCTATATTAACTTTAGAATTTACTCCATATGTATCAATTAGTATATATGGACCATGATATGGTGTTTGGTTTTTCTTTCTATTCATTCTTTTTATCATTGCTTTGTCACCGATTTTTATATTTAATGGTGCTGAAATGGCATCATTTTTCACTCTTTTAATCTTTGCTATATATATCAATTCTTTCGTTTTTTCCAATGAGTATTTTAATCTTACTCTTAATTCCTGCGCATAATTTTCTGTGTTGTAACATTTTGAATTTTCTATATCATCATTTGGTAGGTTTGCCAATTTGCCAAATATAAGTTCATAAGGAGTGTAATTAGTGTCAACATGAGGTGTTGTATTGTAAGCAAATGTGAAGTATGGGATTCAGTGGTCCCATTTATCATTTAAATTTAATAAAAATTCGTTCAATACTCTGTGGTTTCTTTCTATAGAACCTAAGGTCCCATGATGATAAAGCGTGCTGAATATTTGTTTAATGCGAAGTTGTTTGCAAATCTCCGACATTAACTCGTTGGTAAATTCAGTACCCTTATCTGACTTAAGAACTGTAAAATGACTATAGGTCAAAATTACATTTTCTATCAATGATTGGCTACAGTCTTTGCGTCTTTGGTTTCCATTGGACAAGCAAGGACATATTTCGTTAACTCACATTGCATGGTTAAGATGTAGCGGTAGTTATTGGATAATCGCAAAGGCCCTACAGTATCTATTGATATTATTTCGGAACTAGTTCCTGGTGTGTCTGTCAAAGTTAGTTCCTCTTTTGTATGTCTGGTTTGTTTGTTTTTTTTACATTGTTCACAATTTAATATATGTTTCTTTATCATTTTGTTCATGTTTTTCCAAATGTATTCTTGTTTCATTTTTAAATTAGTTTTTCTAATACCCATGTGTCCTCTATGAGCCGAATTATGATATTCTTCAATTAATTTATTTTGTATATCATTATCAATTATTCTTGTTGGTTCATTGCATATTAAAATTTTTAAATTTTCATTATTTTTTTTTTTTGTAAATTATTAAATATCTCTTTAAATTTATCCATTCTTATGGTTTCAAATATTTTATCATTTTTACTTAACGCGAGCTCGTTTATATTTAACCTATTCATTTTTGACGACAGTTTCTCCAAAGTCAGCTGTGTTATCGATGGATTATCGCTGCATCTTGCAATAACTTCTCTATTATTTATAATTATTTGGGTACCCTTGTAATTTCTATCAGTTACGAACCTTAATTTTATCATTTTGTTAATATCTGATTTAGATGTGCACTCCCAAGCAAAAAGTTGATCAGACTTCTTGTTAGTAATGTCACTTGTTTTGTCTGAATTTGTGTTTCGTGTATGTTTATTTGTAACCATACTTCTTGTTATAGCCAGTATTTTGTTATCATCCGCTCCTGTCGTGTTTAAAAAAAATTATTTGCAAAATTATCTATTTGTGATGAAAACTCCATTATTTATTTCTTTGTTAAAGACTATACTATCCTCATTAACCCTAATATTTATGGCAATCACTGCTTCTACCCGAGCAGGTACTGTAAAACTTTTTTCATTTAAAATTATTGGTAATGTAAATTCTTTTTCATTTATTAAAAATGTTACCGTGCATGTTTCAAAATCTATTTTAGACCTGTACTTTCTCAACATGTCACGCCCTATTATGCCATCTGTTAAAATTGGAAAATCATCCTCTACTATGTGGAAATTAGGTGTAATTTCCTCTTTCTCAATTGAGAAATTTAAATGTGATGTGCCTATGCACTCTATATTTTCTTTAGTTATACCAGTTATTGTGGAAATATTTCTTGGGTCTATGTTATCTATGCTTCTTTTCTTGCAGTTAGAAATATCTGCTCCTGTATCTACTAGGAATTTTAAATTCTGATTTGTATTCCTACAATTCAATATTATGAAATTTGATAAATTTTTATTAAGTTGTAGGATTAGTTTTGGCCTCTGTGGGTAACAATTCCTGCTACCCTGCCATATCCGTTTCCCTGCGCATTGTTGCTGTTTCCAAAATTGCCATTTCTATTAAAATTATTATTTCTGTTGCTATTGTTTATGAAATTATTATTATTATTTCTGTTATTTCCGCGGTAAAAATTATTTTTATTTTGAAAATTGTTGCTTCTGTGATTATTATTATTTCTGTAATTGCCATTTGAATTGTTGTTTTGAAAGTTCTTACTATTTCTGTAATTTATATTTGAAAAATTTTAATTTCCATTTTGAAATGTATTACTTCTATGATTGTTATTATTTCTATTTGGAAAATGTTGGTTTATGTTATTGTAATTTCTAAAATTGTGATTGAATCTATTATTTTGCTCATTATAGTTTCTTGTTTTACTTCTGTTTTGTATGTGTAAAATATTGCTTCTATCTGTTGAAAAATTTTGCTCAATAGTCTAGATCTTTCAGTCGCTTCATTAAAAGACTTCGGCGGATTTGCCTGTAGAATAGTCTGATATTCTGTCCTAACATCTTTCGTAAAAATATTAAGTGCCATACTTTCGTTGACCTTATATATTGCATCTTTTGCCTTATAAATTGCATCTTTTGCATCCTGACTAGGCTTTTCTAAGCTTTGCAGCTCTAAATTGCTTAATTGCTCTCCTAATTCCGTCATTTTTTTTCTAAAACTCTGAAATTGATAGTTTGTTCTGTGATAATGAACTAAATTCATTTAGAATTTGCTGTAGTGTTTTTGGATTGGGGTAGAATTATAATAAAGATTTTAACTCAATCAATGTCGAAGGTTTATTCAAACATCCAAGTATACTTCTCACTTGGGTTGTTAATTTAAAATTGTGCACATACTTAATAAAAATGGCCTTATCTTCATCCTTTACTAAATCATGAAGGAATTCTGCTTTCACTATGAAATCCTCTAACTCTGCATAAGCTCCTTTAAAAACTGGTAGGTTTTTACCTACTACATTTATGTCAAAACTTGACATTTTTGGCAAATTATTTTCCTCCTCCCAAACTGATGATAAATCTAAATAAATTTTATGCTCTCTTCGTATAATTAAATTATTTATGATATCAATTAATTCAGAATAATTTTTATTAAATAGTAAAATTAAATCTTTACAATTTTCTAAAGACTCATATTGAATTGTTTCGTTTTTTTAATTCCTCAATTTTTTGTAACTTTTCCTCTTTATATTCTTCATTAAAATTCTATTTTTACTTTTTCTTAGATTTTTCTTTAATTTATCAAGAAATATTATGTTTTCTTTAATTATGTCCATAAATTTATGTCATGACATCAACCATATAAAATTTTTAATTTTTAATCCTTATGAATCATCCTGTGATTTCATAGTGCCAATAAATCATGCATTTAAACATGTGTCTGCAATGATTGATTGCGAATAAGAGTACACAGAAAAAGCAAAACTGAAGTTTCAGTTCATGAATGAAAAATATAATGGCGGTCGTGAGTAGTTTTCGCGTAGTGAAAAAAAAAATTTTTATGAGTGTCGGTCGCGACTTGAGTAATATAAAAAAAAGGTAATTTTAGTAAAATATAATATGAGCATATTATAATCCGTGCGCGTAATTTTTGTTTAGCATATATTCGCTAAATATATGCATTTAATTGAATTTCAAGTGTAGTGTGTCTAGCAACAAAGTAACAAAAAAAATACATGTACAAGTAAGAAATGTTGTTGTTTTTGGTGAAAATTTTGTTTGCTAAAATTTTGCCAAGTGCTTGTGTGTGCGTGAAAAGAAATGCAACAAGTTGTTATTAAAAAGAAAAGAAAATGCAAGTTTCGTGTTCGCTGTTTTGTGTACAAAATTCAATAATATAGTTAAGAAATATAAATTTACTTCATTGTTTATTTGTTAATTAACATTAGTAATATTAAAAAAATTTCTTGAAAAATAAATTAAGAAAGTTTTATTAGTTCCTCAGTGTTTACCGTCGGCTTTTTAATTTTTATTGTTTTCAGTTTATTGGGAAAAAGTTGTTTCCAATTATAATATATGTAGCAATTTATATTAATAAATGTAAAATGAAAAATTTTCATTTTTGTTGTTTTAAAATTAAGCAATTTATGGGAGAAAAGTATTTTTGTTTAGTTCTTGTTGCCCTCATAGTGGCTCTTGAGTTGTGTCTCTAACGCGTCGACCTCTTCATTATACAGGATTCTGAGTTTTTTGTTGAAATTCTCTGCGCCGCTCCTCCTCTATGTGCTGCAACCACGTCCTGTAACTATTGAGGAAATTCTCGGCATGTTGTTCGATCAAATTTTTCTGTTTTAATTCTGTTGTAGCTTCTTTGTGTGTATTAATGGTGTTGTCCTCAGATACGTACTCTGGCACTGGTCGTTCTGCCGTCGGTATACTCTTCTTGCCGTGAGTTGGCAAGATCGCCATGTGATGTGTTTAGTTATTTTTGTTTTAATTAAAAAAAGGACCTGCCTCGAATTTTTGCCGGCGCTTACAAACGCCACTGGCTCTAAATATTTAATATTTTTTAATAGTGTCAGCCGGCATAAAAATGCACTCAGGCTTTGAATAATTAGGTCAGCTGATTGAAGCTTGTTAAATTACTGATCTTTATTTTGAAAAGTCAATGTTTATAAAGCTAAATAACGGTATTCCTAAATTTCTAAATCATCTACAAAAATGTGCATAATATTAATACATAGTGTTCAATAATATAATAACTTAAAACTGCGTGAGTGAAAAGTAAATATTAACTTAATGTGTAAGTGCGTAATGCAAATAAATATAACTAATATAATAACAATAAAAGTGCGCGAGTGAAAGAAACAGAACATTAACTTAGTGCAAAAGTGCGTTATGTAAACTTAATATATAACCATGGGTCATTGTGTGTGGTGAATAACAATATAAATAGTTACAGTGAAATCAATAAGTTTGTGTACAGTGGGTTGCTCAACTCGGTGCGCACTACATACCCATCTCAGCTACTATTCTATTGCTTTCTTCTCTATTTTCCCGATCGACAAGCTTGCTGTTCTTCATGTCAACCAGTAGGCCGTGGTGTCTCAGGAAGTCGACGCCAATAATGGGTGTCTTTACGTTGTAGTGTGCTTACACATATGCACACTGCTGACCCTTGCGTTTTATTATTTCTTTGTAGACAAGCGGCAATACATTGAGTGACAAATATGCTAGCACTGCACTATCGGCGTGCGCTGCACTCAATGCATGCACATGGTTAAGAATAAGTATTTTAATTAGTAAATATAGAATAGCTATAGATTAATAATTTAGCATAACAGTTTGTAAAAAGGTTTAAAAGAGCCGAGCTGGCCACCAATAAAGCAGATTTTAAACTAGCAACTCAAGTAGGCAGATCTCTGCCTTGTTTTGATTACTTTAACTTCTCCTCTTGCCTTGGACTCTGTCCAAGTAGGCAACAAATTAGTCGTCAGTGAAGGCAAACTTTGCCACTGACTTAAATTCAAAACAACAGTCTCAAAACATAAATCCATTACAACGTTGGCAATTACGAACTTCCATACGAATTCCTTGAGTCCGAGGCTGAGGGCAAATTTATTTTCACCGTACGTCTAGGACGGTACTATGCTCATTCCGTTTGCCGCAAACAGTCTACAGAAATAGGGTTCCCCGAACCGACCGACACGTCCGCACCGGTGTCAATCAAAAATTTTCAACTCGTAACAACGTCTTTAACATAAAGACGACAGACCTCATTCTCGCCACCAGCGTCGTCTTTAGCGGGTGGCTTGCGCTCTAGCTTTTTGGTGGTGAGCTCCATGTGCAAGGATCTACGCACCTGGATGCACGATTTGCCCACTATTGATGGTGATGGGCACTAGGTACCAGCAGTACCCAGCTACAAAAGTATTATCTCTTGCGGCCACCCTTTAGCGCCGCTGTAGTGCTCTCTTGCTTCCACGCGGCCTGGCTTGCCCTGATTGGGTAGCAGAGTGAGGCATATGCCGTGGTGGCATGCAATCACGATTATATTCGGGCTCTAAGCCTGCTGTTTGGACGTTCCAGTCAGCCTGCGATCGGCTGCATGTGCCTCATACTCGAGCATTATCCCGCTCACAAAGTGCATCCTCCAACCTGTGCAACCTCTTCTCATACCAGTCGCTAGTTCGGGGTGCAGAAGTCACTGCCACCTGTTTCGGGCGGTACTTGCTTGATTCCATAATTTTTTTCAGCTTGCACTGCCTGCTGCGCTAGTTGCAAATCCACCACTCGCAGGATAGCTTGCACGTCGTTGGGTAGACGGGCAAACCACTTGTTCAAACCACGATCCCTCAGCTCCATCTCTTCCATCAGGCGCCGTAGCTTTTCTGTGGGCTATCCGCGTAAATACTCATTAGCCGTTCGCGTAAGGCTTCATACTTGCCCGTCGCGGGAGGGTTACGCACAATCGCACTAACTTGCTTCAGGACTTGTTTCTGCATTGCTCCCACCACTGTGTAAAATTTTTGTGAGTAAACCTTCGTGCCGCGCTTCACGAACAGAGCTTCCGTTTGTAAGAACCATAAATCAGGTTCATCTTACCAGAATTGCGTCACAGACTGTATACGGTTAAGTTCACTAGTATTTTTTATTTGTAGCGATGCACTCGATTCTGCCACAGCGGCGGGTGCGCCAGCCACCTGTGGGGCTTGTCCTGCGGCCTCGTTGACCGAGTTATCGCTAGCATGGTCTTTAGTATCCATTGTAATTAACACATTTTGAAAATTTTTTTGTTCGAAATGGATTACTATTTGTCTGTACTATAAGAGCACTTCACTTAACACTTTTTATTTTAAACTCATATCCTCGGGGTCACCAACGTAGTTAAATTAAAATACGTTTTTTGCTATTTACAATAATTCATATTTAATGAGTTATGGTGCGAACGCGACTTAAGGGTTAGATCCCTGTTCAATGACTGATTCTAATTTCTTTAATTTTAAGACAGCATGGCCTATTAGCCATGACACCACAACGCCTTGAACAAATATTGTAAAACTATGTATAGTGTAGCAAAGCCACACATAACGATAACTACAAAAACACATTTGTCAATATGCATTTTAATACTTTTCTTCACATTACCAGAGTCACAAGTGTTAATACTAGATCGTCTCAGTAGAAGGACTATGAGAGTTCTAATCCAAAAACGCGTGTATTTCCTTATGGGCCTTGAGCGTGTATTTCCCATGCGTGTTTGATATGTGTATGAATTTAAGTCGCTACAAATTTCAAGTTAAAGCTGATAAGCCCAGCTTCATAGTAAGCGTAATAAGCGGACACAAAACCGAAAGTTTAAGATAAGGAAACAGTGTAGAAGTCTAATATTTTTTCTATGCTTGTTTAATATAATATGTTTATGAATTTAAGTCGCTACAAATTTCAAGTTAAATATAATAAGCCCAAGCTTCATAGTAAGCATAATAAGCGGACCTTAAACCGCAAGTTTAAGATAAGAAAACAGTGAAGAAGTAAAATATTTTTTCTATGGCTGTTTAATATGTTTATGAATTTAAGTCGCTACAAATTTCAAGTTAAAGATGATAAGCCCAAGCTTCATAGTGTGTTGGTATATATCTGAGTTGTGATGCTTTATATTTTGGGGACGCGCCACGGAGTTACGTATATAGCTCGTCAGCTTTAGTATATTTTGGGCCTAGCCGGCACTTCAAGGGAAATTCATTTGAAAAGTAAAATTGAAAGACTTCTCTTGTCTTAGACTTTAAATTAAATTCTGCTTTATTTGGTTCTTCTTTTTTTCTTATATACTAAAAAAAACAGTATTTTTCTTAAAGTTATTCATGCCAGTATTTTAGACTCCGCCCTTATTTTCACTATGGGTTACCAATCGATCCCGTTAGTCGATCGGTTCCCAGCCACATTCCAATAGCCAACAACAACAATGTTGGCGTTGATAGCCTTGAAAATTCGGCAGGTCAGTTGCATTGGAGTAACATAATATATTCGCAGTATTTACTCCAGTGCACTGCTCATATTGTAATTGCATTGCACTAACAACAGCGTTGTTGTTGTTGTGCTTGAGCAAAGAATTAAGTATCCAATTAAGTATCCAAACGATACAAGCAGCAAGAGGGGATGAAAACAATTTAGCACTTTAGAAGTGTGAATGACATTTGTTACGACATTTTTGATTCTTAGTGCCCGTCATAATTTTTGGGTTTTAAGTTGCATCAAAAATGTTGTTGGATTTTAATTTAATGTTGCACTGTTTTTGTATCGTTTGGTACGGTAATAGTGACTGTGTAAGTACACTACACCCCAATCCTCAAGCGAAAATTTCACCTTTGAAGTTAAATTTTTAAGATAAAGGGGAGTTCTGGCTAGTATGTATTAAAGTAGTTTAATTTGTATAATATTACAAAATATTTTAGTTGAACTTTAATACGCAGTTATTTTATCTTATAAGTATACGGATTCATACATTCTTTCATTCATTTTTTTTAAGGTTAATTTTTGTAGTAACTTAGAGTAATCTTAATATGTATGGTAGTAATTCATATATATTTATATTTATATTATATATATATATATATATTTATGTATTCGTATGTATTTTATGGAACAATTCTCGGATAATATTAGTGGTAAAAAAAAAATTTAAATATTTAAATTCAAAAAAGTGTTTCTATGTTACATCTAATAATTGATTAAGGCCGCTTTACATTATCCCACTGTGTGTTAACACATGTCAAAATTTTCATGTGTGATAGAAAGTGAGATGGTGTAAACAACGGAAAGCAATGTGTGTTCTTATTTTTTTGGCATGTCGTACCACATTTTATTTTTTGGTTTGTTTCTAATTTCATCACACATTCTATCCCACCAGAGATGCATTTTACCATAAACTTACTTGAAATTTATTATTTAGGTGAGAAAATTTTAAGCTCGTAATGTATTTTCAAATGGAATAACAGAAGGAAGCAGTTTTACAGCTTATTGAACTTTGTAGGGGCTTTAAATTGATTAAAAACCGATTCATTACTCAAATTTTCACGTTTTAGTATAGTGTAAAGTATAAAAATGCGGTGCGACTCTGTGAGATAGTCTAAAAGCGAAAAATTAATTTCTTCATACAAAAATTAAAAATGACAGCATGATGAAATTCAATTATACTTTCTATCTCACATGTGGTAACACACAGTAGGACAATGTAAAGCGGCCTTTATTAATTGATAATGGCTTATTTATATTATTTGTTGTTGGAAAGACTTTAATAATACAAATTTACTTTAATAATTGTTGAATTTTTTTCAACATGTTGTTGTGATACATTTTTAGTTTGTTATTTATTTCTATTATGGAATTGACTCCATTTATCTCTTTAATTACAAATGGTCCTTTGTATGGACTTTGTGATTTTTTCTTTGTTCTAGTTTTACAAAAACTTGATCTCCTAATTTAAAATTTGAAACGTTTACATTTTAATCATACTGTGTTTTTCTTTTATTCTTTGCAATGTTTATCATGTCTGTAGCTTTGCTTAATGCGGTTTTTAGTCTTATTTTTAGTTCGCTTGAATAATCTTCTAAATTATACCGTGTTGTTGTTTTTTCCATCAAATCGCTTGGTAGGGAAGGTAGTTTTCCGAAAATTAATTCGAAAGGTGTATATTCTGTGTCGACATGTGGACTTGAATTATATGCAAACGTATAATATGGATTCCATTTGTCCCATTCAAAGTCGTCTGCAAATAATAGCAAATATTCATTAAGTGTTCTATGGTTTTTCTCTAATGAACCCAATGTCTCATGATGATAGGTAGTCGAAAAAATTTGCTTAACCTTCAGTAACTCACATATGTTTTTAAGAAGTTCATTTGTGAATTCTGTTCCGCGATCTGATTTTAGATACTTAAATAAACCGAATTTAAGTATAAGTTGTTCTACCAAAGTTTGTGCAATTGTTTTTGCATCTTTGGTTTCTATAGGATGAGCAATAACGAATTTTGTTAGTTGACATTGCATTGTCAGCACGTAGCGGTATCCGTTTGAAATCTTAAGTGGACCGACAGTGTCGATTTCCACTGTTTCGAAACTTGTGGTTGGAGTGTCCGTTATTTTCATCTTTTCTTTTGTGTGCCGAATCTGTTTATTTCGTGCGCATTTTTCACATGTGTTTACATGTTGTTTAATCATTTGTCTCATGTTTTTCCATGAGTAACATTGTTTTAACTTAAGTATTGTTTTTTTTTTTTGATTCCTAAGTGCCCTCCCTGGGGTGAATTGTGGAATTCTTTTATTAATTCTTTTTGCATTGTTTTGTTTTTTATGTTTCGTGGGGTCTCGTATATTAGTATATTAAGTGATTTTTTATATTTATTCTCTCTTTTATGCTGCAGCTTATTGAATTTTTTCTTAAATGTTTATTTATCGATTATTTCAAACAAGGCATCTTTTGCTTTGTATCTAATTTTACGCTAATGATTAAGTCAATAAGCTTAGCTTTGTCTGCAGTGTTAGAAGAGTTATATAGTAATTCTACTATTTTTAGATAACTATCTAATTCCTTATAGTTACCTGAAAAGGTAGGAACAATTTTTAGAATAGTTTCTAAATTGAAAGTTGCAGTATTCGTCATGGTTGCTGCAGTTTGTGGTGGAGTTTCTTTGTTAATAGACATTGAACTCAATAGAGAAATTGTTTCTTTATGCAGTAGATAAAATTGTTCAGCTAAACGAGCTTTGTCAAGATTTTGTGGTATTGCGTTCAAATGAGCGTTGAAATTTTTATGTATGTGTTTATTTGTGATGATTTGAGTTTAACAGTTTGTGAAGTGTAGCCCCTGTTAATGGACTTTTTTATATTTGCTCTTATTTGTTTCAATTGTTTATATATTTTAAGTAGAGTTCTCATGGAGTATGAAGTGTGGCATACGTAAGCATTTGATTGAACTAATCTGGATTTTGCAAACGGTTAGTGTGTTTTAGAACATATTGTTTGCAGTAGTTATTTAATTTGTAACCGATGTAAAATAAAATTAGGATTACTGCAAGTGTTATCAAAGCTGTTGTGCTTATGGTAGAAAATTCTTTCTTTGATATAGAAGAACCTAAATTGTTTTCTATATTTTCATTTATCGTTATGTAATCTTTTTTTTTTTGTTGTCAAGCATTGTGACGTTGTAAACTAGTTGACTGAAATTTGGGATCATAGAAATAGTAAAAAAAGAATATATCAGACAATATGAAACGTTTTGGTTTTTTTTTTATTTTTTTTTTTTTGTTTATATGTTTTATGTTGTCAGTAGTATCTTAAATACATAATGAATATTTATAAAAAAATATATGTTTTTTTAAAAAAAACAAAATTTTATTAGTATTTTGAAAATAGCAGGTGCTTCAGTTTTGGGTTGTCTGTATTTTTCCTGTCTTTTGTGTATGTTGGATTCTTGTAGATAAAATAGTGGAGTGTTTCTGCTTTTTGTAACCTGTCGTTGGCGTCGTCTATTATATTTTGGTGTGAGTTAAGGTGTTCTTCTATGTGTTGTACTGATGCTTCACAAGCGAAACAGATTGTTGTAGTTGAGTTTGTTGTTGAAGATTGCATTCTTATTAATTTTGTTTTTGATTTTTATTTCAGATCTTTTATTTTGCTAGCAATGTCCCTTTTTTGTTGTCCTTTCACGATTGCTATGAGTCTGTATAGTTCGTGGAGCTCTGCTTTCTGGCGGACGTACCTGCCCTTTCTAGTGTGTTTCCTTTTTCCCTGTTGGGGTTTAGGTTTTGGTTGTTGCTGTTTTGAATTTTTAACTTCTGTTGTATTTTTTTAGTAAATCATCGAATTTTTTATGAAATTCCTCGTTCATCGCTCATGAAAAGAAAATGTATTGATTGCTTAGTATTCAGAAAATTCGTCCTAGTTATTGAAGGTCCAGGTAAGCGGCAGGATCGCCATGTGTTGGTATATATCTGAGTTGTGATACTTTATATTTTGGGGACGCACCACGGAGTTACGTATATAGCTCGTCAGCTTTAGTATATTTTGGGCCTAGCCGGCACTTCAAGGGAAATTCATTTGAAAAGTAAAATTGAAAGACTTCTCTTGTCTTAGACTTTAAATTCTGCTTTATTTGGTTCTTCTTTTTTCTTATATACTAAAATAAACAGTATTTTTCTTAAAGTTATTCATGCCAGTATTTTAGACTCCACCCTTATTTTCACGATGGGTTACCAATCGATCCCGTTAGTCGATCGGTTCCCAGCCACATTCCAATAGCCAACATCATCAATGTTGGCGTTGATAGCCTTGAAAATTCGGCAGGTCAGTTGCATTGGAGTAACATAATATATTCGCTGTATTTACTCCAGTGCACTGCTCATATTGTAATTGCATTGCACTAACAACAGCGTTGTTGTTGTTGTGCTTGAGCAGAGAATTAAGTATCCAAACGATACAAGCAGCAAGAGGGGATGAAAACAATTCAGCACTTTAGAAGTGTGAATGACATTTGTTACGACATTTTTGATTCTTAGTGCACGTCATAATTTTTGGGTTTTAAGTTGCATCAAAAATGTTGTTGGATTTTAATTTAATGTTGCACTGTTTTTGTATCGTTTGGTACGGTAATAGTGACTGTGTAAGTGCACTTTAATAGTAAGCATAATAAGCGGACACAAAACCACAAGTTTAAGATAAGAGTGAAGTGCTATGTTGTTGTCGAAATTATAACTAAGCATGAAACGTATATCTCATAAAAGACTTAGTTGAGAGGATATATACTATATGTAGGCTAGTAGTTCAGAACTGGTGGAATGTGGTTAGGTGGTTGAAGTGCTATGTTGTTGTTGAAATTGAAGATAAGGATTTAAGAATAATTTATTATTTGAGAAAGTATATAAATGATTGAGTCCAGAGTATTTCATTCATTCGATGATTGATCAGCAACACAAATCGTTTAAACATATTTCTGGAAGATTATATTGAATAATAATAAAATGAGTGCACGCGTCAATGAAATTTTAAAAAACGCAAAAGCATTTATTTTTATTTATTATTTATTTTATTTATTTATTAATGTATGTAAGTTAGGGCGGGTCAATTTGTATGGACGAATTTTTTGGAGGTCTGGCTCAGCGAAATTCGTAAAATACATGTAATTTCAAGACTTTTTCTCCACTACAGCATATACAAATTCTGAAAAAAAGCTGTGCGGACTTTCGTAAATAGATTTTGTTCTCAATTATAAAATATGAATGTATGAATGTATGTGTATGAATCTATTTACGAAAGTCCGCACAGCTTTTTTTCAGAATTTGTATATGCTGTAGTGGAGAAAAAGTCTTGAAATTACATGTATTTTACGAATTTCGCTGAGCCAGAATTTGACCCGCCCTAATGTAAGTACACTAAGAACTAAGTTCTTTTAAGGTACAAAGTAGGATAAATTTTGCTTATTGAATACAGAAACTATAAATATTAATAATCATATAACGAAAATTCAAACGAAGATACAAAATCATATTGCTTAAAACTTTTGATTTCAAGATTTCACATATTGAATACAAGAGATATCATTATTTAACAAATGTTATATTAAATTAAAGAAACCAAAATAAAAAAGAAGATAAAAAAATCATATTATTTAAAGCTATTAGGAATGAGTTGAGCTTAAAAAATAATTAAGCGAAAGTAAAGAAAGAAAGAAAGGTATAGATTAGATAAAAGAAAAAAGAACTGATTACTTTAATCGACTATGAAAATTTTCATTAGGAGTAATGTTTAGAAATGGCCTGTTTGAAGCTTGCCTCTCCGACTATTGACTTAAGACTGGTTGGTAGTGCATTTCATAATCTGATGGCGTGAATAAAAAATAATCGTGTTGAGTTCAGAAAGTTGAAATTAGGTACTATAAGCATTTGACTTCTTTGCGACTGGCAAAATTGCAATTTTTCATAAAGATATGTTGGCGTCTTGTTCTTTATGAGTTTGTGAAGAAATATGCAATTCCGAGCATTTAGATAATTCAATATATCGCAGCCAAGTATACTATTTTTAAGCTCTGCCAAGTGATCAAACTTACGTAAGCCATATACACATCTTGTCGCATGATTAAATGCAATTTGCAATTTGAGTTGAGAGCTCGAATCAAGCTTACTGTATACAACTTCAGATTATGTGATCACCGGTAGAATAAGTTGAATTACTAATTTACGCCTTGTAGAAATTGGTATAAACTGAGCCGATACTCGTAGATTACGTAAGATGAAATATATTTTTCGAATTACAGCATTAATATGGTCAGTACACGTCAAATAACAATTGATGCTGAAGCCTAAACTTTTCACATTGGTAACAAGAGGAAGTCTCGTGCCATTAAGACATAAGTCTGGAATATCCTCAAAAAGAATTCTGTTTTTGGATACCGGCAATATAAAAGTCTTCTGAGCATTTAACTGGAGTTTGTTTTTATTGGCCCATTGGCAAATAGAATTTAAATCTTCATTCAATTTGAACACTAAATCTTCCAATAAATTTTCTCTACCCGTTAAATAAACTTGTACGTCATCGGCATAAGCATGCACTGACGAGTAATTGCAGCAATCAAAAATGTCATTAACAAATATAGAAAATAGCAGTGGACCCAGAACCGAACCCTGGGGCACACCACTACTTATAATCTTACGCTGCGAGAAATTATTTCCAACTTTTACCCTTTGAACTCTATCTTTAAGGTAACTATTAATAAGATTTATTGCGTTTTAACAAAAACCGTAAAAGTATTTAAGTTTATGACAGAGTAGAGTATGACTGACAGTGTCAAATGCTTTTGAAAAATCAAGTAAGCAAAGCAGCGTTATTTTTCCTTCGTCATAAAATCCTCTTATATCATCTAATACCTTTAAAGTAGCAGTTGTACAACTATGGCCAACACGAAAACCTGACTGGAGCGGGGACAAAAGCTGCTTAGATGTTAAATATGTAGTAATTTGATCAGCCATAAGGGCTTCACAAACCTTAGAAAAACACGACAGAATGCTTACAGGCCTAAAGTCCTTGGTCTCACTAGCTGTAGTTTTTTTAGCAATAAGCATTACTAAGGCATTTTTCCATGATACAGGAAATGAAGATGTTGTAATGCAGTGGTTAATTATGTGTGTTAAAGAACTAAGGATTGTGCTAATATGATTTTTATGAATTTTATATTTATACCGTCTTCACCAACAGCATTGGACTTAATGCTCATTACTTTCTTTGCCACCTGATCTTCAGTGCATTGTGTGAAAATGCTCATAAAAATCGGGAGCTAGTTATGCAGAGCATAAGAGAGTGCTCGCTCCTCATTACCCTTCGTGATATTTTACGATGGGCAACAAATGTTGGAGTGAAACAGAGTGCTACATGTGGAATAGGACTGATTCAAGGCTATCGCACTCAGTTGAAGAAGCTCAATGCTTTTACTGGTGCAGGTCTTTCCCGAACGGGTAACAGATCGAATTGGGCGTCTATTCAAATTCGATGGGAAGAAATCGAGTCAACATTTGGTGGACGGTAAGTTTAATTTAAAAAAAAGATAAAAAAAAATTAATACAAGTTATTTATTTAATCCTTGTTTAATTTTCAGACTACGTACCGGCGTTATAATTAATTTAATGCATAAATATCCCCAGAATTTCTTGGCAGATTGTCTAGATCTCTTCCAGCGCACAAATCCTTTGCGAAATTTACGTCTCTTAAGGTAAATACAAAATTTTGTGGCGAGTTTCGAGTTACTAGAGCCAATGAAGAAATTAGTGAATTGAAATTCATGAACACGAAAAATGTTGCTATTTACCGGGAAACGGATATTAGAGTTTGAACATGTTCAAAATGCAATTTTGAAAAAGCTGGAAGAGTTCCAAGAACGGGATAGTTGGCTGCAGTCGTTAACTTGGCAGTGAACAACAACAAATACACGCCACAGCTAGGGTCGTCATATATCCCGCTACCACCACAGATTCATAGCAAGACAGCATGCGTTAATGTGAAAAATGATGACAACGTATGTTTTGCTTGGGCAATCACATCTGCTCTGCATCCAGCGAATGCACATACGGAACGCATGTCAATGTATCCGAATTATCGGGATTTATTAAATTTAACAAATATTGTATTCCCAATGACGATGAGACAGATCCCGAGATTTGAGATGCAAAATAACATCTCAATTAATGTATACATTCTACATAAAAAAAGGATTAAATTTATAGTGCTACCGTCATATTTGACGAAAAATAAAATGGAATGTCACATAAATCTCCTTATGGTGCAGAGCAGATATCAGAATGAAGTTGATGACGATGATAACAACAATATCGCTGATAATGGAGATGGTAGAAGCAATGACGATGTGCCAGTTGCATACCATTATATGTAGCACACCGAGGACTGCAACAGACTAAACCACTGCAAAATAAGGATGCCGACAGAAGCTGAGAAGGAGGTTTGCTTCAAAAATTTTAAAAATAAGATTATGACCCCATTTGTGGTATATGCCGATTTGGAATGCATTTTGGCAAAGTCCATTGTGTGACAGATCCGAACATCCACCTCGTAGCGTCGTGACATCCGCAACCGGATGACGAGGCACTTCCTGACTTAGCGGGCGTCTACATACCTAGCTATGCTTCAGCTTAACTCAGGGAAAATGGTCGTGGGGTTGCTTCGTCAGGAAGTCATGGGATGCGATCTGTACAAGTCGTACGTATGCAGACGATAACGGGAAACGGAAAAGGACCATTTGAATTAAAATTCAAATGGGCGGAAACAGGAAACGGATGGGAGAGAGGAAAGAAACAAACCCGAAGGGAGAGAGGAAAGAAACAAACCCGAAAGAGAAAACGTGAACCGAACTGTAGTCCCTATGCACCGAGATATATGAGGGAGGATGGTGTTATTATCCCTCATTATCTGTAATCACCCAACCTGTTAATGAATAAAAAAAATTTGGTTTCATTAACCCAAATCGTGCACCTAAGTGCAGCAGCCCCTAACCATAGCTTACCTTTCATCACTCCAAATAAATAATGGCCAAAGCTTAACATGGTTGTACAGGATATTTATTAGCTTATAGACAAAAAAGTATAATTATTTTTAATGGGTTAAAAGGTTCACCCAACCTTTTCTTAGAGTTAGGATTTAATTAACGTTAATTCGATCATAATGTTATTTTTTTCAGAGTGCTAAAAATTAAGTATATTGTTCATTATAATCAACAGGTGTACATTAAGTTTTCAGTTTATTGAAAAAACAATTAATTTTTCATTATAATCTAAAGGTAAACCTTAATATTTCCGTGTACTGAAAAAAAAGTTAAATAATATAAAAAAAATGAAAAAGGTAAGCATAAAATTTTTTCCAGTGTACTGAAAACAGTTAGTTAAATGACCATAGTGATTATAAAGGTAAGTATAAACTTTTTCAGTGTACTGAAAAAAAAATTTAAGTTAAATGTTCATAGCAATGAAAAAGGTAAACATTTATATTTCAGTGTGCTGAACAAAAATAAATTTATTCTACACTACATCAAGAGGTATTCTACACTACATCAACAATATCTCCTTTCAGTGTACTGAAAAAAACAAATTACTTTTTTTTTAAAGTAGTATTCCGCCTCCGTTTTCACCGATATCAAGTTTAGTTAGGGTTCCGATTAGGTTTAGCTACGAGCCCGATAAGTTTTTAATTTTTTTTTTGTTTTTTTATTTGTTTACTACAATTCCGATCATTTAAAGGTTGCCGTTACGCATAGTAGTTTTAGTTTATATTATTTGCATTTTTGGTTTAAAATCAGTTAAGTTTATGTTGATTTTTGGTTTAATGAAATTCGCGTTTTAGGTAGAGTTGGCCGTTTTGAATTTTTATCTAAGTTCTAATAAGTTTTCCGTTCATATTTATGTTAAGGTTTTAACAAGTTCTTACGTTTTAGGTACACTTATGTTTGTTTAATTTTTTTTTTTTTATAATGTACGTATTTTCAATTCTGTTTTTGAGTTTTAGAGTAGGTGAGTTTAAATTTTATATCTCGGTACTTAAGCTATCGATATTTTGTGGTTTAATATAAGTAGTAATACATTTATAGGAAAGTAAAAAAAAAAAGATAAATTAAACACAAAGAAAACCTGTTGTTCCGGCCGTTGATGTGATTGCTACAGCTGTTGTTTTACTGGTGGTGGTGTTGGCGCGGCGGAGCTGTGGTGCTGTTGCTAGCTGCTGTTGAGGGTGTATGCTAGCTCCTGGGTATCGTTGTCGTTGCAGGTGTTGTTGTGGTTGTTGCTGTTTTAGTGCGATAGCTGCTTGACGGTACACCAGTATTGGTGCTTAGGTGAGGTGCGACGACGAGTAGGTGAGAGCGTATGAGCTGCTGCTGCTGCTGTGACGACTTGTGCTGGGCTCTTCGGGTGACACTGTTTTTGAGCGTGTTCGCTGTGCTACGCAGTCACTAAAGAGGTCGTTACTTGATGCTACTGTTGTTGTTACTGCTGCTGCTCCAACTGATATTGATGACGCTGGTGGTGATTTATTATTGTAGGCTGAAGTTAGTACGTTTTGATAACGTCGCTTTTTATATGGTGAACTCCAGTCAGTTGGATGATCGACAAACGATTTTGACTTTCTTCAGTTACAATTGGATGTTTTCGTTTCTGGTCACTGCGAACGACGCTAACTGGCGTTGCGCGTTGAGAACGTGTTGTTGGGAACGTTATTGCTTGATATGCTACTTTTTACGTTATGCGTTAATGTTTTCGACTTTTGCTAGTTGAGCTTTTGTAGTTGTTGTTGGTGTTTGAAGATGTTGTAATTTTGATTATTTATTGCTGTTGTTGCTGCTGTTGTGGAGCCGATACCACGGTTTCGTTGTGTTGTTGCTGTGTTGGCGGCGTTGTTAAAGTTTCCACAATTGGCGCATTTTGCTGATATTCTAGAATATCGGGCACCAGTTCAGTGCTGCTGGTGCTGATGGTGGTGGTAATGACACGCACTGCCGTCAATACGTGGTGCAAATGCTGGTGGCGTTTTGGTGGAGGTTGCGCTACCCTTTGATACCGGTTTGGATGTGGCTGCTACGACAGCGATCACTTAGTTTCAACTGGAGTGCTTATGCGGTGGTACTGTTATTGCTGCTATTATTGTTTGCTGCAACTGGATGCAGTGGTATTGGGTGGGCGCTAGTTCGAGCGGTGCGAGTGCTGCTCAAGTGCTAGCAGTGGCACTGCCACTGACGTTGCCAACGCTCTGAGCTGCCTGAAAATGCAGTCTATAATGCACTGCATAAACGACAAGCAAAAACTAAGATGCCGGCCTCGCCCAAGTTAATCCCGCACGACAAGCTGTTGGTGCTGTGATTGCAACTAGTGAAGGATGTTGATGACTATAACAAACTCATACGAAACCACTCTAGCTGATGTTCTGGTGTTGTGGTTGATTGTTCGCGCGGATGTTGTTCACGCCAAAACGAATGTAAGCATCGCTTACGGGACTTCTCCGTGCAAAGCAGTCATGCACGATATCGCATACAGAACTTCGACACTGCGAGTTATCGCAGCCTTAGCAGCGCAAATCCGAATTAGGATGATGCTGTGGTCGTGAATTTTTTAAATTAATATCTAATCTTCATAAATATGACATTAACTTACCCAGGTTAACATCAGCGACCGTCCAGTTTACCATCAGCGACTGCCCAGTTTTGCTGAACAAGAATTCAGTTTATTACAGTTTGCAATTGATTAACAATGATAATATTCTAGAATACTATCAGTTGTTGCTGCCATGGTGGGAATAAGAAAAAATTAGAATATAAGTTTTTTCTTATATCTTACGATTTTATCTTACCCAGGTTAACATCAGCGACCGTCCAGTTTACCATCAGCGAAAAGAAAGAACAAAGGCCGGAAGTTTGCCAGCCATCGCTCTTTTCATTGACAGCAGTCACCGGTTGTGTTTTCGTTTACATGAGCAAGTCGGATAGTACAACACGCTAGGTTATACAGCATAGTTTAATAACTGCTTACACCGAATGTTGGTACAAACGATATTTGCGCAAACTGTCGGACGCGGTGTTTGAGCCCTTTTTGCGATGTTTGCAATCAAGCAGGCCACGTACATATCGACAGGGCCTTAACAAGCAATTAAGTCCGCACAACAAACATGTCAGCTGCCAATTTGAACGGTGTCACAACGTAGGCACTAATTAACCACGGCTGACCCGTTCTTGTTAATTAGTTTGCAAGCAAAAAAAAAACAAAAAAAAACATAATTTATATTTAATGGCTTCAGAGTTGAAATCCCAGCTCAGGTTTGAATTTGAATTCAAATTCCTGACCAGCCGAGGGCACAACACAACGGGTTCTACCGGGTGAGCCGATGAGAAAAACTCTTCCGGTTGATCAGTCGTAGTGTTTCCTCCGCTGATTTGAAATTTGAATTCAAATACAAGCCTGAGCAGGGAAACAACTGTCGACTTAGCTGTCAAAATTGAGGTTGCGTTATGTTAGTGACATTTTCCTAAGGGTTGGTTCGCCAATCCACGCTACTACTAGCTGTCAAACGACCATTTGACACTTGAGATTTTTCACCCCCCCACAATTGTTGGAAATTCATACCAGAAGCATATACCACCCAAGTAGAATTTTGCGACCACAGGTTACTTAAGACACATTTTTTACACGACGACGTTGCAGCGATACTGATTTGGAAAATATTTTGTGGGAAAAGCTTGTAAAAATTCCTAGGATACTACTTTACCACTAGGTCACAGAATGTGGTAACGATTTATCAAGTGTTACCTTTAAAAAATGCATCACTCATCATTCATCAAGATGTACATTTTGTAACAATTAGGTAATTGCGACCCAAGCGAAGGCTCTTTCTATTTAAAATGGTGAACGCAAATTATTATTATATTTAAACATTTTTTATTAATGTATGAAATTGTTGCAATATTTTCTGAATTCAGCTTGCGCTTAAATTCTTAAGAAATTTGGGCTGTTATTTTACCGAAAATCTTCTTTCCCATCTACATTTAGCTCCAAATAACATCAAAAAACACTTAAGATTATGTTGTACTCCTATATATTATATAAATTTGAATTATAAAATAATTATATTTATGGCTGCAAAATGTAAACAAAACATGTAAACAAAATTAATTTTTTTGCAATTGGCAACTCTGTAATGCATTTATATATAAATGTGTTTACTAAAATGTGATAAGTCACTTCAAAGCAATTTTCACTAACACAATGTCGACATTATGTTGCACCACTTTCGAATCATAGTGGTCTCTGTAACGTAACCAATACGTAACATCATGTCAATTTTGACACAAAAATAAACGCTACGACGTCACTGCAACCCAAATGTGGACCATCAGTTCTAGTTGGGCATATAGTGTGGGTTTTTATGTTAAGTGTGCGTATGACCCCACGTTATCGTTTTATAAAAGCTATTGGGGGCAGATTGTATTGAGTGGTTCGTTTCGGAACTAAATAATTTTGGCGAAGATGTTGAAACTGTCTTTCTTTGCCCTCTACCCATGGATGACATGACTGTTGAGCAAGTTCAAAGTTTTGCGATCGCCAACACATGTCACATATGTGAGAAAGCCTTCACCAATGATGATGTCAAGGTACGCGATCATTGTCATCTTACCGGTGTTTATCGAGGCCCAGCGCATGAGGGATGCAATATAAACTTCAAAGACTCGCACACAATACCCATAATTTTTCATAATCTCACCGGCTATGACTCACATTTCATTTTTAAAAATTTAGCAACAGATTTAAAGGAACGCATTGACCTTCTAGCAATAAACAAGGAACGTTACATTTCATTTACAAAACGACTGGACGAATACGTGATAAAATATCGGTTTATTGACTCATTCAGATTCATAGAGTAGCTTAGATACTTTAGCCTCACATCTACCAAATTTCAATATTCTAAAATCGGAGTTTAAAAATTTAAATGATGAACATTTAAATTTGCTGACATGTAACGGTGTCTTTCCATATGACTACTGCGATGATGCAGTTAAATTTTCGGAAACATCATTACCCGATATTACACATTTCTTCAATAAACTTACTGATACAAACATCCGCCCAGAGGATTATGCTCATGCACAAAAAGTCTGGGCGGAATTAAATATTAATAATTTGGTTGAATATTCAGATATTTACTTGAAAACTGACGTGTTACTATTATCTGATATTTTCGAACAATTTCGCACAAGTTGTCATCAAACGTATGGTCTGGATCCCGCACATTATTTCACTCTACCTGGTTATACATGGGATGCAATGCTTAAGCATACTGATATAACCCTTGAGCTATTGACGGATATTGATATGCTCATGTTTGTAGAGCGAGTTATTCGTGGTGGTCTTAGCCAGTGTACTAAGCGTTATTCGAAAGCCAACAACAAATACATGACTGATTACAATGAGGCTCAACCATCCAAATTCTTAATGTATTATGACATTACTAATCAGTATGGTTGGGCCATGTCTCAATTTCTCCCCCACAGTGAGTTTCATTGGCTGTCAGATTCTCAAAATTTTAATGTTGAGACTATAACTGACGATTCAGATGTAGGATATATTCTCGAGGTAGATTTAGAGTATCCAATTATTCTCCACGATTGCCATAAAGATCTCCCCTTTTGCCCAGATCATATTACACCTCCAAGGTCAAAGCAGAAAAAACAAAGCAGCAACTTTGGGTGGTAGCGTGAGATATATTATTCACTACAGAAATCTAAAGCAGGCTTTGAAATATGGATTAAGGCTATCTAAAATTCACAAAATTTTGAAATTTAAAAAATCTGCATGGTTGAAGCCATATATCGATCTAAACACGAGTCTTCGAACAGCAGCTAAAAATGAGTTTGAGAGGAACCTTTTCAAACTCATGAATAATGCTGTGTTCGGAAAAACTATGGAAAACATACGTAAACACAGAGTTTTTAAATTGGTGACGAGTTGGTTAGATCGATATGGTGCCGAAGCGCTTATTTCTAAGCCTGAGTTTAAAGCCTCAACAATATTTGGTTAAAATTTGATGGCAGTTGAACTCAATAAAACTGAAATATACTTCAATAAACCCATTTATGTTGGCATGTGCATCCTTGATTTAGCTAAAACAAACATTTATGATTTTCATTATGGTTACATGGCTCCTCAATTTGGTTCCGACTGTAGCATTTGCTATACCGATACCGATTCGCTAATTTATGAGGTGGCTTGTAAAGACTTGTATGAGGTCATCAAACGCGATTGCTTTATACACTTTGACACAAGCGACTATCCTATTGAAAACGTGTGGGGTATTTCTCAAGTCAATAAAAAAGTTTTGGGTCTCATGAAAGATGAGAATAATGGCAGTATCATGACTGAATTTGTAGGACTCCGCTCAAAAATGTATGCGATACGGGTAGAGGGTGAAGATTCAATGAAAAAAATCTAAAGGTGAAAAAGAAACATAGTCAAGACTAAAATAACGTTTAATGACTATGTTGATTGCCTTGAAAACAACGTTGAAAAGACAGTTCAACAAAATTTGATTCAGTCGCGGAAACATGAAGTAAGTTCAATCGTACAATCAAAAATTGCATTAAGTCCTCACGATAATAAGCGGTTTTTGATAGCAAATAGTAATGAGACATTACCGTGGGGTCATTTCAGCATTGTGGATTAAGAATAATATTACTTTAAGAATAAATGTTTATTTTTAAGATTTTAAATTGTTAAAGATATATGATTAAGAAGAATAAAATAAAAATTTCATAACGTTATACAAAATATAAATGTTTTATTTTTTTAAACTTTACTCTGCTGTTGGAATTTTATAATAATCTCTAGTATGGTTAAGTATCTGAAACAAAATGGACTTTAAGTATTTTATTTTTTTCTTTATTCTTTCAGCCTATTTTCGAAAACAAAAACTTCAAACATAAATGTCCACAATTTATTGTGTTAAAATTTTGATATCTATTATAATCATAGTTTATATCTTTCCCTAAATATTTTATTATTTCCTTTGGTGGTTGTAAATTTCCAAAGCTGTCAAAATATTCAATTTGATTATTGTTTTTCCAGTATGCTACCCAATGTGTGCCGGGGCCCTCTGATGTATCGAGGAAGATTAAAAATTTTGTTGATAAGGCTTTAAATATAATCCAAATCCTTTTTTATATGGTTTTAAGAACATGCCTTTTCCCATTGCAATAGCTTCCATTTTACAATAGCTTTTCCAGTTTTTACTGCATTGATTGTTTTTGTAATGCCAGATACTCCACCAGCTAGACCACCAAGTGCACCCAGGGCAGCGAATAAAGCTGCAAGCGGGAGAAAACCTCCAGATTTAGGTAGCGAAATTACTCGAGGAGTCTTAATCAGAGATTTTTTCCCCTTGAAAATATTGTTTACAACTTTTCTTGAAATTTTATCTGCATCATCCAAGTTTTTAGTTTTCTTAGTTCTCATTTTAGCACTTTTTAAGGCGTGTCTAAATAGGCGATGTCCATTTACTTGAGGATATCTCGCCGTTTTACTGGTAACGTTACCCAGACCAAATTTTGTTTTCGCTTTCATTGCGTTAGTAACAAGCCAAGCGTTTGATTTTTCAGCAATACTACTATCACTTGCGGTAACTCTTTGCTAAGCTTTTTCAGACAAGATTCTATCAGCAATATGCCTTTTTTCCAAATCTTTATTGTTTGAGTATAATATATCGTGTTGTCTGCAAGCAGCATCCAGAAGATTGATTCCTTGGTCGCCTCTAGCTAATCGCTTCTTTAATTTAGTACCGGGTCCACAAAACTGATATCCAGGTAAATGCAGTTCAATGGGAAGTTTATCGATTAAATTATTGATGAAACCTTCCCCAATGAAGGATGGACTAAGACTGATTGTCTTTTTATAAATAATTGTCATTAGTATTTCTTCTTTTCCAAGTAAAGGTTGAATGGAAAGTGAATTAAAATTAATAAAAGGACCCGATTATATATGGAAACATTTAGTAGTTTTCAATATGCGATTCTTAAAACAACATAAGTCAATTAACGTAAGGAATATTGATTCAAAGTTAAATTCACCAAATAGAACACGGCACAGCTCATTACTGCCGAACTCTATTCGCGGTCTTATTGTTGGACATTCAAATTGTGGGAAAACAAATGTGATGATTAGCCTTATTGAAAGTCCTAATGGACTGAAATTCCAAAGTATTTACTTATACTCAAAGTCGGCACAGCAACCGAAATATCAATACTTGGAGCATCTAATTAAACCTATAAAGGAGATACATTTTTCGTCATTTTCTAATAATGATGACGTCATATCTCCGGAAGAAGTGCAGCCCAACTCAATATTTATATTTGATGATGTAGCTTGTGAGAAACAAAATCACATACGCTCATACTTCTGCATGGGACGCCACAATGATGTTGATAGCTTTTACTTATGTCAAACTTATACACGTATACCAAAACACCTAATTCGCGATAATGCTGATATGATTATAATATTTAAACAGGATGAGATGAATATAAAACACATTTATAGCGAGCATGTTGGTTCTGATATATCTTTTAAGACATTTCATGACTTATGTTCAAAGTGTTGGAAAGCTTTCTAGTTATAAACAAGGATGACCCCATAAATAATGGACGCTATAGGAAAGGATTCAATGTTTTTATTAGTCTATAAAAGGAAACAGTATAGATATTTTAAAATCAGTACAACAAATGCTGCTTAACGGATAACATTAAACAGCTAACTGCTTAACTGATAACACTAAACAGCTAACTGCTAAACAGCTAACTGCTAAACAGCCAACTGCTAAACTGGGCTATACTGTTAAACAGCCAACCGCTAAACTTTGCTATACTGATAAACAGGAAACTACTAAATACACCAACTATCAATATGAATAAAAACCCAAATCTAGTGAGCAATCTTATTAAAACTAGAAATATTTTGAAAAGGAAATATAAAAGTCTTCAGCTCGGAGAAGCTGCAAATGATGAGCTCTTAGAAAAAACTTTTGAGCCAATATCAAAACCATAAAAAGAAATAATTCAATCGGCTAATAGCAAGAGAACAATAGTAAAAAATGAAAAATATTCGGATAACTCTTTTAAGGATAATAAAATTACTACCAGCACACCATTTAAGAAGAGCAGGTATGATAATAATACATTTTCTCCAAGCCTTGATAGACAGGAAATCGATCTAATCGAGTTTATCCACGTTTAAGTCATTTGATGCTGATAATGACGCTGATGATGATGATACTCATGATGATGATAATGCTGATAATGATTTGGAAAATGATGATGTCACCATTGCAATAAATCCGGATCAAAGTATTCAATTCAATTTATCAAGAGTTCATTTAAAAAAATTCGATAGTCTATGGTCCTCACAGGGATAAAAATCAGATATGGAGATTGGGTAATGAACCAATTACTTTTGATTCGACCAATGTAAATTTAGGTAACTCACAATGGCCCTTCACACCAAGCTTATATGAACTATTAGTTTACAAGGAACCAATCAGTTTTAATGACTCAGATTTAAATACTTATAAACAAATATTAGAGATGACTAATGCTCATAAACGAAATAACAGCATAAATGGACAAATTAATGGAAATCTTTCGAAAAAATATATAACGATTATTAGAAAACTATTTTAATAAAAAGTTCATAGAGACGAAGGTTTGATGAAGTTGAGTACAAAAAAATCAAATTATGTATATTGGGATGACCCCAACGAGTTGGTTGATAGATTGCGTCTTTTAATAGCATCATCAATAGCTAGTCACTCATAATAATGAAATAGTCTCAATTATTGAGGAGCTGAGAGAAGCAAAGATTATTGTATAAATAGACTACAAAATATAGCATAATCAATATTCATAAGATGCCTATCGACAAGTTTGGACATTATATGGGTAGCTCTGAGAGATATCAAAACCCACACATCAAGATTCATTTAGATAGCGATCGTCATTTCAACTTCAACTCACGTAGAATAAAAAATATTGCTAATCCTGTATTGGAAAACGATGCTGTGAATAAAATTTATTTAAAAAGCTATTTTGAAGAAATAAAGAAACAATTGAATACATTTTATATGGAGAAAACTACGGAAACAGAGTATAGTTTTCATGAATTAAAACAACAACAAAACACATCGCTTACGACAAAACTTGCAGACTTGGAAGCAACGATAAATAAATCAACGCAAGTTACATATATGCAAGAAAATATAATTAAGCCAAATGTCATTGACCAATTCATGCTGACAATTCCAAATAAACCACCTAGATTAAATAAGGAAATTAGCATGAATTGACAATTCAGCATTCTTACTGAGCAAAGCATTTTAATGCGGAAAGATTGCGAAATATTAAAGTTATGAAATTTCCACATTAAAATAATAAAAAATTAATAAATGCAATTCAAGAGAATTGCAATATTTATATTAAGTTGTATAATAAGCATTTTATATTAAGTCATACAAGAATGTTAAACTATAAGTAAGAAATTGAAATTAAATCAAAAGAGAGTTCCATTCTGACGCTTGTAACGAATAGTCAAAAATCGTGTTTAAGTTGTTTTAAAGGCAAACGGCCCAAAGGATAATATAATTGGCGCAGTCGGCAGGATCCTTTAAGAAATAAAAAGGATCCAGTGATACGAATCTTGTTCGGTCGTGTAAAACAAAAACACAAAACAAACCCTTGAGTAACAACCCAAATCAATTAACTTATATACAAGCAAAAGCTATACATAAGTGAAAACGATTGAAGCAGAACTTAAGTGGACACAAAATAAAAGTGCAGACTACAAATAAGTAAGCACAAAATTAGTGACTAAAGTTTTTGTGAAGTGATTATAGTAAAACTTAAGTGGACAATCTTAAAGTGCGGACTACAAATAAGTAAGCACAAAATAGGTGATAGAAAAAGAAAACTCTTTCTAAGAGCCAACAACGAAGTTAATACCAAAATCTCTTGTGCAGTAACAAGTATAGCATAGCAATTAAAAAGCTAGCATTCTCAACACACAAAATTAACAGCCTATATAAAAGTAATCACGATTAATCGACGAAAGCAGTTACACGATCAAAGAAGGATGCTCACTAACGAGGACAATCAAATACCATCGAGGGATCAGAATCAGATTCCACCCGTAGAACTGGTAGAAGAACTTGCCAGACGAGAAAGACAATTAGAACAACTGAGAACAGCGTACGTAGAGTTGCGAGACAGGACAGCGCAAACAAACAGTCAAGGAAATTTACTGAACACCATAAACCATCTACCAACATTTACTGGAACGGGCGAAGTTACAATAAACTCTTTCTTTAGCAATATAGAATATTTGCTCTCAACAACAAATGACGAGTTACTTCGAAGGGAAGCAGAGCGGACAATTTTTTATAGGACAATACAGGGACAAGCAAAGGACGCCATCATTAACATACCAGCACCAGATAATTGGCACCTAATAAAAGAAACACTCAAATTGCGATACCGACCTGATGTGGAACCTCACCAACTATATAAAAAAATAGCTAACCTTCGAGCAAATAATATAAGTGAATTGTTGATTGAAATACAAAATATTAAATACAAATCGGACGAATTGATAGTATATTACAGAGGTGATCCTTACATTGACTTAAACAATATAGACAGCCTTTTAGTAAATACTCTAAAAGAAATGACAGGTACACTGTTAGACAAAATATATGACGAGAGGAATTTAAATAATATCTTAAAAATAATGACTAGTAGAAGATTTGAGGACAGTTGTATTAGGACAGAGTACAGAAAATTTAAAGTAAGAGAAGAAAGACCAATAGCAAAGCAATGGAATAATAGGTATCAGGATATGAATCAAAGGTTAAATAATCCACCACAGGGGGGACAATGGAATAATTATCAAAATAATCATTATCAAAACAATGCCAACAGAAATTATTCGGGTCAAGTCAGAAGACCATTTAATTCAGGGCAGGTTAAGTACAATAATAATAATAATAATAATAATAATAATAATAATAATAATAACAGCAGAAACTATTTCAATAATGGTAGAGATCAAATGCCAGGAAACCCTAGACAAAATTCGGGCCAAAATCGCTTGAATCCATTTAGGCAAGGGCTGGTCGAACCTATGGAAATTGATAACATTGAAAGAAAAAGAAATTATGGTGAATCGGGATTGGAAGATCGTCCTAATCCACAGTTTAGCCAAAATCGCTTAAGCTGTGATAGGCAAAGTCAGCAAGGACCCATAGAAAACTATGGTAGGAATGAAGAAATAAATAATAGCATTTTTTTATGAAGCAGCCTCGGAATGTCTACCCAAAATAAAAATGGTGATAAAAAATAAAGAATGCATTGCACTAATAGATACAGGAGCTAGTCTGAGCCTGATAAATAATGAAATAAAAGAGTTTTATAATATTAAGTAAAAAAACCCAATAACGTTTAGTACAATTACAAACAAAGATACTATAAACTACGAAGTACATACAGAAGCACCGGACGAATTCAACTTACCAAACAATGCTAGGGTACGATAGAAAGTTACACCATTGAAGGGAAGGACAAATGACTTCATAATAGGCATGGACATAATAAACTTTTTAAATGCTCGAATAAATATCGAAAAAAAAAGAAGTAATACTTAACAAAAAAGAGAGCTATTTTCTGAATAACCCGTACGATTTTAATCAAATTTATGCTCTTGAAACTAGTGGCTTAGTTATAGAAAGACTAAAATTAGACCATCTAAACACAGAAGAGTATAGAGAAGTTACTAAACTACTGATGCAATTTAATAAATTATTATTTAAAGAAGGGGACATGTTAACTAATACTACAGAAATTCAACACGAAATAAAAACCACAACACAACAGCAGATTAATTCTAAACTATACCGATATCCCCCTCAACACGAAACAGAAGTTAGGCGACAGATTAAAGAAATGGAGGAACAGGGTATCTATCATTCAAAAAAGTCATTCCAGGTATTCAAGTCCACTAATAATAGTGCCGAAAAAAATAGATAATTCAGGCGAAAAAAATATCGATTAGTAATACATTACAGGAAATTAAATGAAGTAACGATAGATGATAAATATCCCTTGCCTAACATCGACTCCATTTTAGATAAATTAGGCAGAGCCCAATATTTCTTAACTTTAGATTTGGCGAAAGGCTATCACCAAATTTTAGTAAAAAAAGAAGATAGGGAGAAAACCGCTTTCGTTACTCCACATGGCCTTTACGAATTTGTTAGGATGCCATTTGGATTAAAAAACGCACCAGCTACGTTCCAACGTTTAATGAACGATATTTTAAGAAATTACATCAACAAAACATGCGTTGTATACTTAGACGACATTTTAATCTTTAGTACATCGTTAAATGAACACATCAAAGCAATTAAAGACATTTTTAAAATCCTCGAAAGCAAAAACTTAAAAATCCAAGTAGATAAGTGCAATTTCCTTAAGGGAAGGTTCTCCTGGATTTTTTTGAAAAAATCCATTTTTTTTACATAAAATGAAAGTTACATATATTTAGAATGTTTGTGCCAAGGGATATTTCAATACGACGCGTATTTCTCGAGCTAGAGCGTGTCAAACGTACCCATGTCACGCGAGTTACGTCAATTGCGCAACCAACCCCACCAAACACTTTATTTACATACAAAATATAAGAAACATTACACTTAACAAAATCTTAGCTGACATTTTTTTTAATTTCACAAAACTAACCCAAATCTTATAACACTTCCTTAAACACAATACTAACCCAAATCTCGTAACACCTTATAAATTTTACACAACATTTCCACATTGTAACATGATCCGATGAATTGTGACATATACCCAAAAACTGCATGCCGACAATCCATCGAACTCAAGTTACACAACATTTAAACACTTTCCAAATCTAGAGCGATAATTCATCGAACTCAGATTTCACAACATTTTAACGACCTAAAATTAATATGCCAAAGAACCTCACTGCATAGCAAGCAGAATGGGGAAAGCAAGAAATTGTAAACAAACATATACAAACTAAGTGCATATGCACATATAAATATATAAAAAGTGGAATGTATGAAAAATGAAATTGTAAAGTTACAAGCATTTTGGTAGATTTAAGAAAAGTCAGTCTTTAAGCGATATTCAATAAAAGCAGTTCTAAAAAACTCGAAAATAAAAGTTGTCGTTTTTTATTTCCAAAGAAATGACTCAAAATCATAACTCGCGCGACTACCAACTTTCTAAAAACTTTAAACGCGTTTTTCTCGGAACCATGTTTTCTAATCTAACGGACAGCACAGGGCTTGTTCTATTGATCCGATTTCCTTCATTCAAAGAATGTTTGAAAGTATATACTTTTTTGTACGCCTGGAACTTAACATTGGCATAAAAAATTGTTTATTTATAATTTTTAAACGAGATCTAAGTAAAAAAAAAGCAAAAAATTTCAATTTTTTTTTTAAAAGTCCATAAAATTGGTTTTTTTTTACCAAACTTAATTGAAGTTAGGTTACAGGCATATGAAATGTTATCAATTTTAATAAATTTTATACATTTCTCATTTCAGTTCACTACCTGAGGCCCCACACTGTCCGCGGGATGTCGATGTTTTGCGCGCAGAGGTCGACGAGATCCGCCATTTTCAAGCCGCCATTTTGAATTTTTCAAATTTCTTTTTTTTTACTCGTCAATAAACCACGAATCAAAGTTCAAAAGCATAAGTTCGTATGTCTTTTCATTTTCCCACAAACCATTCTCAAATTTTGCTTGTTTTTCGACCAAATCCAAAAAAATCCAGGAGAACCCTCCCTTAAGAAAGAAACTTAATTTTTAGGACACATTTTAACGAAAGACGGCATGAAGCCGAATCCCAAAAAAATTACAGTTATCAGAAATGTAGAATTGCCAAGAACGGAAAAGCAAATAAAAAGCTTTTTAGGAATCACAGGGTACTATCGAAAGTTTGTAAAAGATTATGCGAAAGTACCACAGCCGATTACCAAATATTTGAAAAAGGAAACCAAATTTAATATAAAAGATCCAACATACGTTGAGGCATTCGAGAAATTAAAAACACTAATAAGTACTCATCGAATTTTACGTTATCCGGACTTTGAAAAGCAGTTCACGTTGACAACGGATGCATCCAATTACGCAATTGGTGCAGTGCTATCCCAAGAAGGACATCCAGTGTGTTATGCATCAAGAACTTTAAATAACCACGAAAGAAACTACTCAGCAACGGATAAAGAGTTTCTAGCAATAATGTGGAGTGTCAATTATTTTAGGCCATTCGTTTACGGCAGAAGATTTAAAATACTAACAGATCATCAACCAATTAAATTTTGACATGCTAAGTACAAAGGAAAAGACATGTCACCGAGACATCAAAGATGGCTCTTAAAGTTAGGCGAATACCAATTTGACATAGAATATTTAAAAGGCAAAGAAAATAGAGTAGCAGATTTCTTAAGTAGAATTGAAAGTGAAGACACTAGTTCAAAAAAAATGGAGGGCGAGGATGACAGCATATCAAATTTTTTTTCAGTTAATAATATAGAGGATGATGAGACAATGGCAACAGTACATTCAGCTGATGAAAACTTGGGTGACCACTTTTTTATTAAGGAAGAAATTGTGAACAAGTACAAAACCCAGATATTTTAACTAATAACAAAACAGACGAATTTAAATCATTACATGGAAAAAGAATTATTTTCATAGCTGAAAGTGATTTTGATAACATGGGAGAAATTTTTAGAAGATATATTACAAAAGGAAAGATAGGAATATTTTCAGAGATATCCGAACGTAAATATAATATAGTTCAAGAAAAACTCATAGAAATGTATTCCAATGACAACCAAATCAAATTCACTAAGTGTACCAAGAGAGCACAAGACGTTGAAACAGAAGATGAAGCTACCAAACAAACTGCTTTTTATCATGTAAGAGAAAGCATCCATTCAGGCATTCAGGAAACGTTCAATCAAATTAGAAATAAAATATATTATCCAAAATTAATGGAACTAATTCAGATAGTTATCAATCAATGTGAAGTATGTCAAGAGGTTAAATATGATAGAAAACCAATCAAACCCAAATTAATGATTACACAAACTCCCACACAAAAAAACGAAATCATACATATGGACACTTATGTCATAAAAAGATTTACGTTTTTAACTGTAATAGATAAGTTCTCTAAATTTGACGCAGCTTATCCATTGAGTGATAAGAATCATGTTACAATTATTGAACAAATGGAAGATCATTTTGCTAAACTAGGGAAGCCAAAGAAAATAATTGCAGACAACGAATTTAAAACTTTAAGAATAAAGGAATTTTTGGCTAATGAGAATGTAGAACTTCATTTAACTAAACCCAATAGCCACACTGGCAATGCAGACATTGAGAGGTTTCATAATACAATAGCAGAAAAGTTTAGGGTATTATACAACTTGAACAAAGAATTACCGGTTAAGCAATTAATACAAAAAGCGATAAGAAACTATAATGATAGATTCCATTCAACGATAAAATGTACACCAAACGAAGTACATAATAATAAAATAAATCAGGAAACAGTAAGAAAAAATTTAGAAGCTGTAAAAAGAAAGTTATAACTAAACTTAATGAGACAAGACAAAATTACGAGGAAAAGAGGACTGAAGGATTTTTTAAGAATTACAAAGCTGTTAGACATAAAGAACAGCCAAAATATAAAAAAGGAAAATTAAAAGACATCCATCCTTGCAATATTAAAAAACCATTAAAACTTTCAGATATTCCTGGCAATAATAATAACGATGTTGATATGGACACATCAGACTAAGGGATCACTGACTACAACGAAATTGACTGAGCAGACAGGATTTGCAGATATTCAAATACGAACACAAGAAATAGTCAAAGATACGGACATAGTGGTACAAATAATAAATATAGAAGAAATAGAAAACATTCTTAATGAAATGACGAACAGTATTGTACTTATGAAAACAAGTAACAAAGAAATATTACATGCAGAGTTACTAGAGGCAAGAAACAAATTATTGACGTTAATACCAAAAGCAAATAGACAAAAACGAGGACTAATAAATGCGGTAGGAAGAGTGTCGAAATGGCTGTTTGGCACAATAGACGATTATGATAGGTAGACTATACAAAATCACCTCCTACAGACTAACGAGACAATAAACGAACAAATACACATAAATGAGTATTTCAATTCAGCGATTGCACAATTTAAAGATATTATTAAAAATGATAGAAAAGAAATTGAAAAAGGTTTCAACGCTATAAACAAAGTAATAGAAGAAGAATACAAACAAAATATGTATTTAGAACAAATTACAAAAATTCAATTAATAAAAAATAAAATAGAACACATTCAAGATAATGTAGTGTCAGCCAAATATGGGATAATACATCCGAATATCCTAACAGATAATGAAATTGTTAAATTTGACATAGACTTTAATAAACTAAAATATTTACAGTTAGGAACAGCAATTTTTAATAATACGTATTTAATACTTGGCATAAAAATTCCAAAAATATTTATACAAACCAAAATAAGAAAAATTGTACCACTACCAAATAAAGAACAAAAAGAAATAGAAGCAGAAATAAAAGAAGTATTTACTTGTGAAAACAGGACTCTAAAATTTGAAGAAAATAAATATTTAAGACAATTAAAACCTAGCACTCACTGTATAATTACAAAAACATGCAAATTAATAACAAACAAAGAATTAGAAATTATAACATTAGATGTAAAATCAGTCATTGTTAAAAATGCATTCAATTTAACTATTAACAACACATGTAATAAATATCATACCACTTTAAATGGAAACTATGTACTACAATTTAACAATTGTTCGATGAAAATTAATGACTTATTTCTCTAACTTTATTGAAAACGTTGAAACCAACATTATAAGTATAAAATATGAAGACATACAAAATTTTACTGAAAAAATTACATTTGAAGAAATAGTTGAGGACAATAAAGTAAATATTAAAAGCATCTTCCATTTAAAACTACATAGTAAAATTGCATATGGGTATAACATACTCCTAACAATTACAATAATTACAATTATTGCCATTTTTATTACAAAACATAAATACATTAAAGTAAAATTAAATAAACGAATTCTGGAGAATTCAAATTTAAATCAATATAAGTTGCTTAAATTTATACGCAAGAAAATATAATTAAGCCAAATGTCATTGACCAATTCATGCTGACAATTCCAAATAAACCACCTAGATTAAATAAGGAAATTAGCATGAATTGACAATTCAGCATTTTTACTGAGCAAAGCATTTTAATGCGGAAAGAATTTAATCGTATGGGTCAAAGGATTTAATAGTATGATCACAACTACAACGCTGTATTATGCAATTGTGCGACCTCACTTAGAGTATGCAAGTCAAGTTTGGTCCCCAAGTTACAATGTACATGTTGAACGTATAGAGAGAATCCAAAAACGTTTTGTTCGGTTTGCTCTAAGAGGCTTAAGTGCAACTGACACTTTAAACCTTCCTCCTTATGAGGATCGTTTAAAACTATTAAAAATGCAATCTTTGAATGAGAGAAGGAAGTCTGCAGATATCGTATATTTACACCAACTCATAACTGGTGTATTCGATTCACCAGAACTCCTAGCTCTTATAAATTTTAACACTTACCATAGAGGCAGTAGAAATGCTAACAATTTAATTTACTTACCTTTTAGTAGAACAAATTATATGGCTACTGCTCCTTTACATCGCATGAGTACCTTTGTTAACAACTGTAGCTTTTTTGATGTTAACTTATCGAAAGGTCAACTCAAAAGTAGATTGAAAACTAATGTATGATTAGATCTATGTAAACGCATGGTTAGTTGTTATGTCTTGTGTTTTCCCTGAGCCCAACCCATATTATGGTGGGTAAATTTTTCTCACTTTGGATTGTTTTGGACCACTCTTATCGATATCATTAGAGCTATTCACGGTTTGAGCGTACTTTTAACAAATTGTATTTATAGCATTCGTTATTGTTCAAACTGTGAGCACCTCGCCATGTGACTGTCGTATAAAAAGATTGTGCAACCCTGTGATGTATGTGATTATGCGGCTGTTGACAGAGCATAAAAATACGATGTACAAAAAACACGTCCAAGGGCTGCTTTTATTTACGCGTGCCTGCGTATTTGTATTTGTATGCAAAACAACAACGAAGCAAAATACGCTTTCGTAAATTGGCGTACAAATAGCAGATCAAACAAATGGCAGACCAGCGTATTCGAACTGTGAATGGCCTTATTGAGATGTTTTAATGTTATTTTGGCTGGTTCTTAAGATGATCTAATGCGGAGAAAGTGCGAAAAAGCTGTAGTAGCTGAACTCATTTGTGGAAAGATTGCGAAATATTAAAGTTATGAAATTTCCGCATTAAAATAATAAAAAATTAATAAATGCAATTCAAGAGAATTGCAACATTTATATTAAGTTGTATAATTAGGATTTTATATTAAGTCATACAAGAATGTTAAACTATAAGTATGAAATTGAAATTAAATCAAAAGAGAGTTCCATTCTGACGCTTGTAACGAATAGTCAAAAATCGTGTTTAAGTTTTTTTAAAAAGGCAAACGGCCCAACGGATAATATAATTCGCAAGCTCTTACGCATAAAATTGATGTAGCCGAAGAGCGTTTTTTAAGAAAAATAAAAGGCTATTACGAGTTTTTGAACGAGAAAGAAAACCGTGTTGAAAGGAATTCGCCAACTGAAACTCTAAAACGTGTGTGGTCTAAGGTTGCAGATAGAGACGGAGAGGTAGAAGCTCTTAAACGAGTAACAACTACTGAAGTCATTAGAAATGGAGAGACAAGCGTTGGCGCAGGAGCTTCATAAGCAAGAACGCAGAAATTTTATACGGCGACACGTGGTAACCAAGGGTATAGACAATCTTTGGCAAGCAGATCTTGTTGAAATAGGCGCTTATTCAAAGCACAACAAAGGCTATCGGTTTATTTTAACAGTAATAGATACATTTTCAAAGTTTGCTTGGATTGTTCCAGTAAAATCCAAAGGTTGTGAAGATATTACTAATGCAATGATATCCGTTTTTTCACTAAAGAGGATCCCAAAAAACTTGCAAACAGATAATGGCAAAAAATCATAATATTAATTTCTACATATAGCATCATGAAAGCCTCTATTGTAGAACGATTTAATAGGACCATAAAAGGTATGATGTGGAAAAAAATTAGCTTACAAGGGAATTATCAATGGATAAATATTTATAAAGATTTAATTAATGAATATAATAATAAAAAGCATAGAACCATTGGAATGGCCCCAAAGTCAGTCAGCACAAGAAATGAAGGCTCTTTACTAAGACAAGCTTATAATCATCCTAAAATTTTTAAAAAAGGTAAACTAAAAATTGGCGACCACGTTCGAATTAGCAAATATAAGCATATTTTTGCAAAAGGATATACTCCAAACTGGACAACTGAAGTTTTTAAAATTCGCTCCATACGAAACACAAACCCTGTAACATATATATTAGACGACTAAGATGTGGCGACATTTTCCGAATACGTACTTGATTGAAAAGGTTATTAAAACAAAGGGCCAGCAAGCTTACGTTAAATGGTTAGGATTTTCCAGCCATCATAATTCTTGGATTAATAAAGATGAACTAAAACACCTAAAATAATAAAGATAAATATCTGTACTTAATAAAGAAAAAAATTTTATTTTTAGTAATGAAAATTTGATTGGCTTTTTATTGAAATTTTATTTTATAAAATTTTTAAGTTGATTCTTTAAAATACGTTTTTTCTATAACAACACATGAGCCTTCTTCATCTTCTCCAGAGCTTTCATATAAGTTGTTGTTGTTGCTGTTGTTGTTGTTGTTATTGTAGAAACCGAAATTTATATTTTCCATCTTCTTCTTTTTATAACGCTAGGATTTTGAAAAAGATTTTGTAAACTGGCTTTCATAATTTTATTCTTTAAACTTTACGCTGTGATAGGTACTTTTAAACTGATTCTTAATATTCTAAAAATAGTCTTATTAAGCATATTGCATCATATTATTTAACGATTTCTTATCAGTTGTCATTATTTACATCCGGTTATTTGGTAATTTCTTAGCAGTTGCGGTTAAATGCGTATATAAAATCATAACTTTTTATAATGAATGCATGTATGTATGTATATATTTTTGTAAGTATATATATAAATATATATACTTACAAAATAAAATATAAGTATTTATCATGACTTCTTAAAACTTGCCCCCAATACATATTTTACTGAAAAATGTAATACAACTAAATCGCTCTTATCATAGCATTTTCTCTTTATACCTTGCACACGTCTCTATAAAATTAGAATCATATAGTCATACATATTTACTATTCTTTCTAAATTCTCCTGACATACATAGTATTTCATCATATCTTGTAATATTTCATATGTATATATGTATATAGATATATATATATTAGGGCGGGTCAATTTGTATGGACGAATTTTTTGGAGGTCTGGCTCAGCGAAATTCGTAAAATACATGTAATTTCAAGACTTTTTTTCCACTACAGCATATACAAATTCTGAAAAAAAGCTGTGCGGACTTTCGTAAATAGATTCTGTTCTCAATTATAAAATATGAATGTATGAATGTATGTGTATGAATCTATATACGAAAGTCCGCACAGTTTTTTTTCAGAATTTGTATATGCTGTAGTGGAGAAAAAGTCTTGAAATTACATGTATTTTACGAATTTCGCTGAGCCAGAATTTGACCCGCCCTAATATATATATATATGAATGAATTTCTAATTTTATAGAGACGTGTGCAAGATATAAAGAGAAAATGCTATGTTAAGAGCGATTTAGTTGTATTACATTTTTCAGTAAAATATGTATTGGGGGCAAGTTTTAAGAAGTCATGATAAATACTGCACTTGTCATGCACAGTGGAAAACTTTATAAATAATAAATGCTATAGTTTTAGATATTATGTTGCAGGTGTTTCTAGCCGTAGAAGGAGGGGTTAGAACATAAATTTTTTTCTCTTAATAGAGGCCAGCAAATGCCCATAAACATACCAACATTTGAATTTAGTCACAATCAGCATATACAAATTGAGGTTACTGGTGGCATGATATCGTTAGTTGGTACAGTCTATGAAGGTGGTTATAAAGATACAAATGTATACTCATTCAAATCATCTTGCATTTTCCGTGAAATAGATGGATTTTTTGGAGGAATGGATAAAATACTTGGTAAGGCTGCAGTCCGTCCGTCTCATAAAAACTACACAAAAGCCCACACTCAAAAGAAAAATTTGAATGATGAGAGTGAAACTATCAAATTAGTTGGTGGTGGCAGCTCAGTTGACCGCTCAGTTGAAGAAGAGGATTATTAAATTAGACTATAAATACGAGCGTCAACTCTTATCATGTCATTTAAAAATATACCGTCGACAGAAGAACACATCTGTTAGAGAAAAAAAGAGAAAAAAATTAAAAATAATTTCATCATATTAATCACTTATTTCTGCATTGTGCAAGTATTTTCAGCTACAGTACCAACTGATTTGAGTGAAAATTAATTTAAAAATACCGAGTTTGCTGTAAAATTACCTAATAATGATACTATAAGCATACAACTAAATTTTAAACTTTTAAAGTTTAGTAAAGATTTAAATGGAAACGCTGAGTCAGCCACAGAAGTAGAACCTCAGTCGGCTGGAGAGGAAGAGCGCCAGTCACCTATAGATCAGTCGTTTACAGCTGATGAGGCTATTGAAGCATTTAGGCAAGACTTAGTTAGAAAGGAGCAAAAAATTGCCGGAATTATTGAAAGTTCACAACCATTTTACAGGCATTTTCAACTACAATACAAAGATAATATTAAATTGAGAATTCGCTGTACATATAATAGCAATTACTTGAAACGTCGATTAAATATTTCGTGTTTTGAATATCGTCAAGTTGAATACGAGAGATTTTTAAGTAATGGTGAAATTGAGGTGGTTACTGAGGATGATACTACTTTCCGTTCAGATATGACATTAATCAACATTCAAGATTACAAACACGATTTGGAGATATACTTAAATGTTATCAATCAGTTATAAATTTGCAGTCATCATGATAAGAGGTCTTAATTATCAAAGAACGAATAATGAGTTTCGTGCTAAATTTTTAAATGATTTCTTAAGTAAAGAAATACTTTTATGGCCTGAGCACAAGATTATTTTACAAAAATTAAAAGTTCGACTAGATGAATATGCACTATATAAGATAAAAACGTCTTAATTTGGTGACCATTACAGCAATTGTGTATGGTCAAGGGATGAAACAACTTGTGGTCCTGATACATGTGGATGCTCCTTTATTGATGTATTATGGGATGATGCTTTGAATATAATAAACTTTTATTATAATATAAAAGTTCAAATTTTATCAAGTTTTCTTCACTCAACATCGAGATCTACATAACACTTGACAATGTCTGAGGACAGAATTTTAGTTATAGATGTTCAAGGTTTCTGCATCAATAATGAATTTAGTGTAAAAGATATGAGTATTTTAGCGGATGATGACTCACAAGTTTAAACATTTATAATGAAACCGCCTCTTCAATATTCTATGCTGACATCAAGAGAAAAAGTTTCGTATAATTGGCTTTATAATAGTCATCATGGGCTAAAATGGGAAGAAGGCAATTCAACTTTGGCAAATATTATGTCATATTATAAAGCATATATTAAGGATGAAAATTTTATTTGTTATGTTAAAGGTTTAGAAAAAATTAAGTGGATTAAAAATTTGTTTGAAGATGAAATTATTTATCATAACCTAGATGATTTAAACTGTCCAAATTTAAAAACTCTGTACCAAAATGGTCAAGCAATAAATGCTTGCGGCTATCATAAGAAACATTTTATCTGTGCTGAAAAAAATGTATCACTCTTGAAGAAGTTTATAAATAAAGAACTAAAATTATAAAACAATTTGCGTTGTTATTAAGTACTTCAATTATATTAAATGGATATCGATCATCAGTTAATTACGAAAACTCGTCATGTCCATAACAATCTCTTTAAGCGGAACCACATCAACTCTTATTGGAAAACATTTTCCACCAATTGAACTGGCTACAAAATATGTTTGCGGACTTGTAGACTTTGCAACATTTAATTCTATACCCAATGTAGATGTCTACAACAATTTATTTCATATCGGACCACATACTATTACAATACTAGTTGGTTCGTATGAGTTTGAGGATATTGGGTTTTTCTTGGAAACAGCGGTAAGAGACATTGATGGATCAATTTTCCTGGAAATTTAATCAAACAACAACACTCTTAAATTTGAAATTGCATCCTCCATGGATATAGATTTTTCAAAACTAAACAGTATAGGGCAGCTGTTGGGATTCAGTAAAAGAAAGTTGAGAGTTAATGAGTTACCGTATGAGGAGTTTATCAAAGTGATATCTTTAGAACCATTACAAGAAATAGAAAAAACAGAATATATGCATATAGGTCAGTCGGATAAAACTACGAAAAATTTTGAGTCTAATTTACCTTTGAATATTACAAATATAAACACAATACGAATTGAATGTAACTTGACAACGGGGTCATATATTAATAACACATCAGTTCATACAATTCATGAATTTCCTCTGGATGTCTCACCAGGATATAAAATAAATGAGAAACCTCGAAATGTCATTTACTTACCCATCAACTGTCAACAAATAAACAACATAACGGTATGAGTCTTAAATCAAGACGGAGACCTTATAAATTTTCGAGGAGAAAAAATTTCTGTAAGACTTCACTTTAAGCCAGAATAAAAATGATTATTTACACTAAGAACAATAAAAATGTAATTCAAAAAGAATTTCCAGTTACTCCTTCATCAACACTCAACCCGGGACATACAAAAAAGAAGCTGTGGACTGCAGCTAATATAGAATATTTAAAATCCTTGATACTTAATTTACAAGCATGAATGAGATATTAAATGTCCTTCAAAAGCCAATATATGATGAGAGCATTATAAAAAAGGAATACCATAGTTACTCACCATATTTGAAATCTTTTAATAATAATGATGAGATTCGTCATTCAATTCAAAATCAGGACCTCTTTGTCTTACCAAGTGAGGGTATGATTTACGTTCATGGCTTTATAGTAAAACATGAAGGAGGAAAAATGTAGCAACAACAGGTGTGAAATTTAAAAATAACTTTGTTTCATATTTGTTTGACGAAATTCTATATGAAATTAATGGTTTTGAAGTTAATCGTACTCGCAATCTTGGAATTTCATCCACCATGAAAAATTTTACATCCTTGAATACAGCTGAAAGCAATGCATTAAAAAACGCCGGTTGGTGCTTGGAAGAGACTTTTGCATTGGAAAAAAACCCATTTTAGTTTCTGTGTACCTCTGAAAATGTTGATGGGTTTTGCCGAAGATTATACTAAAATAATATTAAACTCGAAGCATGAGCTTGTCCTTCAACGTTCTTCATCTAATGAGAGATCATTTCATCCTACTAATGCCGCAGATCAATTAAAATTCACAATATTGGATATAATATGGAAAATGCCTCACATACAATTATCTGACTTTGCAAAATTGGAAATTTACAAGATAATAAACAACAAAAACTCCATTTTAATGCCATTTTGAAGTTGGGACTGTCATATAAATCCAATGCTTCCAAAAAGTACAAAGGTTTTATGGAATGTAAAACTAGCTCAAAAACAAAAACTAGCTCAAAAACAAACAAAATGAAAAACCTAGATTTCTTATCATCGGTCTACAGAAGGAAAAAGGTAGAGAGGACGTAGTAACATTCGATCATTGCAATATCGCTAATTTAAAAGTATATCTAAACTCTGTTTCATATCCCTATGATGATTTGAATAGTCGCTTTGAAATGGGGCAGTATGCTGTTCTATATGATATGTATGTGAAATTTCAACAAAGTTATTATATGCGAGAACCTCAACCATTGCTAGATGCCGTTGGATTCAAGGCTATTGCTCCGCTAATTATTGTTGATGTAACACATCAAAACGAAGCAGTTAAAACTGGACCTATTGATATACGAATTGAATTTGATACCGAAGCAAACAAACCGATTCCAGATAAAACATAAGCCTATTGTCTAGTAATCCACGATCGTTTTATTGAATACTCACCTCTAACCAGCGAAATCAGAAGAATTATTTAAATGTGTGTGAATTATAAAAAGGTAACCAGTCATCATCTGATCTTTATTGTAGGAGGTATTTTGAATAAAGCCATCAACAAATAAAATAAAATGAATAGATTGAGAGGGTATCATAAATTAATTTATTGCTACTACTGCGGTAGCAACTCGCACTTAGAGGAGAGAAGTGTAAGAAGAAGAAGGGTGACCAAAAGTTAGCAAAATGGGCAAAGGAGCAAAAAGACGCTAAAAATAAGATTGGTAAAGGAGTAAAAAGATGCAGAAACAGAAGAAGAAGATAGAGCAAAATTAAACTCGAATCTGAATGGCTAAATCAATTACTTTTTATGCATGCAATTATTACTTTTTATATATGTAATTATCAAACTTTATATATAGCAAATCAATAAAAGAACAATAATGATTCATATATAAATCAACTAGTTTTGTTTTATTTATATCAGTATAGTTGAGTATGGTCATGGTTACGATGACGCTTTCAATCTCTAGCTTAATTTATCATTAACCCAAGCCGCCGCCGAAGCCGCCGTTGCTGCTTTCATACTTTGTCTTTACATTAGTCAACCAACTCATATTAAATTTATTAAAATGCTTAACAAGTACACTGCCCCTTATCATGAACATGTAGTTTTTGTCTTGTTTATAATGTTTGCTATGAAGCTTATCATCTTTAACTTGAGATTTGTAGCGACTTAAATTCATAAACATATTATATTAAACAAGCATGGGAAAAAATAAAAAATATTTTACTTCTTCACTGTTTCCTTATCTTAAACTTGCGGTTTTGGGTCCGCTTATTACGCATACTATGAAGCTGAAGGCTTATCACCTTAAACTTGAAGTTTTTGTAGCGACTTAAATACATAAACATTATGCTTGCTATGAAGCTTGGGCTTATCACCTTAAACTTGAAATTTTGATTTATAGCAACAACAACTATCCGTCCGTCCGTCCATCCGCCCATCTTGCATGCTTATCTCCAATTTATAACAATAAAACGCTTCAGCCACCCTACTATCGGCCAACTTGACCGATCAACCGCGACGCCGACTGCGCTGCTTCTCACAATTTTGTGAATTTGGAGGCCCATAAGGAAATACATGCGTTTTTGGATTAGAACTCTCATAGCCCTTCTACTCGTCTCGTTATCAGCGCTTATGAGGAAGCGACAGATGTAGTTACGTAATTACATGCATAATTGCCTGGGAGCTGGGAAGCTAGGCCAGCGCTCAGGCAGCTAACGCTAAAGAAACAAGACACGCTTGTTGTTGCAGTCAAAAACAACACACAAACTATTAGTTTAAATTCTACATATTCGGACCATAAGTGAAGAATCGTCACTTGAGGCCAAGCGAATGATGTTGTTATACAACAACATCAACTGCCGCTGGCTTGGCAAACCAGTGTTGTGTGCATAATAGACAAATAAATAAACAATAGCATTAAAACGAGTAAGAAAAAAATAACCAAAACACATAGTCACAACCAAGGTCAGAACCTTGAAATGCTGAGCACATGTGAATGCAATACGATCTTGGTAAAAGCGACAAAGAAACAATAATAGAAAATAAATAAAACAAAATGATGAATGAATTAGCCAGTGGGTCAACGCGAGCGGCCACTTTAGTTTGAAATTAAAAATAATAAAAGACAAGATCATATTGCAGTGTGCACATGTGGGTCAGCATTGAGAAAAGGTGTGGAAATAAAATTTCATAAAAATAGTTCGATGGAGTAGGGCATCTGATGAAATGATTGTTTTCATAATTGTTATTTCTTAAATCTTGAGATAACAATATGAAATCAATCAGAGTAACTAAGAAGCACTGAGAATTTGAACTATGTCATTTGAAAGTGCATATTTCAGCATTTGAGTGACTGGCAAGTGGGTGTGTTCTTAGAAGTAAGAATTTATTGTAATTTTATTATATAAGCTGAACATTTTTGATATATAAAAAAGAGTCGAGATAGTCGAGTTTGGAGTAATAAAACCAAGCTGAGCAATAAAAATTTGATAAGTATATTGTTTTAATTTATCTTCAAAAAGAGTGTTCTCTGAGGCCGTCAATATCAGCGTGGTCCGCTTTAAAGTCAACAAGTAGGATTATTTTTAGAAAGATCCCAGTACATAGGACGATCTCCTGTCAACATAAGATCTCATGGTTTATCCTTCAATACCATACCCAACATTGGCAATCTAACATCATAACATGCCGAACCTGTGAAAATAGATCCTGTGAGATAAATCCCGAAAATATAGATGCTAAGGACAACAAATCCATTAATTGCAGTCGGAAATCTGTAATGTCGTACGATAAAGAGAGTTTAGACGAATTGTTTGAGAAGCTTAATCATTCAACGCCGATACAAGAAGAAGAATACGTGTCCTATTACGTGCCCAAAGCCTTGAGTGAAACAACAGCACCACCAAAAATTTATGTGCCAACACCTTTAACTACTGGACCGAAGCAACTGACTGTGGAAAAATATCTGAAGAGACAGACAGGATAAACACAACAAGAAAAAAAACCAGAGGAGGAAAAGCAATGAATAGAAGACGAAAATTTGGCGAATTATACAAGGAAATTCATTTAGCAACGGCTGAGAATAAGATAAATTGATAGAAGAATTGAAACAGATAAAAAGCGGCGTATATGACAGTCATACCAAACCTAACAGAAACATATAGACAACTCGCAATTCTAGACCAGAAAAGCAAGGAAAGCATCGTAAAATATAAGCATATCGAAAATAATCTTGGATCTGCAGTGACAAGGACGGAAGTGGAGAACCCAGCAAAAACAAGCACAGTAACAATAATTATAACAAGTATCATGATATATATAGCATATAAGATAAGTCAATATTTTAAGGCATATGTGCATTAGGGCGCACAGTACTTTGAGCCCATACAAAAGTGAGGAATAAATACAAGGAGTTGTTCGATCTTTACGAAATTTGGCATGTTTATTATTTTTTGGCTGCTGATTTCAAAAATTAAATCAGATTTTATGTACATCAAGTATTTACGCCATAAATGAGGTTTAAAAATTAAAAAAACTGAAATTTCCCTATTTTCAATTAAATATTAAAATTATAAAAACTTTTTAGAAAAAAAATAAAAATATATTTTTTAAAATTTTAAGTTCTTAACTTGTTAAAACTGAAAATTTTGTGGCAATATCTTTTTTTTAAAAAAAGATATGCTTATAGTTTGATATGCACTTTTTTCACAAAAATGTTACTTTTCATGTAAAAAAAAATATGTTTTTGCAAAAAAATTTTTTTTGTAATTCTAAATTCACTTTGTATTATTAAATTAAATATTTTTTATTTAATTCATTAAAAGAATAAAAATTAAAAACAAAATAAAAAAATTTATGCCAAAAAATAGGTATTTAAGTAATTATAATAAAGTATAATTTTTGTTTGTATCGACTGTGACCTGAACTGCCATCCATACCCCATTTGCAAATAAGAGTCATTTTATCTGTTGCATCTTTACAGAGCTCTAATACACTTTTAGCTGTAAACCGCAAAAGTGGTTGTAAGCGAACTTCTGCAGTACTTTCCGAAGCTTCAATAGATGGTACTAATCGTTTCTTAAAATTTTGTATCGCATACAAACTCGGAAATAAATTTTTATGATAGACGTTGACAGTGTTGCGCAGAATATTATATTTTTCTTCCGAGAGATCCAAATCTAAGTACAGTGACACAGCCATTTGTACTGATAGACAATTTTGACTGTTAATATTCGAACCATGATTATTTTTTCTTGAAGCAAGTTCTGATGCATATTGTAATTCGTCTTCAGAATAATCAGATAATAAGTGAGCCACTTTCCTTTTTTTCATTTGTTCTGATAACAAATGGAACTCCTTTTCAGGCCTTCCGCGACTTGTGCTTGGTTGCTGAAATGTAAACTTTATTTTTAACTGCGCTAATATTAAATTTTATTTTTACTTGCGTACATTATTTGGATCAGAAATAACAATTGCTTCGGCACTTAACCAATTGGAATACTTTTTAATAAGCTTGCTTTTACTATATCCGCACTGCTTCCACTTCGTTTCCAATTGCAATATAAAAAACTTAATATTTTCATCAATTATTTCTTCACTGTATGGGATTTTACAAATTTTATCTTTAACAAATGACTTCGAAAACAAATATTTATTGCGTGGACCGGCAGAAATCCAACAATTAAATAAATCGTTATTAGTAATAATTATTGGCATTTTAAATTAAAAATCTTTGTAATGTTTTCCAGAGAAAAATACGGTAAAAACAAATATGTTGGCATTAGTAAGCATGAGAATGCCCTACATTTTAACATAAATAGTCATTATTTATTTTTATCCTGTATTTAATAGTAGCATTTTAACAAACAATTACAAAAGAATTCATACTCCAATTACTTTTACTTTTACTTTTACTTTTACAACTTTTACAATAGATTTTCATACTCCAATTACTTTTACAAACATAATAAGTTAAAATCACTATTTAAAGAACCTCTTAAAAAAACAATTTTCTGCAAACTGATACGTCTTACTTTTGAGCGTAGAGTACAATTCATACAGATTACTTTAAAAATGATCTAAGTCTTAATTTTTTTAAAAGTAAATATTTAATGATTTAATAGAATTAAATATACTAGTAAAAAACCTAATGAAAACGATTATTAAAAAAAATGGACTTCATTTGGACGTCATTTTCGAAATTAGTCACCCATAAATATGTTTGTTTACATTTCAAAGGAGTAAACTCCTCACTACATGCTACGTTTATTAGAGGAAAATATGATTTTTTGACCATTTTTCAAAATACGATAACTCTAAAATACGGATAAAAAAGGTTAATATGTTTTGGAATTTTGAAAGAAAAATACAAAAATAACAATATATTTGAAAATAAAACAGATGTTTTACGTGGTTTTTTTTTAATTTGCTCTCAAAAATTGGAAATTTTTGGAAAATATTTACAAAAAAATTTATTTTTTGGCATATTTTAATTTTTTTACTTTCAGCTAAATTTTAAACATATTAAAATTTATTTATTTATACAGTATTTATCTTAAAGAAAAATTAAAAAATAAAAAGAATTGGTCCAAAATTGCAATTTTGGCAATTTTTTCTTTGTAAGATGTGTAAATTACTAATTTCCATTATTTAAAAGAAAATATGATTTTTAGACTATTCTTCAAAACGCGATAACTCCGAAGGGCGGACGCAGGCGGATATCAAATTTTGGAATTTGAAAGATAAATATGTATATTTAAATATATTAAAAAATTAAAGAGATGTTTTTTGATGTTTTTTTTTTATTTTTCTCTCAAAAATTGCAAATTTTTGAAAAATATTTAAAAAAATTTTATTTTTTGTCAATTTTCATATTTTTAGTTTTAGCTTAATTTAAAATATATTAAAATTGATTTTTTTTACAATATTAGTCTTGAAATAAATTTAAAAAACAAAAGAATCGGGCAAAAATTGCGTTTACAGCAATTTTTTTCTTTGCAGGATGTCCAAAATCAAATATTCCACAACAATCAAAATGCATAAAAATGGTTGACGTTAAGGAGCTGTAGAGTATACAAAAATTGTTCAATTGGCAAAAAAATTTGGATTCTTCTTAGTGGAAGTATTTCCAAAAAAACGGTACCAATTTTATTAGGATCTGCCACAACAAAAATCTTGATTTATTCCTATGAGACAAAGTACTGTGGGGCGTATCGAAACATTTAGATCGCATTCTAAGAGGTCTGAAAAGTTCCATAGGGTGGTCAGATTACCCAAAAAAAATTTCAGAAAAAAATAAGGATCTCTTTCCCTCCCGCAAGGACAAAGTTGTTTTTTGAGAAAAACAGTAAAAAATCACGATCTCAAAATACTTTTATTTTTTATTTATACCAAATTTTTTATACCAAAATCCTTGGTTGCAATAGCATTTATGAAGATTCCTCAAATATTTCGATTCTAGTGATAGCCATTCGTGTGATGGTATGGTTTGAAATAGCCTCTAAAAATAAAGTTTTACGTTTAAATTGTCAAAATATTGGTTTGGTGTAATAGTTTTAAGAAATAAACTGCCAGAAATTATATGGCGAAAAAATTCTTCCCATCTGCATCAATAATTGAAATGTATGCAATCGGATAAAATATAATGCTTTTTTTCATACATATTTTTGATATATTTTATTTTAAAATATTAAAAATAAACTTACTTGATCTAAAGCTCGCAATTTAATTCATGTGATTTATACAAAACTTTTAAAATTAAAATATCATCATAAGTTGTATTTTGTTTTTTAATTGCTTACAATATTTTTCAGTATGTGCTTATTTTATAATTTATATTTTAGTTTTAATATATATCAATATACGGAATTCTGACCAGGAATCAATCAATAAATTGCAGCCACTCAAAACCTTCCCAACGATATCTTGAAAGTGAGAATAGCATTTGCAATAATTATGTTTTTTTTTATGTAATTAAAAATAATTAATAAGTAATTAAATAATTAATAAATGCACGAAAAACAGCATTTTCATTAATCCGAATGCAAAAATTTAACATTTGTTTATGCTGAATTGAAGAACTTTTTCATAACTATTATTTCTGACCGTTTATATTTTTTTTAATAAATGGAAATTTATTTATACCAAAAAATTATTTTTATTTTTAATGTCTCAAAAATAATTTACATGAAAAAATAACCCCAATATCTCTTTCCAATCCAAGGTTGTGTCTTTAAACAAATTTTTTTATATCATTGGCTATATTAATAAAAGTAATTTTCACATTAATCGTATTCAATTCCTGCTATCCACCTCGCAGTCCAATTAGCATAGAAGTTGATTGTTGACATATTTTTTCGCCAACTTGTGCGATAATAACTCTAATTAAAATCTTATTTTATAATATTGCAAGTTTTTGTGTCTGGTAACAACATTCGTAGAATAACAAAAAATGCAACACTGCAATTAATATTTTTCCTTTGTGCGAATGAGCATAAAAGCATGGATTTTCCTTGCTTTTGGCGTTTGTTCCTCATGTCTTGCCTTGTTTGCCATTCTTGTGTCGCAGACGTTCGTAATCGCTAGAGCTCACACTCTAGGCATTCGTATCAACAGTGATTGGTAACATGCATTTGCGCATTAATTTAAATGCAGGAAGCACATTCGGTGCTCGTTTATTGACGAGACAATCGAAACGCCATTTGAATGCACTCAAGCTGTTCTCTGTAGTTGAACCTTTTAAGTCAGGTGTTTTAGCAGCTCGGCCAACAACATTAGGTGATGCAATCAGAGTTTCTATAGAAGTAGATACTACAAACAACAGTACGATTATGCATTTTAATAGGTTCCAAAGAGGTAGAGGAAATTAAAATCGAAGTACGCAGAATAGTATTCCTAGTAGAAATTTTGGTAATGGAAATTATAACCATAATTATAATCAAGGCAGGAATAACAATTATATAGCTTGGCAATTTAACAATAACAATAGAGGGTTCGGTAATAATAGAAAGACTAGCAGAAAAAACAGTCATAAAAATAACAGAGGAGTGCATAATTAGGGTGCTCACAGTTTCGTTTTATCTGGTGTGTTATCTTTGCCTACTGTTAACTTGAAAATGTTTTGCCATCTGGTAACTATTTTTGTTTTTGTTTTGCATACAAAATAAAGATCACACAAAATATTACAATTGCCAGGCTTTGAAGCGTGTTTGTCTTATGTGGTAATGTGGTAATGCTGACAGTTGATTTATTTTATTGTTCAGAAAATGGAAGCAGAAGAAATGTAAAGGAAATTGAAATAAATTTGAATAAATTAATGTTGAACTTTGAATTGAATGAACTTTTCTTCTCAGGTGAAGCAGAAGCGTTTGCAAAATGTGAATTTTAAAATTAATATGTTAAGGGGTGCTCACACTTTTAATGAGTTATCTTTCTAAAGTTACCACATATTAACTTTAAAAGGAAACTGTGAATACCTTAAATAATAATTTTAGAGGTAATAATAGTAGAGGAAATAATAACCATTCCCATGGTTACAGCAATAGAAATAACAATAAGGGAAACTAAGTATCCTACGGTATCCGGAGACTGGGTAATTCCTACGTAATAAACTGAAACAAAAAAAATATAGAATTATTAATGTAGCTAGATCTATTGAATTATCCAATTATGTTAATGTGAAGGTAAGTGATAATATAGCAACATTGCCAGTAGATACGGGAGCAGATATATCCTTATGAAAAAGTTATATGTTAAATGATTATATAGACGATAATGCTATTTGTAAAATAAATTTAATAACTAATGAGATAACACGTTCTTTAGGAAGTTCTAATATTACATTAAGATGGGAAGATAGAAAGATAGTACATAAATTTTATATAATGGATGACAAAACAAATTTCGCAGCAGATGGAATTTAGGCAGAGATTTTCTGATCAAGTATAATTGTAAAATAGATTAAGACGTATACACTTACAATAGCGGCTGATGATGAAGAGTTTGTAATACCAATGAACATGCAAATAGTAACTGTTTAAAATATAAAATTCCCGCAAAAGCAGAATCTGTAATAGCTGTAGACATAAATGTTGGTGAAGAAAGCGTAGTGTGTGGTAAAGAAGTTGGAAAAGATGTCTTTTGTAGTGTGCTCTCATTATACACACTGCTGACCCTGAGTTTCGTTGTCATAAACAGCAACATATTGAGTGACTAATAAGTTAGCACTGCATTATCGGCGTGTGCTGCACTCAGTGCATGCGAATGTTTTCATTACTCACTCAATACTGTTGACTGTGCCAAATTATCATTCGTCAAACCAAAAATTTGTTATTTGAATCCTTTCGATGATTCAAATTCAATATGCAAGAACGAAACGCAACATAGGTTATAAGTATATAAACTAACTAGAAAAGTATGACCATAGATTAAGACTATTAAGTAAGTTTTGTAAAAATGTTATAAAAGAGCCGAGGTGGCCAACAATAAATCAGACTTTAATTAACTACACAAGCTGGCAGATCTCTGCCTTGTTAAGTATATTTTAAACGTCTCTGTTTGCCTTGGACATAGTTCAAGTCGGCAAACACTGCAGTCTATAGCGAAGGCAAACTCTGCCGCTATAACAAAATAAAACGATCCTTAAATAAAATATAACATGGCGATCCTGCCACTCCGACTTGGAGTCCTGTTAAAATCCTTTTTTATGGTGCATCGAAATTTTATTGATGGACGAGTACATCTCGCAGCCGACAACAATAGCATTGAAAATACCTGTTCCAGTCTATGTGCCACTACGCATCGGTCCAAAGGCACTGACGATAGAGGAGTACCGAAAACGCCAACTCCAACGAACCGAAGAAAAGCTGACAGCATACCCAAAAGTGGACATACCGAAAATACAAAAAAAGCGCGGTGGGTTAAAAGTTAAACTTCGAAAACGCCTGGCGCACCTTTTGGCCATCACTCGAAAAGAACAACAACCAAGCTGGGACATCTCAACTGCGATATGGGCAGAAATTGACAATATCCGCAGGCAGCTCAACACAAAAAATAAAATAAATGTACGTTCCTTTCGTGGGCACTATTTTGGCAACATCAGGAGCGGTAGTCAATTTACAAACAGAAGACGCAGAGATGGTGCAAGAAGAGATCGTGATGATGAACGCTAACAACAACAACAGCAGCAGTAACAGCAACAAAACCGACACAATTAACATTATTGAAATAATATGTCTTGTTTTTATAGTTATAGTTATAGTTATAGTTATAGTTATATTGCATTACAAAGCTGTGTATTTTAAAAAATACTTAAAAAAAAACCATTAAGCAGAAACTTAAACATCAACACAACAGTATAATGTAAATTCATCTTAATAATTATGCAAACAAAACAACAACATAAATATTTTGTAAAATACACCACAAATGGAAAAAATAGTTAAAGAGATAGAAAGAATTTATAAAAATATAAGAAAAAGTTATGCTAGAGGTTACACAAGAGCCACATTAATATCAAAACAACAACAGCTAGAAGCTTTATGAGAACAGTTTGACTTATTAGCAAGTCAAAACAAAGATAGCAAAGAATTAGTAGCCTTAAAATTAGAGTTCAGTAACATTCATTTAAATTCCCAAAAATTAATTTTAGAACAACTTAAAACAGCTGAAGACCATAATGAATTAGAAGAAGAAGAAGAACAAGAAGAAGAAGTAGAAGAAGAAGAAGAAGAAAAATCTGATACAGAACAAACACCAATAATGGCATCCTTTAACTTAGAAACTGCCTCAAAGGCATTGCCCACTTTTTCAGGCAACTTTAATGAGTTAGATAGTTTTCTCATTACAGCTGAATTAGTAAATAAAACATTAAGTATTGAAGGTAAACTAGATTTTTTACATTATGTTTACCATGCAAAATTAACAGCTAATGTGCGCACCTCATTGGGTAGCTATTTGAAGCCATCAAGTTTTGAAATTTTAAAACAACAGTTGAAAGCTAGATACAAAGACAACACAACCATAGCTCAACTACAGACTAGACTTAACAATTTACAACAACGGAACTTACGAATAAACACCTACAAAGAACAATTACTAAATATAATAGAAGGTTTAAACAGACTAGGAGTTGAGAGTTTAGGAACGCAAGCGACAGAAGCCGAGAAAAACGTCATAATAAAATGCAATAACAAAATTGCACTCGATGCATTTAAAAAGGGACTGAATGAAAACTTAAAAACAACCATTTACGCGGCGCGACCAAAAGATTTATTAGAAGCAACAGAATTAGCACTCGAACTCGAAAATGAGTCAAGGACTCCTCCAAATACAATAATGCATTTTCAACGGTCATTTAATCAACATCAAAACAATGTCAATAACCGCAGTAATATGAGACAGAATTTAAGCACACAACGCAATTTCAATTCATTCAATTCGAACAATAGGCACAATGAACCCAGAAGGTATAACAATAATTTCAACCAAAATTACAATCAAAACGATTACTATGACAGAAATTTGAACCACAACAACAACGTCAATAGAAACCGTAACAACAGTAATCGTTCTAACCAAAACAGAAACAGCAACCAAAACAGAAATGAAAACAACAACAGCAACTATAATGGCAACAGATACACAAATAACCAAACAAACAGAAACATACGCATAATACATAATGAGGGACACTACCATGGCTCGGAAGACACGGTTTTTCCAGACAGCCAAAAGTAAAGATTTTAAAATTTCGGATAAAAATTCTAATTTTATAAAAATAAAATACAAGAACAACATTTTGACTTTTCTCATTGACACAGGTACTGACATTTCTTTATGCAAGCTTAGTAAAAAACTGAATGACGATTTTTATAACCCTGACGAAAAATGTAAGTTAACTGGCATTACAAACGAAGAAATTTTTTCATTAGGTAGCATAAATCTAAAACTTAATTTTGGAGAGGAATCTTGCGAACAATTGGTAAATTCAGAATTTCCAATCGAAACCGATGGTATATTAGGCAGAGATTTTCTGAATAAGTTTCTTTGCAAAATTGACTATGAAACATTCGTTATTTAAATTTTAATTAATGAGTCACATATAATATTACCAATGCACTCGAAATCACATAACACACTAATAATAAAAGTACCACCAAGAACAGAAATTATTCAACCGATCAGATTACAACTAACCGAAGATAAGGTGATTTTTAATAAAGAGATACAAGAAGGTATTTTTCTCAGTAATTCAATAGCTCCGAAAAACGGCATGACACACCTAAAAATTTTAAATACAACAAATGACGAAGTAATATTAAATGGTATTGAGCTGGAAACTGATTCTTTAGACAAATACGACATTTTAAATTATAATAGCAAAAAACATACACACTCACAAAAACGTTTAAGTAAGATCTTGGAAACATTAGACATACAATGTAATGACACAAAAATTAAAGATAAACTACATATTATTTTCAAAAAATACCAAGACGTATTCCACCTAGATAACGAACCTCTAACAACTAATAATTTTTATAAACAACACATCACGACATCAGAAAACATACCAGTATACATCAAAAACTACAGACTGCCACACATTCAAACAGACGTGATAAATGAACAAGTTCAGAAAATGCTAAAGGACGATATTATCGAACCATCACTCAATCCATACAATGCTCCACTCCTTCTAGTACCAAAAAAGAACACGGAGGACAAAAAGAAATGGAGACTTGTGGTAGACTTTAGAAAGTTAAACGACAAAATTGTCAATGACAAGTTCCCTTTAACAAGACTAGAAGATATTCTAGACAAATTAGGTAGAGCTAAATGGTTCTTAACACTCGATATGACCAGTTCATTTCATCAAATTGAACTAGAGAACGAATCACGACCTTTGACAGCTTTTTCTACGACAAACGGACATTTTCAATTTAAACGACTACCTTTTGGACTAAAGATCTCTTCAAACAGTTTCCAACGGATGCTCACTATTGCACTCACAGACTTAGAATCAAATGCTTTTCCTTACGTGGATGACATAAATCACCCCAACCAAAATCTAATAAAAGTATTAGAAAGGCTTCAAAGACATAATTTGAAATTAAATGCGGCCAAATGTTGTTTTTTGCGTCCTGAAGTAGTATATTTAGGACATCTTATCACAAGTGAAGGAGTCAGAACCGACCCAGCTAAATACGATACTGTAAAAAATTATTCAACTCCGAAAAACACAGATGACGTTAGGCGATTCGTTGCATTCTGCAACTACAATAGAAAATTCATTCTAAACTTCGCAGATATTGCAAAGAGCCTAAATACACTCTTAAAGAAAGGCACAAAGTTTACGTGGTCGGAAGAACATCAAATAGCTTTCGACACATTGAGAGAAAAATTAATAACTCCACCTTTATTACAATACCCAGATTTCAGCAAACCTTTCATTCTAACAACTGATGCTTCAAATTAAGCCTTAGGCGCTATACTATCGCAAGGCGAAATAGGCAAAGATCTACCAATATCTTATGCCAGAAAATTTCTACAAAAGCACGATTTGAATAAACAAAAGTCATTGAGAAAGAATTATTAGCTATACACTGGGGAATTAACTTCTTCAAACCATACCTTTACTGTAGAAAATTCACTGTTATAACTGACCACAGACCACTAATCTCGTTATTCACTCTCAAAAACCCTTCCTCAAAAATGACGCGGATTCGACTAGAGCTTTGTGACTATGACTATGACATAATATACAAAAAAGGTAGCATCAACACTAACGCTGACGCACTCTCAAGAATCCAACTGGACTCTGAAACTTTAAAAGAAATGATACCACAAGAAAATGATGACAAGATAAAAAGAACGTTAATTATTACAAGAGGCATGGCAAATAAAGAAGCCATTAAAAATAATGAGGCAAATGATAATAGCAATGAAAAAATCTTTGTAGATGGTGACAATACCCAGAGTTCTGATCAACTTCTGATATGGGATTGTATATCCATTAGTGACGTCAAGAATATGAAGAACTTAAAGTTTTATATGGCCAATAATAATGAAAGTAAAGTACATATTGAAAGTAATATAGTGCACGTAGCGATTAGCGATAATCCATCGAAACCAGTTTCGTTTTCGGAGAAGCTAAGATCTAAGCATAATAATTTAAAAATGCATGCGGGATACAGCGATAATTCAACGAATCTAGATTCGATTTTGAAGAAACTGATATCTAAAATGAAAAATAAGAATATTGAAGAACTAGCGCTAGCCAACAATGATAAAATATTTAAATTGTATACAAATAAAGAATTTAAAGAAGCTTATACAAAGATAAAACAAAATATTCAAAAAGGAAAAAATCCTCAAAGTCCTCAATTAAAAATACTAATTTATGACCCACAAAAAAGGGTGCAAAATGACCTTACGAAATTCAAACTAATCAACGATTACCATAACACAGGCCACCTAGGTGTCAGAAAAACACTAATAAAACTAAAACAAAGATATGTTTGGAAAAACATGGGCAAAATGGTAAAGAACTTAGTGTCACGCTGTGATATATGTGCCAAAAGTAAACAAACACTTCACACAAAAGAACCACTCACGCTAACAGACACCCCTAGCAATAGTTTTCAGACATTGTCAATTGACACTGTAGGACCATTACGAATTTCAAACGAGTACCGCTACATACTGACAATACAATGCGAACTGACAAAATTTGTAATTGCACACCCAATGTTGACAAAAGATGCAGACACTGTTGCAAGAACATTTGTTGAGCAAGTAATTCTAAAATATGGCCACTTTCAAGTGTTGAAATCAGACAACGGCACTGAATTCAAAAATGAACTAATGCGCAAAATATGCAAGCTTTTGATGATCGAACAAATACTTTCGACACCATACCATCACCAGACAATAGGCTCTCTCGAAAGAAACCACAGGGTGCTAAACGAATTTTTATTGACAACAGCTACTGACCACGAATGGGACAAGTGGATCCCATACTTCACATTTACGTACAACACGACCTCACACATAGACACAGGATACACACCACATGAATTAGTATACGGAAAACTAGAGTCATTACCAAATGACATTTACAATTCACAAACAAGGTTTTATGATTTACAATTCACAAACAAGGTTTTATGATTTCGAAAGTTACCTGAGCGAGATGCGTACTTGGTTGAATTTTGCTCTAAATAAGGCAAAAGAAATGCTCATACGAGCTAAACAAAAGCGTACTAATAAGAATTTGGACTACACAAATACACTAAGAGCAGAAATAGGAGATTTAGTTTTACTTAAAATAGAAGATAGGAATAAACAACAATTACCGTATAAGGGCCCATTTAGAATATTAGATAGATTAGGAGTTAATACTGTAATAGATTATAATGGAGTACTTAAGAAAGTACACAATAACCAACTAAAACCATATAAGGCAATAATTTAATACTTTAGCAAGATATTTAGTCAAATACATTGAAACCAAAAAAATTTTATATAACACTATATCATATATATTTTTATCTTATTTTAATACTCTTTTATTACATATATATGAGAATAGATGACGCGTTTAAGAAAAATTATTGTTACCCCTAATTTTACTCTTAAGGATGAGGGTGTAGTGTGCTCTCATTATACACACTGCCGACCCTAAGTTTCGTTGTCATAAACAGCAATATATTGAGTGACTAATAAGTTAGCACTGCATTATCGGCGTGTGCTGCACTCAGTGCATGCGAATATTTTCATTACTCACTCAATATTATTGACCGTGCCAAATTATCATTCGTCAAACCAAAAATTTGTAATTTGAATCCTTTCAATGATTCAAATTCAATATGAGAGAGCGAAACGCAACATAGGTTATAAGTATATTAACTAACTAAAGAAGTATGACCATAGATTAAGACTATTAAGTAAGTTTTGTGAAAATGTTATAAAAGAGCCGAGATGGCCAACAATAAAGCAGACTTTAATTAACTACACAAGCTGGCAGATCTCTGCCTTGTTAAGTTTATTTTAAACGTCTCTGTTTGCCGTGGACATAGTTCAAGTCGGCAAACACTGCAGTCTATAGCGAAGGCAAGCTCTGCCGCTATAACAAAATAAAACGATCCTTAAATAAAATAAAACACTTTGTAGCAAAAACAATAATTCCAGCATTAGGTGTGAAGCATGTAAAAGTTTTAAACACTACTGAGGAAGATATTTGGTTGCGATAATTAACACTTGAAATAGAAAAAATGAAAAATTATGAAATATTGTATTTTAATAACAACTTACCATATGATAATAGGTTTAAAAAAGTTCAATAGGAGTTCAAGATAGATAAACTTGATAAGCAGACGAAAGAATCAATATAAGAAATTTGCATTGATTATCAAATAATTGTTCATGTGGAAGGAGAGATTTTAACGAAAAATAATTTCTATGAACAAAAGATATCAACAGTTGATAAATCACCAGTATACATTAAAAACTATAGAATGCCACATGCCAATTTACAAGAAAAAGAAAAACAAGTGGGTAAACTGTTAGATGAAGACATAATTGAACCTTCCGTTAGTCCTTATAATTCACCACTGTTAACAGTTCCGAAGAAGAGCACAGGTGAGGAGAAGAAATAGGGGCTAGTAGTTGATTGTAGATCTTTGAACAAAAAAGTTATGAATGACAAATTCCCATTAACTAGGCTAGCAGATGTTCTTGACAAATTAGGTTAAGCAAAATATTTTTCAACTTTAGATATGACACGTTCATTTCATCAAATTCCGTTACATGCAAAGTCGAGACCATCAACAGCTTTTTCAGCAGATTCTGGGCATTTCCAATTCAAACGTTTACCTTTTGGATTAATAATTTTAACGTTTTTAGAGAATGCTTTCACTATCACTTAGTGAGAGTAACAATATTGACGCGATGTAGGGGCTTAAGTTGCAATGACACAATGCTGCCGGTTGGAGTAGTTCCTCCCTGTAGGGCTCAGCAGAGCCTGCAGCTTTTGTGAAGCGATGAACTAAAAGTTACTCCCCCCTAATCCAGGGTGTCATGCGCACCGTGCCCATTGGATGGTTTGCAGTCAGGAGGTTTACCGACTGTATTGGAACGGAGCCTTCATGATAACAGGCCGCCTCATTAAGTAACTGTGGCCTTACCATGGTATGCGGGCTCTGGCATGGTCGACCACACTTTCCCAGCCATAACACATAGACTGCGACGCTTTTGTCCTCGGACACGAGCTACCGTTCGAATCCTAAAATATGAGTACAAACACAAAAAAAAAAACACAACAAACAAGAAGACTTGCGGGGAGTCACCGCAAGCAGAGCAGCAGACCTGATGGAACAGAAATTCCACGAAGAAGGTCAACGGCAAGGCACCAAACTTAGGAGAAATCCTCCTCCGCCAGCCAGAATTCAAGTCAATAGGACTGCACGCAGCAATGATCAGGTGGAGCACAGAATCCATAATGACCACAGACACTGCAGCACACAGATTAGGAGGCACCCGTTCGGCAAAGATCGAGTGGAGCATACCATCCACAGCGGTCAAAGGCCTAGTACCAGCCACCTAAGAAAAACTGCGAGCCCCAGGAGATCACATCCTGTCAAAATGCCCCCGGAAGAACACCGGGAAGATACGACGTCGGCTCCAAAAAGTATCCCAATTACGGAAACCGCGTCAACATCCAAGGATGCGGCACAGAAAAGGGAAACAGAAGAAGGGCAAAAATACAAGCCCTTCCACAGTAGACGTCGCCGTGTCCACCTCCCTCAGCGCGGGAAGCCAGGAGGGCTAGACGACCCACTAAGAGTCGGCCTAAGTGGAGAAGGCGTAAGATGGTATCTGCGCTATCTGGAACAGGGCATGGCACCCGAAGTAGCTCATGAAAAAGCGGTAGAGCATCGGGGTAAAGCTGGCGAAGTACCGGTACCAGAGGCAACGAAGAGGAGCTGCAGCGAGATAACGCCTCCTCAACGTCCAGAGAGCAAGAAGGTCAGAATAGCTCCTGGAAGCAACAGTAAGTCAGTGCCAGGAGCTAAGGTACCCGAGCCAGAACCACAGAAAAAGAGAATAAGCTATGCAAGCATAACCAAGGGCATCCAAATATCGGTTCTGCCCAAAGAATACCCCCGGCAAATGCTAAGTCCGGATGAGCTTTCGGAGCTAGAAGAAGCCATACAGAAGCGAAGTAGTGAAGAGTTGGTCCACCAAGCTACAGTTTGAGGGAATTCACTTCCTTCCGGGCATGTTACTGGTCGACTGTTCGAATCCCTCAACAGCAGAATGGCTGCTAGCAGCAGCACCAAAGCTCAAGCACTGGAAAGAGCTAGAACTTATGGCTTGCCTAGGGGAGGAGGTCCCAAAAGGGCATACTGTTAGGATGTTCTTGCCAAGAAGTTCAAGTACGGAGATCAATAGATCGATGGGACTAATTGCCGCCCAGAACGATGGTCTCAATACAAAGTATTGGAAGATATTGAGCTCTAAGGATGAGGGAAGTGGGCACATGCTTACGTTCTCAATAGATAGGGAGTCACTTGAGACTATCAAGTCAAGAGGCTCAACTATAAGCTTCCGCTTTGGAACCATTCCGGTGTTGGGCACAAAATCGCCACCAACGACCAAACCGTTCAAAGCAGCAACATCCACAGCTACAGCGCCTTCCAATGAAGGGAAAGACGCAACGCCACCAATACAACTAACTGGTGAAGTTGTTACGGAGAAGTTCGCCTCCGTCTCGGTCATCAACGCAACACCTTCAATTGGAGATTAGGCAGAGGGCATGAACCTCGCTGCTCTCTCGATTGATAATAAGAGCGAACCTCTAACAGAGGTAGGAGGAACGCTGCCTGAAGAAGAACGGGGCAGCAGCCCGGTGCTATGATCAGCACAGTAACCAGCACGAAATGTGCCCAGGTGAACCTCCATCATGCAAAAGCTTCATCGGCAGTTATTGCTCGGAGGTTCACCACAGAACAACTGGGCTTCGTGCTGATCCAAGAATCCTGGTGCTACAGGGGAAAAGTCAGTAGCCTCTACTGCAAAGAGGGTCAGGTAACTTGGGACCAGAGAACAACCAATCCCAGAGCATGTATTCTAATGCAGAAAAATATTAACTATATTTGTCTTTCAGAATTTATGACGCGGGACCTATCAGTTATCGAGACTCACATCGAAACTAATGGCAAGCACCGCGCCATTGTGATCGCATCCGCTTACTTTCCTGGGGACGATCTCAACATTCCCCCAGCGGAGATAAAAAGACTTGTGGAGCACTGCAGGAAAGAGCAACTTCCACTACTCATCGGCTGTGACGCCAACGCACACCACACAATTTGGGGAAGTACCGACGTCAACACCAGAGGTGAGTACCTTTTAGAATTTCTTTTAAGTAGTAATCTAGACTTTTGGGGGTAACACCTACCTTTGTGACTAGGGCTAGAGAAGATGTCTTAGATCTCACCATAGGAAGCCCAGATGTTGGGGATATGATTAGGGAATGGAGGGTATCAATGGAACCTTTAATATCTGACCATAGAATAATAGAGTTTAGATTTGGGGCAAAATGTCAAGAGATAGAACCCAAAAGAAACCCAAGAAATACCAGTTGGGACACATACACCAACACCCTGAAAGAAAACCTACAGAACGTAAAAGCTAGGAGTAGAATTAGTAACATCCTAGAACTTGAATGCTATGTAGAGCAGGTAAACAATGCAGTATATAATGCCTACGAATCTAGCTGTCCAACAGGGCACAAGGCAAGAACAAAACATACTCCTTGGTGGAGCGCTGAGCTGACCAGACTCCGGAAGAAGGTGCGATGCAGCTTTAATGCCGCAAAGCGCAACGGAAAATGGCACAACTACACGGCGACTCTGACGGAGTATAATAAAGATATAAGGAAAGCTAAAAGACAGAGCTTTAGAACTTTCTGTGAACACATTTCTTCCACGCCAGCAGCAGCCAGGATACACAAAGAAATAGATAAAGGCAGAGTGGAGACAAGAATGTCACTTTTATTGCCGGACGGAAGCTATACGCTAAGAGAAGATCAACGAGCCAGTCACCTTCTAGAAACTCATTTCCCGGGCAGCACACCAGTAACTGAGTATGAGACGGCAGACAGGCAAATTGCTCCAAATCAAGAAGAATGGAAACTCGCAACGAGCATTTGTGCTAAGGCTCGTTTAGATTGGGCACTCAGAACCTTTCAACCATTTAAATCAGCAGGTGTAGACGGCATCTTTCCTGCACTTCTATAAAAGGGCGCAGAAACTATATTGCCCCACCTAGTCAAAATAACTAGAAGCAGCCTTGCGCTGGGCTATATCCCAAAGAAATGGAGAAGGGCCATAGTCACCTTCATACTAAAAGTATGGAAAACAGACTACACGCTACCAAAGTCGTTTATACCCATTAGCCTTACCTCATTTGTACTTAAAACAATGGAAAAGGTAATAGATAACTATATAAGAACTGAGATTCTGGAGAAGGCGCCAATGCACCCATGCCTACATGCGTATAGGGCAGGTAGGTCTACAGAATCTGCCCCATACCAGCTGGCTAGTAACATCCAGTCGGCTCTCAAAAACAAAGAAATCGTACAATGTGCCTTTTTAGACATAGAAGGAGCCTTTGATAATACTTCTCACGAGGCTGTGAAGAAGTCTTTACATAAAAAAGGAGTAAATGATATGCTCAGCAGATGGATATGCCAAATGCTTAGCACTAGAACTGCAGAAACAAAAGTGGGTAACACCACTTTAAGAATCAAAACAACAAAAGGCTGCCCACAAGGCGGAGTCCTTTCTCCACTGCTGTGGAGTCTTGTTGTGGACGAATTATTAACGATGCTAACCGAGAATGGCATTAAATGTTAGGGTTACGCAGACGACATCGCCTTAATAGCGAGAGGGAAGTTCGAGGATACACTCTGTAACCTGATACAGAGAGGACTGTCAGTAACAAAAGAGTGGTGCTACACAGTGGGATTAAGTATCAACCCAGCGAAAACCACCATAGTACCTTTTACTAACAAAAGAAGCCTGCTAAACCTCCGAACAATGAGAATGGATGGCACTGAAATTCCCTTCAAAGGAGAAATAAAGTATCTGGGACTTACACTAGATTCAAAGCTTCTCTGGAGAAGACATGCAGAGGTAACTATAAACAAAGCAACGCGCGCACTAATGATATGTAGGAGCCTGGCGGGGAAAAGCTGGGGTTGTAACCCAACAATTCTCCGCTGGATGTATACCATGATGGTGAGACCCATCCTCACCTATAGTGCAATAGCATGGGCTGAGAGAACCAAGCTAACCACAATGAGGAATATGCTAACAAAGGTGCAGAGACTGGCCTGTGTATGCATCACAGGGGCCATGAGGACATGCCCTACAGCAGCACTAGAAGTAATTCTGGACCTAACACCCTTACACCTTGTCATAGAGGGAGTAGCCAAGCGAACTCTGTTGTGCATTGCAAAAGAGGGGACAAGTTTAGGTAAAACTACTAGCAGTAGATAGAAGGAGGATATTGCAAAGCACACTCCCTACATCGATCTACCAAGAGACGATATAGTAAAAAGGTATAACTTCGAAAAACACTTCGGAATTAAGCTTAGTACCAAGAAAGAGTGGGACAGCGAGATGATATCGCAAGTCAAGAAACCACACAGTATAGTATGGTATACAGATGGGTCCAAGACATTGGAAGGTATAGGCGCAGGGGTGTACGGGCCAAGAACCAAGCACTCTGAACCTATGGGGACAACACCCAGTATCTTCCAAGCAGAAATCCTAGCAATACAGCTGTGTGCACAATTCAATCTGGACCGGAAATACAAAGGTCAGGATATAGTTGTGATGTCAGACAGCCAAGCAGCAATCAAAGCATTAGTCTCCTGTGAGATATCATCGAAAATAACATGGGATTGCCTTACAAAACTCAACGAACTAGGCAAGAATAACACTGTTACTATACTTTGGGTCCCAGGACACAAAGGTATACAGGGCAACGAAGAAGCCAATGGTCTAGCGCGACAGGGTGCAGCCACAAAATTTATAGGACCAGAACCATTCTGCGGATTGGGCACACATTCTATAAAAGAAGAACTAAGAAGGGAGGAGAGGTATAAACGTTCAAACCTCTGGAAAAGCCTCCCAAAGCTAAGACAATCCAAATTGCTCCTCAAAGATTTTAACACTCGGAGAGCAAAATTGTGCATAAGCTTAGGCAAACCGAATCTAAGGATTCTAACGGGGTTCCTTACAGGACACTGTAAACTAAAATACCACCTGATGAAATTGGGCATAGAGACCGATAGTAACTGCCGTTTCTGTGAAGAAGCAGAGGAGACTCCAATACACCTACTCACAAACTGCGACGCCATGGCTCGCAGACGTAAGCTAGCACTAGGGAACTACGAGCTGAGTCTAGAGCAGGTTTCATCCCTTGAACCTAAGAATATTCTCAAATTCATTAGAGAAATAGGGCTGGATGGAATTCTGTAATCTGAAACCCAGCGGAGTCTTGAGAAGGAGGTACAATAGATCTAGTTTAGGTCGCAGTACGCATCTCCACCATATAACATTAACATCACTTAGTGGTTTGCAATCTTCAGCATTTTTATATGTTGATGATATAATAGTTTTTGGTTTAAGTTTAAAGGAACATAATGAAAATTTGATAGAAGTTTTTAAAAGATTACGTAAATATAATTTAAAATTGAATCCAGATTAATGCAATTTTCTAAGACCAGAAATAGTATATCTTGGGCACTGAAACTGATGTCACCAACCGTATTAAGTTACTCAGATTTTTCAAAACCTCTTATATTGACGACAGACGCTTCAAATTATGCGCTAGGAGCTGCACTTTCTCAGGGAGAAAATGGTAATGATAGACCAATAGTATATGCAAGCAAATCACTTAACAAACATGAGCTAAATAAAGCAGTAATTGAAAAAGAATTGTTAGCAATTCATTGGGGAATAAATAATTTTAGACCATATTTGTATGATAGAAGATTCAAGTGTATATAGACCATAGGCCACTAGTTAGTTTATTTACTCATAAAGATCCATCTTTAAAGATTAACCAGAATAAGGGTAGATTTAATGGATTATGATTTTGACATCATATTCAAACAATATAGTATGAATACGAACGCTGATGCGTTATCAAGGATAGAATTAAGTTCAGTAAAATTAAAAGAAATGTAAATGTTCTGATGAGAGCAATGAAGAATAAAAAAAGAAGTGATACAATAAAAGAAATACCCCGGGACACATCGCCAGTGAAGACTGATCATCTTCATATATGGGAGTGTACATCAATGTCTGATACAAGAGGAGTAAAAAAGTTACAAATTTTTTATATGAAAAAAATTAAGAAAGGCCAGAATTGTGGAATATATGAATTTAAATATATGAATTTAATATGTTGCATGTGAGATACAATCATAAATCATTATCAGAGTTAAAATTGATTTTGAAAAAATTACACAGTGACTCTAAAAACAGATTTTTGGTAAAAGAACAGGATCTTGCTATATAGGTTCGATACTATGATCAAAGGTGAGTAAAACCCTAGCAGGGTTTCGTGAGTTTGGCGAACGTTTTCTTTTTATGGCCCATTTTATATAGTGGGTCTTAGTGATTTTGACAAAAAAAAGTATAATTAGTTTTTGTTTAATAGATCCGTCAGATTTAAAGATATCAGTTAACTATCTTTGGAAAAGTTATAGCTTACAGTCTAATAAATAAGTCTTAAGAACAAAACATATTCATAAAATTATTTGTTTCAATCTTTTTTTTTTTTAAAAATGTGAAATTTTTTTTAATTTTTTCACTTTTTTGGTCGTAACTTGAAGGCAGTCCAAATTTTTCCTATACTATTTTCAACAAAATTGTAGCTTTAAAAATACTAAACGACTCTTGTTAATATGATGATGTGATCTGAACGTGTGTCTACACTACTTAATAAGCTTAAAAAGATAATTTATTTAATAAATAATGAAAAAATATGAATATTTTATATGTAAAAAAATATTTTATGACCATAACTCCTAAACTTAGCATATTTTCAACTTTTTAAATTCAGCTTATTTGTAGCTAAAAGGATTGTGAATAATTCTTGTGAACATATCTATGTGTCTTGAATGCGTCCACATTACTTAAAAGCTCAAAGAGATGATTTTTTTTTTAAAATATACATAAATGATAATAGATGTGTTTTGGAGCCGTTGTTTAGCTTACCTACCTCGAAGAACCAATAAATATATTCTATATTTCCATAGAAATAAAACACACACTTTTTATAGTTGGAAACATTTACAAAAATCAATTTTTATTCGTGTAATTTTTGGCATCATTCACATTAAGCAGCAAGTCTTACAAGTCTTTACTGCTCAAAAAATCATCATCAGAGTCCTGATAAACTTCAATGTCACTCTGGGGATCTTCTTCTTCACCATCCACTTCCATGTGGTCAACTTCAGCATCTCGTGCGCCAGTATATTTCAGCCATAATGGCGTCAGGGGATCCCTTCCTTCGATATCTGAATTTAAGCCAGCTCTTTATTATAAAATTGATAAATATGTAAATATATAGGTACAAAGAGATGTTATTACCTTAATTCTAATGGCAACGCCGTTTGGTGGAACATTTCGCCTTGCTCATCTGATTCCGTTGGAAGCTAACTACTAAAGTAGTCCAAGTGATGATTCAACTAGTGGATTTTTAAATGTCCACATGTCCATCTTCGTCTTTCAAACGGTTGAAAGAAACCACAGAGTTTTAAATGATTTTTTAATGACAATGAATGGTGAAGACAACTGAGACGAAGTTTTACCCTACTACACTTATCGTCTAATACTACACCTTATAGTGCAACGAAATACACACCATATGAAATAATCTATGGTAAATTATGTGATCTACCATGTGAAATAATCACCAACAAAGAAATATTTTATGATTTAGAAAATTATATAAATGAATTTAAGATAAAACTCAGATATGCACATAATAAAACTAAAGAAAATTTATTAGAAAATAAATATAATGTATTAGAAAAACAATAACATATTAATAAAGCAAATTTTAAAATAGGAATTTACGTATATATAAAAGTTGGAAAGAAGAAGAAGCTGGATAAACCTTTCCTTATAAAATAATATCATAAATTGGACCAAATAGTACTTAAAGTATGGATAATGTAAAAAGAAATGTACACAATAATAACCTCATAAGAGCAAGAAATATGTAATATAAATTTTGAAAATAATTTTGTCATTTATGATAACAAAATCATTTTGTTTAAAGGGTAAGGGTGTTATGCGCATAACAAACAAATATATAAACAATAGTATTAAAACGTGTAAGAATAAAATAAACAAAACACCTAGTCACAACCAAGGTCAGAACCTTGAAATGCTGAGCACATGTGAATGCAATACGATCTTGGTAAATAGCGACAAAGAAACAATTACAGAAAATAAATAAAAAAAAAATTTTGAATGAATCATAAATTAGCTAGTGGGTCAACGCGAGCGGCCACTTCAGTTTGAAATTTAAAATAATAAAAGACAAGATCATATTGCAGTGTGCACATGTGGGTCAGCATTCACTCAGAGAAATATTTGTTCATATTGACTAATTCCTAGGTTTAGTTGATAAATATTTTGTCAATATACAGTCAACAAAAGCTTTTGTCAATTGGATTTAAGGAAATAAGTTGAAATCATATTGACAAAATTGTATTTTGTTTATTTGATAAATGGTTACTGCAATTTGATATAAGCCTTTATCACGAATATCGCGTTTTAATTGTTGATTTGATAAAACAATCTGTCAGTATGAATACAGAATATTTCAACATGAAAAAATGGTTTGTTGAATAGAAAAATGCTTTTCTGTTGAAAACAAATGTTTTCTTATACTAAATTTAATACAAAAATGTTTTGTTGTTCTAATAAAAATATTTTATTACATTTTATATATTTATAATAAACATATTACATTGGACATATAGTAAGCACATTAGTTATAAATATAATTCTGGAATTCACAAAGGTTGATATTATCCATGCTATTCGTTATTAGCGCTGTTTACATTATTATAAATCACAGTTTGTTAACATTGCTGCTCACATTGTGAATTGTTATAGTGTGAACAGCAGTAATAACGAATAGCACGGATAATCTCAACAAATAATGGAAATAAATAATAATGTAGTGCAAATAAATAAATAACCAAAACTCCAGCCGAATTCATTGGAAAAGAACTCAATTTGTAGTCACCGCTAATGATAAATGCATTTAGAAACTCAGCCAAAAATGTAGAAGTTCCTCATATGTCGAAGTTGCATTGTAGAAAAATTGGTGCACAAGAAAAATTTATTTCACAAGATCATATTTACTTTTTTACTATTTAGGGTAATTAGCTTCCACAAACTTAAAAAAATTGCACTGGACTTTTAAGCTTTCCCGAATTTTATCTCCCTTACTTTATTTTGTACTTGATCTAAAAAGGCAAATGACGCCACCAAAATTACAAATACTTCTTTCTGTTGTCATGATTAAAGGTTTTTTGAAATTGATAATCCATTTTATCATTATGAAATGGAAATTTTGTCCATTTGACTCGATCGATTATCAATAATATTCATTATATCTTCAGTATAACAAATCTATTTCTCAAGCCAACAAAGTAGTTTGTTAAAATTATTTATTAAAATGATGAAATTTTATTCCGATTGATTGACGAGTCTGTCAGCGTGAATAAGCTTAAATCAAGTTAACAAACTTATATTTCAAGCTAGTAAAACAATTTTTTCAAAACAACGCATTGAATTTGTTGCTATTTTTAATCAAATGGATAAAGTTTCTTTTGAATTGACGAAAAAATAATGCATTATTGATAAAATTCAATTGATTGAACAATTTGGTTTTGTTAGGGATTAATAAAAGTTATGTATCAATTTTACCAAGAATATTTCTTTGAGTGTTGAGGAAAGGTGTAAAAATAATATTTCATAAGAATTGTTAGATGGAGTAGGACATCTGATGATATGATTGTTTTCATAATTGTTATTTCTTAAATCTTGATATAACAATATTAAATCAATCAGAGTAAATAAGAACCACTGAGAATTTGAACTATGTCATTTAAAAGTGCATATTTAAGCATTTCTTTGCATATATATTTTGTGCTTGGGCTCTCTTGGTCAATTTGATTTTTTTAAATATTCATTAAATTAAAAAATTTTAATAATATTTAATTTTCCCAACGTTTTGAAGGTTACTTTCCTTCTTCTTCAGGGGATTATATATTTTATTAAACACTGTAAACACAAGAATACATATTTAAGGTATTCACAAGGTGTGCTATCATGTCATATTGTCATATTGCCCTAAAATTGTACAACTAAAATTTACAAGATATAAAAATGCAAATAAGAAATAGTTGTTTGATTACGACACTTCAATAAACATAGCTTTCAGACTTGTAATATAATAGCACTTTTTTATATGGAAGGCAACAATAAAATGTTTAAACTAGTGTAAAATCTTAGGACAATATGACATTATGACATGATAGCACATCTTGTGAATACCCTAATTATATTTTAAATTTTTCTAACAATTAATTATTTAACAAGAAACTCACATTTAATTTAGCATTATTTTAATAATATGACACATAACAAATCGAACTTAATTTAAACATTTGGCACAAACAATTAAACTGAACTTTTCAAAGGGTTACTAAGCAATAAAATAAACATAAATTACAGCTGATTTTGTTCTAAAATAACCATGTAGCTGGAACAGATGTTGTCTTTGTCTTCTTGATGGTTCATTGTTTTTGTTGACTTTTCTTGTATTCGTAAACTTTCCAATATGTAGCGTCTTATTTCTCTTTGTTCTCTGTCTACAATTTTAACTTCGTCAAAATCTGCTTGGTGTTCACTTTCCATAATGTGTTGTGATAATCCTGTTGTCTGTTTTTCTCTCCTTATATCTGCTTTGTGTTCGTTGATTCTTACCCCAAGTGCTCTTTTGGTCGTTCCAATGTATACGAGATCGCATTTTTCTCCCTCTTTTCCGTTGCATTTTATTTCATAAACGACATTATGTTGTTGTTCTTTGTCTATTCGCGACTTCGTGTTATTGTAGTAAATATGTTGTGAAGAGTTTTGTTCGGCTTGTGAGCGAATTTTATGTCTTTTTGTTTTATTGTTTTGTGCAGGTTCTTGCTGTTCGTTAAGTTAGGAATATACGTTATGCCGAAGAATTTGATAGGGTTGCCAGATTGTTCCAAAATTTGTTTATTATTTTTATTATAGTCCTGGTTTAAATTTTTGTTTATTAGATTGTTGATTACTTTGGTTGGGAAATTGTTAGATTTGAGTATAGTTCTTATTTTGTTTATGTTACTATTTCTAAATTGAGTATCGCTAAGAGCGAGTACTTTACTGATGAAATTATTTGCCATGTTAAATTTTTGTGAAGTTGGTTGCGTGGATAGGAAATTCATCATAACCAAAGAATTGTGATTGGTTACAAGAATATACAGAAATTAATATTTGGAAAGTAGGTGTGTTTTTAGAAGTAAGAATTTATTGTAATTTTATTATATAAGCTGAACATTTTTTATTTATAAACCAGAGTCGAGATAGTCGAGTTTCTGAGAGAAAAAATAAAAAATTGAGGAACAATTTTTTTCTTGAGCAAAATAATAAAACTCAAAAATAAGCATTATTCTTGAACAGAAAAATTAAAATAAAAAAAAAATTTAATTTTTAATGAAAAATATATAAATTAGTACATAATATTTAAAATAAATTTTTATTGTTAAAGCTCACAAAATAAAAATCATTTCTTATTTCGATAGAACATGCATTAAGCAGCATATTGAAAAAGTTCAAAATATGCTCCGACATTTGGAACATGTTGATATTTTTATTTAGTTTTTGGAAATAATCATTATTTTCTGTCCCTGGATTATATTATTGATAAAGTTGTCGATCTTCCACCCAGCTTAGTCGCTGATATCAATATCTGTGTTTGGAAATGCGCCCTCCAATAAACGTGAAATGTTTCTGGTTACGATGACTTCTTCATTTTATTATTTCATGAAAGTGAAATTTTATGTCAGTACTTCATTTAATTACTCTTTGAATACTTTCTTTTATGCTTAAGCCATAATAAAACAGTCTGGAACTAGGTAGTATGCTTCAGGCATGCTTAACGTTCCCATCCGTCTTGTATTTCGCAGGATAGTTCTGCTTTTTCGAGCAAAGTCCTGCGTTCTGTGTATGTAACGTGAAAGAAGAAAAAAAATTCAAACATTCTTTATGAATATTTACATCTTCAAAACCTATAAACTCTTAGTTTTCAAACTATAAATTGACAGAATTTAATTTTTGAAATTAAAATAAAATAGAATTTTTAATATTATAAATAATTTATTGCATGCAAAGTGATGCCAAAAACTCTATGAAATCAGCTTAACATAGTTGAAAACTCAAAGGTTCTTGATTACCAACTTTACTTGGAAAGGCTACCAAATGCTGCAAAACTTAAATTGTTCACTACTTCCGTGTTAAAAATTTCTTTCTTTTTCTGCTTAACCAGCAAACGCGTAACACGTAAAACTCTTGTACAATATAAACATCAATATAAAGTTTGACTTTTAAGATAAATTTAAAATTAGTAAAGGTTAAAAACAAAACAAACAAAAAAAATCTAAATATAAAGTTGTAAAAATAGGGTATCGATCCTCGATCGGTCATCGATCAGAACACGCATCTCAAATAGCATTTCCAACCACCATTCCAATAATCAACCACCATTCCATAGTCATCGAAACTTGATCAGAACGCGCATCAACTATATTTCTTTGGGCAAGATCAAAAGTATAACAAAAACGCGGTAATACATAAAAAAAATGCTAATAACAAAAACGAAAATACAAGAAGTGTAAAAATATTCATATTAACGATTCTTCGTTTAAAAATCATCTAAATTAAAGTAGAAGTAAATCATTTGCTAACAAAGTGAATAAAAACCAGAAACGAAAGAAATGTTATATAAAAACTCATAACTTCTACCAAAGTTAGAAAAAAATTGACTTAAATCATTTTGTTATATTCCCTTAAAAAAGGTAAACGAAAAGTATACCAAAAAACCATCTAAATTCTTAAAGAAAAACATTAATAAGTTTAAAGTTAAAAGTGCAAAGAAAAAGATAAAATATATTTATAAAGTTAAAAAGTCATTCTTACGTTACTCAATAATAAATTCTTAGCAGCAAAGACATAAAAAAAACAAAAGCAAAAACAAATTCTATAGCATCAAATTTATTTTCTCTGCACAGGTCGCCAACAACAACCACACATGGAAGGCCTTACATCGTGTTCGGGATCATAAAGGAAGTTGTTGTATTTTTTCCCATCTTGTAAGTTATTTTCATAAAGTTTTTTTGTTGTAATTTAATACTTAATGATAGTGGAGAGTTGCCCACGATTCTCTTTGGTAAAAACAGAGATCGCTAAGTAAGCTCTGTTTATGTTTACAACATAGCTTACATACAGAGCTCTCTTGCAACATTTTGTTTTCATTCTGTTAACTTTAACAGAGTCTAAATAAAGAAACGTCAAAACACTTATTTAAATTCTCTCATTTTAATTTGTTTTGCTTGCCTTTGTTTTGATTCCATTAATTTTGATTAACATGTACTTAAAGCAAAGCAACAAGAATTGTTGTTAAATGAGAAAGGTTGCATACCAGTTTTTTTGTTGTTGTTGTAATTAAACTAACTACCTTTCATACTTTCTGTACTTAAATATTTGCATAATGATTGACGCAATTACATAACAAGAAAACTTATTCTACTTTTTTCTTATTTATAATAAAATAACAATAAAAATTATAAGTACTTAAAACACAAAAATTCAAAAACTTAGGATGTTAATATTAAAATTTATAAAGCAATAAATATACAGAATTCAATTATTTTAAAGAAGAAAATGAATATAAATAAAGCAAACTAAGGATTGAAATGAACACATAAGTTTTCCAATTTTTATTTGTGGTATTGGTGAATAAAAGGTAGCAATCTTAGGGATCTTAACTGAAAATAATTTGTAAGATCATGGAGGGTGGGTAAAGAGTGGATATCAAAATTTCATCTAATGATATCGCTTTAGTTTTTGCGTTGAGAGGAACATCTGATAGCATCCTATAAATTTTAGTTTACCCAAATCATATGTTCACTTGTTATTTTTCTTTCCTTTTTGTGGGTTTTTATAGGGATTCTTTAAATTAAAATAGTATGTGCGCAATAAGGTTGATAAGCCAAGAACCTCCCCACAGGCTGTTAGCTAGCGGCAGACAGAATCCCGACCGGCGTTTCAGCACCTTTAAAATTTTAATACTTTTTAAGTATTTTCTTGAAAGCGCGTTACATGTAAGGGGCTCCTGATTTTTAATATTTTATCTTATTTTTTTTTTTTATTTCCTCCCATGTTCGCTAAGTAATAAGTCAAAAGTTTCCGTTAAAACACTTTTCTCTTTTTTTTGCGACCATGTTAAAAGAGTCTCTGCAACTCATTTTTTAACTTGTCGAAATGTCGAAACAAAGTGTGTGTTACGATCAACTAAAAAAAAAAAATTCATTCCTGGAAAAACAAATAGTGATAGTGAGGTGTTCTGCTCCTACCTGGAAAATCTAATTAATGTGCCATTTTAATAAGTCTAATTTATTTTTTTATTTTTATTATAGTTTTGTTATATTGAATATGATTGAATATTAAGCAATTGAAAAGTAATGCAACTACAACGCAATAGCTTCAAAAGTTATACAGTACATATTATAAATAGCTTCAAATAATATGTTTCTTAATCCAGATAAATGCTAAACTATGACCTTTTGTTAGGATAGCTTGGTTGCTATTGAAGTCCAAAAAAACACAATATTTAATTTTAGTTTTAATTTTATTTATTTCGGTTAGATCGCGAGTGACCAAACATTTTCAATACAGTTACACTCCTTGACTGACTTCTTATGCTAGTCTTAATCTAAAAGAAACTTACGAAGAAGGGTGTACGTGACAAAAGTAGAAAGTCAAGTATCGATGCAATTCGACATTGATACTTGAGTTCAATGACTTAACGCGAAACTATGAGAATAAACGAAATATGACCCGGTCATTAACTTTAATAATTTATTGTGGAATTTGGAGTTCAATAAATTCCGAAATATGACGCGGTCAATACCTTTAATAAGTTATTGTGGAATTTGGAGTTGAATAAATTCCGCGCTATTTAATACTGCACTTACACTTAGGGTGATAAGTCCAATATGAGATTATATGTAGTATGAACGAAGTATGTATTGATTTGCATTGTCACGCTACACCTCCCCTCTTTTGGAAAAAAAAAAAAATTAGTTTGAAGATTTTTTTTTTTTATATTAATTTAAAGTGACAAATTATGTTATTTATATTTTGAAAAATGTTGAATAAAGAAATTATGTACAAATGAAGCATAATCGCGAATAACGTTGTAAGCGACATTTTTTTCAAAAGCGTTTTTTTCGCGGATACCCGTTAGAATTACTCTCTTATACTATATAAAAACAAAAGTAAGTAAAAAAATTTCAGGTTCGGGCATTTTTAACGCATTTCAAAATGCCAGTCAGTGGAAGAACGTTGCACGTGCTTGTAAAATGAATAAAAGTGAGCAATCGTACTTGATGCGCAAGTGCAATAGAGGCTCAAAACGCAAAATAAATTTCGGAAATTGGAAAGATTTCAACAATAAAAGACTAAGAGATAGTGGTCAGTCTTATATTTCGAGAAATGGAAAGACCATAGAAAATAAAAATGCTCCTGTGAAGGTAATTTGGAAGAACGTTGTAAGTGCAGTGTTGTTTAATATTTTTTTATTTGGCTTATAGACTTGCGACTGCTCATGTAATTTTTGCTGTGCGAATTTTAATTTAGAGCAAATTCAACAGTACTACTTCGCCTTTTATAAACGTAATTACAATGAACAGTCAGTTTACCTAGCCAATTTAATAGAAGTTAAAGAACCTCAAAGGAGACGAGTAGAAGAGGGTACATCTTGCCGCAATACAACAGTGAACTACTTTTTGTTGGGTTCGAATGGAAAAAGAGAGCGGGTATGTAAAAAAATGTTTGGACACACGTTCCAGATAACTCAACGCAGAATTCAAATATTAGTTGAAAAATTAAAAAATTGGAACAATGTTTCCGATCTGCGAGGAAAACATACAAACCGTCCACACAAAATTGTCGACGCTGAGAAACAGAGTGTCATGGAACACATAGCAAGCTTTCCGAGCCAAGAAAGTCACTACGGTCGTTCAACATCGAAAAAAAGTTGTTTAAGTCCTGATTTAAATCTACTCAAAATGTTTAACTTATACAATATCAAATATCCCGATTCTTCGATAAGCTACAATACGTACAGACATATTTTTCATACTGAGTTTCAAATTCGTTTTGGATTTCTGAGATGCGATACATGCAAGACCTGCGATAAGTTTTTTATTGATATGATAGCAGCCGAAAATACAGAAAAAATGCAGTCTATACAAAAGTTAGCCGAACTTCATCACAAAAAGGCAGAAAAAGCTTATTTGCAACTTCAAGATGATTCTTATTCAGCCAAAAATACTAATAATACTGTAGTTATTTGTATTGACTTGCAGCAAGTAATTTTCACTCCTAATCTAACACACTCTGACGTTTACTACCAGCGTCAATATTCAAATTACAACTTTGCAGTTCATAATATGGGACAGAACACTGCCGAAATGTACGTTTGGCATGAAAGTGTTGCAAAAAGAGGTGCTGCTGAAATCGCGTCATGTTTATTAAAATACATTTCGTCTAATTATAACATTCTACAACTTGGAGAAGTAAGAAAACTAGTTCTTTGGTCTGATAGATGTGTTGGTCAAAACAACAACTGGACAATGATTGGTCTGTGCCAACATTTTAAAAAACTAAGATATTTCACTGAAGTTAATCAGAAGTTCTTAACTTCAGGGCACAGTTTTTTGCCATGCGATCGTGATTTTACCCTTATCGAAAAAAAGAAGACAGCCCAAATATACGTGCCTGAAGATGTATGCCGTTTAATTCAATCTGCAAGGCCATCAAATCCATTCAAGGTGTATCAAATGCTTCAGCAGGATTTTAAAAATATGTATGTTCTTTCTGAAAATTTTAATAAGAATAAGTGCAAAATAACTGAAAGTAGATGGCTGCAAATTACTAGCGATGATCCAGAAGCATTAAGACTAAGGCAGAGTCACAGTATCTCAGAAGCTTGGGTTTGTTACAGCCTGCAACCCAAGAAACGTGGCCGACAAACAAAACCCAGTCCATCGGCATCATTCGAGTTGCAGCTTCTTCGAAACGAATTAATAGAACTTAGTAACGAAAAGAAGAAAGATCTTCTAGCAATGGCATCTTTTCTACCCGAAGAATACGCCGAATTTTATAAAACCTTGTGCTGTTAGAAAGGACGATACTTGTTTTTCGTGTAATATTATTTTAATATTTTATGGAGATGATTTATGTTTCATCTTTTTGTAATTGATTTCGAGTTCATTTTTATAAAACGTACATGTAAGGAGTAAGGAGTGAATATAGTTATTTTTTATTTAAATATGTTCAGTTAGTTTCTTTATAGTACTGTAAGAAAAGTAAAATTATAATTTAAATATATGAGTGTTAGAGATTTTGTTTTATTTTGTTTTTCTATTAAACACAAAAGAGTTTTTTGTTTTAGCTGTCGTTATAAGTAGTGGAAAAACGTTTTAAGCACCATAAGTCAATATGCTATGGTCAGTGGAAAAACGTTTTATCATCCATTCAGTGTTGGATATAAAACGTTATTCCACTGTAATAAATTTTTAACAATAAGTTTAGGAGAAGTTAAATCTTTTATTAAAATTTTTTTTATATTTTATGTTTAGTTAAGTTTTATTAAAGCAAAGTATTTAACAAAAAAGCAATAAATAAACGCCTACAATGTTTTAAACGTTTTTTAACTCTAGTGGAAAATTACAATTTTGTCGTTTACAACGTTATTCGCGATTATGCTTCAAATATTAATATTTACTTACAATAATAAAATTCTTATTTAATGTTTTTGAATACAGGATATACATTTTTTTTTTATTAATACTACAGTAAAATGAACTAATGTAGGTAAAGTTGGGATTATTAAAAATACAGTAATGTTGGTAAATTTGAGATTATTAAAAATACAGTAATGTTGGTAAATTTGAGATTATTAAAAATACAGTAATGTTGGTAAATTTGAGATTATTAAAAATACAGTAATGTTGGTAAATTTGAGCTCAAATGTTTATAATTATTATGTAGATAGAAATTTTCATGATTATCCTAATTTTAATCTATTTTTGTGTACATTTAATGTTTTTGAACCGTTTGTAATTTTGCAATTTCCTCTGTTATCCATTTCAATCACTTGATAAGGACCCTTGAAGACGTTGTCTAGTTTGTGACTAGCATCGTCGTACAAATAGACCTTATCTATAGGCTATAGGGCTATAAGCTGTGGTGTTTTTCCAAATACTAGCCATGAACTGACGATGGTGTTGTATTGTAACAATATACAAAATACGTTAACCATTCGTCCCAATCGGCTTTATCAGGGGAAAGGTACGATCGTATGTACTCATTAAAGGTTCTATGACTCCTTTCGACCATTCCTAAAGTTTGATGGTGATAAGGGGTTGAATTAATTTGGTTTATATTTAGAAGTTTACATATCTCTGCAAATATTTGATTTTTATACTCAGTTACTAAATCGGTGAGTATTTCTTTAACTGAGCCGTATATCAAAATACAATTGTCGACGATTGCTTTTGCTATAGTTTTGGCTGACTTGTTTGTAACTGGAATTGCTATGAGATATTTTGTAAGTTCACACATGATTGTTACAGCGTATTCATTACCCAAGATCGATATTGGTAATGGACCTATTGTGTCAATATGTATTCTGTCAAAAGGCTTTTGAGGTGTTTGAGTAATTACCAATGGTTCTTTGGATTTTATGCCTGACTTGTTTAATTTGCATTTTTCGCAATTCTTCACAAATTTACGCACATCATAGGTTATATTTTTCCATGTGTAATATTTTCTAATTTTTGTTAATAGTCGGTTAATTCCGCTATGTCCACCTTGGCTTGGATCATTGTGGAATTTAATTAAAATTTCAGTTTTTTCATTTGGATCCGTTATTGTTTTAATTTCTGGCGTTAACGCAATTTTCATTTTCTTTAATAACTCGTTGCCTACTTCTTTAAAATTGTATACACTTGTATATTTAAAAAGGTCATCATTTAATGCAATTTTTATGTTGCTTAAACCTGTTTTGTTGACAATTTTTAAGTCTAGGGAAGAATTTCTCTAGTAAAATTTTCCCTTGAACAATTAGGTTTTTGACATATACTTCTAGAAGTTTTTTTTTTCCTTTCATAATGAGTAGTTTCTGCATGCTTTCATTTAATTTAAGGCAAGGTATTTTTTTCATTTCTTTGTGAGTTATCGTTTCATATATTTGTTGTCTAATTTCATTTGTTTTCACAGGTGAAGGGTTTATATTTACGTTTTCATGGGATTTTGATCTTGTTTGCACTGCACAAATCTGTGCGTTATCTACATTAAGGCGTTTGATAAGCCCAAAATCAATACGCGATAATGCATCAGCGCCACAGTTGTCTTTACCTTTTATATATTCAATATCGAAATCGAATTCTTCGAGATCAAGACGCATACGGGTGAGTTTAGATGATGGGTTCTTTAAAGCAAAAAGATATGTCAAGGGTTTGTGATCACTTCTGATTAAAAATTTAGTACCATAGATGTATGGCTTGAAAAATTTTACTGCCCAATGAATGGCAGTGAGTTCCTGTTCAATTACTGATTTGTTACTTTCGCCTTTCGTGAAAGTTTTGGAGGCGAATGCAACTGGCAGTTGTAAGCCATCGTATTCCTGACTTAGGACAGCGCCACATGCTATTTTGCTGGCATCTGTGGTTATACAGAATTGTTTGTTGAAATCTGGATATTTTAAAATTTTGGGATTCATAAGGGAATTTTTCAAATAGTCAAATGATTTTTCGCAATCTTCAGTCCAGTTGAATTGTGCTTTTTTTCGTGTAAGCCTAGTCAAATGTATAGAGTAAAGAGAGAAATTGGGAATGAATCTTCTGTAATAGTTGACGAAAGCTACGAATCTTTTAATTTCGTCTGCGTTAGATGGTTTTGGGTAATTTAAAATTTTTTCAAATTTCGATTCGTCTGGCTGTATGCCCTTGTCGGTGCATTTATGCCCTAAGAAGGTCACTTCCGATGAAAAGAAAGTACATTTATCTGGATGTAGTTTAAGATAATTTTTTCTACATATTTCGAAAATTGATTTTAAGTTATACGAACGCTTTGCTTGGACCTAGACCTGAAAATGTTATCTGCATCATGCGTTGGAAGGAGTTCGGAGCTATTTTGAGTCCAAATGGCAATCTTTTAAATCTAAATGATCCATTTATACTGGAAAATGAAGTTAAGTCTCTGAATGAAGCATCTAAAGGGTGATCTTTTAAGAGCTTGATAATTTTTTTTTTAAAAAAAACGCATAAAATTTGCAAAATCTCATCGGTTCTTTATTTGAAACGTTAGATTGGTCCATGACATTTACTTTTTGAAGATAATTTCATTTAAATGTTGACCGCGGCTGCGTCTTAGGTTGGTCCATTCGGAAAGTCCAATTTTGGGCAACTTTTTCGAGCATTTCGGCCGGAATAGCCCGAATTTCTTCGGAAATGTTGTCTTCCAAAGCTGGAATAGTTGCTGGCTTATTTCTGTAGACTTTAGACTTGACGTAGCCCCACAAAAAATAGTCTTAAGGCGTCAAATCGCATGATCTTGGTGGCCAACTTACCGGTCCATTTCTTGAGATTAATTGTTCTCCGAAGTTTTCCCTCAAAATGGCCATAGAATCGCGAGCTGTGTGGCATGTAGCGCCATCTTGTTGAAACCACATGTCAACCAAGTTCAGTTCTTCCATTTTTGGCAACAAAAAGTTTGTTAGCATCGAACGATAGCGATCGCCATTCACCGTAACGTTGCGTCCAACAGCATCTTTGAAAAAATACGGTCCAATGATTCCACCAGCGTACAAACCACACCAAACAGTGCATTTTTCGGGATGCATGGCCAGTTCTTGAACGGCTTCTGGTTGCTCTTCACTCCAAATGCGGCAATTTTGCTTATTTACGTAGCCATTCAACCAGAAATGAGCCTCATCGCTGAACAAAATTTGTCGATAAAAAAGCGGATTTTCTGCCAACTTTTCTAGGGCCAATTCACTGAAAATTCGACGTTGTGGCAGATCGTTCGGCTTCAGTTCTTGCACGAGCTGTATTTTATACGGTTTTACACCAAGATCTTTGTGTAAAACCTTCCATGTGGTCGAATAACACAAACCCAATTGCTGCGAACGGCGACGAATCGACATTTCACGGTCTTCAGCAACACTCTCAGAAACAGACGCAATATTCTCTTCTGTACGCACTGTACGCATTCGTGTGGTTGGTTTAATGTCCAATAAAGTAAACTGAGTGCGAAACTTGGTCACAATCGCATTAATTGTTTGCTCACTTGGTCGATTATGTAGACCATAAATCGGACGTAAAGCGCGAAACACATTTCGAACCGAACACTGATTTTGGTAATAAAATTCAATGATTTGCAAGCGTTGCTCGTTAGTAAGTCTATTCATGATGAAATGTCAAAGCATACTGAGCATCTTTCTCTTTGACACCATGTCTGAAATCCCACGTGATCTGTCAAATACTAATGCATGAAAATCATAACCTCAAAAAAATCACCCTTTAGTTCTATTTGATGAAAGCCTGAAATAAGATCTAAACAGGAAAAATATTTAGCTCGACCTAACTGGTCTAGAATGTCATCAATACGAGGCAAAGGGTATTTATCTGATGTTAGTTTTTTGTTCAACTGACGAAAGTCAATTACTAATCTCCATTTTTTTTCTGCCGACCCCGGTAATGACTTTTTGGGAACAAGGAGTATAGGGCTATTGTATTCTGACACTGAAGGTTCAATGATATCATCTTCAATCATTTTATTAATTTGTTTTTCTATTTCGGGTTTGTAAACTTGGGGTAATCGATAATTTTTTATATAGACATGTGTATCGTCTCTCAGCTTTTATTTTTGTTTGTAAAAATTGTTGCATGTAACTTTGTCTGTTTCAACTGCAAAAATGACTGTATAATTTCTGCACAAATTTAATAATTTTTCTCTAAATATCAAAAGACAATTACCTTCAAGTTTTTGTAAAATAATTTTGTCTCTTTCATCACATTTTTTGATTGGGTCTATCTGCAATATGGTATATGATTCTAAACTTTCACCTGCAATTTTATAATCTTCTAGCAAAATATTTTGATGTGTTGTGTTTAAAATTTTGACATATGTGCATTTTTTACATGCAATTGTATTTGATACAATATTCCTGGGGCTATTTCTTGATTTGGGATTAAGAATTCTTCCTCATTGATATTAACAGTGATATTTCTGATAACTTCTGCTCTTGCTGGTAAAGATATGGCATTTAATTTTGGAGCATCAAGGATTTGGAGAATTTCACACGAATTTGAAAAAACTGGTCTAATGACAAACAAACTTTTAGATGAATTATAATCTAAAACACAATTAAACTTTTTGATGAAATCCAATCCAATAATACCATCACAAGGTATAGGAAAATTGTCTTCAACCACCTTTAGGTTATGCTCTAGTTTACAATTTTTGAAAAAGAACGTATTTTCAATGTATCCCAAAGTTGCTATTGTGCCTTCCCCAATACCTTTTAGCTTATAAGTAAAATCTGTATTCAATATTATATTGTTAATAAATTTTTGTTTTATTATGCTTATATCGGACCCAGTGTCTAACAAAAATGCGTTTGACGAGTCATTATTGAACTCTCGACAATCACATAATTGCAGAACTTTATTGTTTCTATCATTGTTTTGATTCTGATTGTTATTGCGATTTTGTGGATTATTCTGGTTAAAGGATCTTCGCTGCTGTTGATTATTGTTGTTATTATAACGACCACCTCTAAAGCGGTAATTATACTTGCTACTACCCCTGTTTGAATTTTGGTTACGATTATTGCGGTAGTTTGGTTTATACCGTACCATATTTACTCTGAACACATCTTCTGATTCGTTGCTTAGTTCAACAAATTTAGTAACAACATCGCTAACCTGATTGAAAGTCCCTGCCTGTAATAATAATTTAGCTTTGTCCGATTTGGCATTTTTGGTAAGTGATTTAACGGCCGTTTGTGTTGAATATTTTTTGGCTATTTCACTTGGCAGACCATCGGAAATGTATGCCATTTCAAGTTGTTTTGCCAAGGTTTCAATTTCTTGGACATACTCATTTGTTGGCTTGTTATTTTGCTTAGCATTTACTAGCTTAGCTATAACTGCTTGAGCATCTTCTGCTTTTATGGAAGATTTCAACTTTGCTATTATTTCAACTATGGTGTTTTCTGTTGTTATTAAATTTCTTGCAGTGCCTGTTAATTTACTTTTTATCAGGTTAACTGCAACGTCTTCATATGTGCTTTTTATTAAATTTACTAGATTTATTGCATCAATAAATCTTTGCAAATTTACATATGTGCCATCAAAATCTGGCAACAATTTAGCCGCTGATGTTAAAAAGTTTGCCACAGTATCGGCCATGATTTTTGGATCCTTTATTTCTTTAACTGTTTCTGCGGAACTGTCTGAAACGAAGGAGTTTTCACTAATATTAGCCTCGATTGAAGTCATTAAATCTTTTGGGATAATAATGTCCAACTCGAGCCTTTCAAAAAGTATCTCAAGTCTGTCTTTAATTGCTGTAAAGAACTCAGACACAGACACTTTATATTGTTCTGATAGAACATGAAATATATCTTTCAATATTACAGCTACTTCATTGTGTTTATTTATGAGTTCTGTAATGTGCTTTAATTGAGTCTGTGCTGATGAGAGTTTTGTTTTATTGACACATTTATAACTTTTATCAAAGTCAAGTTTTATCTTCTTAAATTCTTCATACAAGTCTGTCCATTCAATACTTTTATATTTCGTATGAGGCATTTATTTTATTTTATTTATTTTTTTTTTAAATTTTTTTTTTCGATCTTATATACGTGGCGCAACGTTTCTAGGTTTATTAAAATGCGCCTTAATATAATATCTTGCACATGTTAATGTTATCATTAATATTAAGAAGAGTATGAAAAGTACATTGCCACTAATTGGCCAATTCTCATTCTCCTTTCCATTTTTTGCTACTTCATGTATTACTTGCTCATATTTCACTATTTGTTTTTCTGTATTTAATTCTTTTCCAATTTCGTAACCCGAAATTGCAATCAATATGCCGTTCAACACCTTTTTCCACCACGTTATTTTGCAGTGGTTTTTTGATACCTAGTGTTCCTTTATATTTTTTTTTTCGTTCACAAATTAATTTGTTGTTACTGTTGATTTTATATTCATTTACTTGACCTATATCAACGGTACGTTTGTTAGGGCCTGAAAGGTTTATTGCAAAATTACTTTTATGTTTGTAGTTGCATAATAAGAATACAATTTTTTTTTTATATCTTTCGTTTTACATTATTTTAACAATAATTTGAAATTTATTTTGTTGTTGGAAAAAAGTATTTATATAATTTCTACTATTTGTGTTTAGTCAGTTGGCTTTCTTCTAATTGTAACACTTAAATTTAAAATAAACTTGTATAATCTTAAAATGGAATTTGCTTACTTCATGATGTAGTAGTTAATATATTTTCTGCTAAGTCAAAGTTGAATGCTGTTGTAGTTCTGGTACAGGTGTTAATGATGATGATGACGTTTGAAGAAATTAAAGTTGGTGCTTGAATTTCCCTGTTGTAGTTTCCAATATATTATTTTGCTGTGTTATTTGCGCTACAAATGAATTGTAAAGCTATCATCTGCAGCAGTTGTTGTTGTTGTCGTCATATGCATATTGTTGCTATTATTGCTGCCACTGCTATTGTTGATGTGCAGCTCATTGTTGTTGCGTGCTAATGCTGCTGCAGTTGTATAACATTCAGCTGTTCATCGGTTAGAGTTGCAATCAACCGATCGTTTGATTTAATTTGCGTCGTTGTTACAAATTCATTGGCGTTAAATTGCCCCGCTTCGATTTTGATGTTGGGAAATTTGTTTAATTGCTGATGTTGTTGTTGGTGGTTGTTGTTATATGGGTATTTGCAGTTGGTCTTGTTTTTATTTTTTTTTTTTTTTTGCAAAAATTTAACTTAAACAGTTTTATATTAGTCTTTGTGCAATTTGTTTCGAATTTGTTTTTGTGTGGAAGAAATACTCTTTATTTTCATATCACTTTTTAATTAATAATTCCTTATTAATGAAAGTCTTTTCTTTTTCATTATAATGTTTGAACCAATAATCTTTACACTTCTGATGATTATGTTCTTTTTTTTCACTGTACACTTTTGGTAGTTTTATTGCAGGACATTTTTTTAATAATTTACTGACTGCGGATCATAAGGATTCAGGACTGGCAGGATCGCCATGTTAGGATAGCTTGGTTGCTATTGAAGTCCAAAAAACACAATATTTAATTTTAGTTTTAATTTTATTTATTTCGGTTAGATCGCGAGTGACCAAACATTTTCAATACAGTTACACTCCTTGACTGACTTCTTATGCTAGTCTTAATCTAAAAAGAAACTTACGAAGAAGGGTGTACGTGACAAAAGTAGAAAGTCAAGTATCGATGCAATTCGACATTGATACTTGAGTTCAATGACTAAACGCGAAACTATGAGAATAAACGAAATATGACCCGGTCATTAACTTTAATAATTTTTTGTGGAATTTGGAGTTCAATAAATTCCGAAATATGACACGGTCAATAACTTTAATAAGTTATTGTGGAATTTGGAGTTGAATAAATTCCGCGCTATTTGATACTGCACTTACACTTAGGGTGATAAGTGCAATATGAGTTTATATGTAGTATGAACGAAGTATGTATTGATTTGCATTGTCACGCTACACTTTTCGCGAAAAAGGAATAATTTAATTTTTTATTATAAGATCAAAGATACGGCTTTAAATCGTGTAAATTCTGTCAAAGATTTTGGTATATGCATGGATTCTAAGCTATCGTTTAGCGTTCATATTGATAGCATTTGTAAAAAAGCGTCTTCTTTGCTCGGTTTTATAAAACGCTGGGCCAAAGAATTTAAGGCCCAGTTATAATAGACGTAACGTAATGTAGTGAAATGTCACTGCAGCAGTGTATTCTGTCACTTACTGTTTCAATCAATACTTTTCTTATACAAGTGATTATAATAGAAGTAACGTAATGTAACGGGACGTAAAGATCCGTTGGATTTCGATTTCTACGTTACTTTACATTACGTCTGTTCAAAGAACAACTAAACATTGAGGTTAGATTCGATTATTGCGCTATTTTATATTGTTGAACTACGCTTTTTGTTGAGTTTTTGTTATTAATGTGATAGTTTTATGAATCCACAGCTATCGATGACGAAGATTTAATTGTATGTGTACAGGAACGTGCACTTATTTACGACAAACAACTGCCTGGCTACTGCCTATTATAATTCCTACAACGTTTTCTTACATTACGTTCCGTCACGATGACAGTTAACAACATTACGTTACTTTACATTACGTCTATTATAAGAGGGCCTTTAATAGTATGATTACAACTACAACGCTGTATTATTCAATTGTCCGTCCTCACTTGTAGTATGCAAGTCAAGTTTGGTCACCAAGTTATTATGTACATGTTGAACGAATAGAAAGAATTCAAAAACGTTTTGTTCGGTTTGCACTAAGGGGCTTAAGTGGAACTGACACTTTAAACCTTCCTCCTTAAGGCCGCTTTACATTGCCCTACTGTGTGTTACGGCATGTGAGATAGAAAGTATTATTGAATTTCATCATGCTGTCATTTTTAATTTTTGTATAAAGAAACTAATTTTTCGCTTGTAGATTATCTCACAGAGTCGCACCACATTTTTATACTTTACACTATACTAAAACGCGAAAATTTGAAATTCGTTGTTAATGCATTTAAAGCCTCTACAAAGTTCAATAAGCTGTAAAACTGCTTCCTTCTGTTATTCCAATTGAAAATACATTACGAGTTTAAAAATTTCTCACTAAAATAATAAATTTCAAGTAAGTTTATGGTAAAATGCATCTCTGGTGGGATTAGAAACAAACCAATTGTAAAGTACACACCTTTACATTATAAACTACTTATAAATCGCATTAAAACAAACAACTATAAAACATATTTAAACAGATACACACCTTTACGGTACGTATCACCTTATTCTATTTTACTGCATAATACTAAAATAATAAGGGTTCTCATCTAAGCATGTAAACATGTATAGCATTTAAACTTTTGATGAGCGATAAATTGTAAGTAGCGTAAATGACGACAAAATGGCGGTTGCGGCTACGACAACATTATGACTTTTTTTAAACCTTTTAAAAATCGTCATTAACATAGAAAAATAAATAAAACGTGTTCATATTTACTCCAACTACTTTAAATATGTAATGATTAGCGTCAAAAGCAACCCTCATTTACACACGTTGATTTACATGCTAGTTTACACCACAAAATAGGCTCCGAAATGATGGAAACTCACGCCCATACAAATTTTGGTAGATAGTTTACGCCCATGTAAGTTCACAAGGTTTACAATGCTTACGGGTCAGTTACATGCTTAGAGATGAGAACCCTTAATATTCAAACAATAAGAACATATGTTCATACTAAGCACTACTACCTATTTCATTCGCACACATGTACTAATATTGCTGAATACAAAATATGAAATTACATTTTTACTTTTACTCCTACACAAATATATTAACATATAATTATGTTTACGTTTTCTATAATTTAAGTCTACTCACTCGCATACATTACAAATATGTATATGATATTCTGCTATTACTTTTACACTAATTAAAGATCATATGATTCTGTTTACTTTCTAAATACAAAAACAATTGTTAACTAGTTTTTAGACAAACTACCGTTATACATACTACAAAAGGATGAACAAAATTCAAATAAAGTCAATCAGTCTTGAGCTTCAAATAAGCTGCCGACTTTTTCATTTTAAATAAGTCTTGAGCTTTAATAGCTGCCGACTTAAACTCTTTTAGCCTCTGCACTTTTTTTAGTGAACGGCATAAAAAAGGATATTTAAAATAGCGCCAGTGGCGAACTTCGCCGGCAACCTATTAGGCAGGTCCTCGAACTTTTTTTATAAGAACGCGAGTCCTTTTTATTCATTTTTTTTTTTAATAAAAAAAGGCGCGTACTTTACATGGTGATCCTGCGATATCACCAAGTAACAAAACATATTACACTATAAATAAAATGAGGTACGACATGCCAAAAAAATCAAAACAGACTCGAACACACATTGCTTTCCGTTGTTTCCACCATCTCAGATTCTATCACACATGAAAATTTTAACATGTGTTGTTAACAGACAGTAGGATAATGTAAAGCAGCCTTTATGAGGATCGTTTAAAACTATTAAAAATGCAATCTTTAAATAAGAGAAGGAAGTCTGCTGATATCGTCTACTTACACCAACTCATAACTGGTGTTTTCGATTCACCAGAACTCCTAACTCTTATAAATTTTAACACTAACCGTAGAAGCAGAAGAAACGCTAACAATTTAATTTACTTACCTTTTAGTAAAACAAGTTATATGGCTCCTGCTCCTTTACATCGCATGAGTACCTTTGTTAACAACTGTAGCTTTTTCGATGTTTGTGTCAACTCAAAAGTAGATTGAAAACTAATGTATGATTAAATCTATGTAAACGCATGGTTACTTGTTATGTCTTGTGTTGTCCCTGAGCCCAACCCATATTATGGATGGTAAATTTTTCTCACTTAAGATTGTTTTGAACCACTTTTATCTATGTATATCGTTGAGATATTTCAATGATATTAAGTTGGTTCTTAGATAATCGAATGTGGAGAAAGTGCGAAAAAGCTGTAGTAGCTGAACTCTATTGCCATTGCATGTTAAAAAAGTTACAAGCCACTCCAATTTTAAACGGAGTTGCAACCTATGCTTTCAGATGAGCAAGTCTCGTCGCAAAGCAGCATTGAACAATTCATAACAACATAAATATATTTTAATTGAAGCTATGTGAAATAGAAGCAAGAAATTAAAGTAGTTAAAGCGATTCGAGTGCCGAAAATGTTATTTCATATTAGTTAATTGGTTTAATGATCTATTAAATTCTAACATGAATTAAATTACGAGCTTAAGATCAAGTAAGTCAGCTTAGTGATTGACTCTATACAGAGTTGCTGTTGTTGTTGTTGTTGCCTTCTTAAAAACTTACTTGAGCTTAAGCTCGCAATTTAATTCATGTTGTTATTTCATATTTTTATACGCGAAGAACTCAAAGTCAAAATAGAATTTGTGTGCACACATACATACCCTGCAAGGCACTCCTAACCGAAACTTTAACACATTCACAAAAATTTGGTATTGGTATTCACTAACACATACGCATGGTATTTTGTTTTTCAAATGGCGGTACAAAATACTATTAGTTATTAAACCTATTATTTAACAGGCAGCAATTCAGTTGTGATTTCTGTTATTGGAATGGTAGACAGAGACAAATCTACTTGTCTATGTCTTGTTGTTTCTTATGAGAAAAATAAATTTGATATACACACAATTTAGAAAATTTTCGAACGTACGATTTATATCGTGTAATAGCACGTAAGTTTTTTTAATTGTGAAATATATTAAATAAAATATTATATATTGTAAAAATAATTATTTTTTACACTTTTCTAGTTCAATAGACGAAGCTGGTGCTCGTCAAGTGCAGGTGATAGCTGCTGCTCCGAATGCTACTCAATAAAATGGAATTATTTCGACGACTTGTTTTACTTACTGCTAACTTTGGCATACAGCAGCAAACTTTGGTTCAGCAAATTGCTGCGCCAACAAGTGTTTGACCGCCTTGGCCATAGCCAGAGCTTATCCAACTGGTGGACCACAAACACGTGGAGGCACGTCGCTTACCATTAATTTTCATCTACCACCACAAAAATATCAGCAACACATCAGAAATTCTTATAGGATAAGATACTCCAATTTTTACAAACCCGAAATTATTTAAGGAAACTTTTTAATTCATTTGTATTGCATTAAATAATGTTAAAATAATTTCAATATTCCATTTTAATGTATGATACTAATCTTAATTTTCAATAAAATTTAAAAAAAATAAACGTGATCATATAGTTAAAAAATAATAGGAAATTAACCAAGCATTTAAATGGTAGACAACTGGTTTACTTGGTATAACAGATAGTTAATTACTTAGTTATTCACTGATAGCTGCGACTGGTATTTTTGCCATATCAATAAACTATTTAACCCACTATTTAACTAACTGCTTTAACTGGCATGTTCGACAGATATTTTGTAACCGGCGGAACCAGGATCGTTGCAAGAATTTATTAATTGCAAACACTAAATCAAACTCAAGGGTTTTCAAATAATGACAATGTTTATTCACAATTCGTAGCTTAAATCTAACTTAAATCTACTTAGAGCTACCCTATTCAAATTGATCTGTGATTAATTCGTAATTTAAATAATGTTTCCTAATTTAAATATTATTTGTGAGTTTTCTGTAGTTTAAATATTGTTCTCGAATTCCCAACTGCCTAATCAGCCGGGGAGAATGCGTTACAATGCCAAAGAAAGGATGGTTTTGAACACAAAAGGGTCGCAGCTCTCGCTAACCTTGAGGCAAGGAAAATGCAATCGGGTTACAAGTCGCAGTTCACGCAAAGCTTGTAGTTCACTAAGGAAAAGGATGTTTAGGGAAGGTTTAAAGACCAAGCTTACGTTGGGTATGGGCTTGACCTTGGACAGCGGATCCGAGAGTTTGCGTTCTCACTTGTCTCGTAGGAGGTTTGAATAAGGTTTGAGGAGGAAGTAATTTGGCCGTTAGAGTTTATTTAATTTCACTCACTATTAATATTAATTTATTTAAATATCTTTCAACAAAATAGCTTTTTATTTAAGTTACGTTAAGTTGATATTAAAATGTTTAAGAATGTATTTAATTGTCTACGAAAATCATTATTAATAAAATCTACAAAATCAATACAATAATAAAAAGGAATAAATGATACTTAGTATTGTCCTGCTGCTGCTGACTTAAGGATTTGTCCTGGTATGGTCGGCGCTTCTCTGTCTCTGCTGCTGTCGTTGTTGACGTCTTCCGTGATGCTGACGCTGTGGCTGCTGCACTTTGGTGCTGTTGACGTCGACTTTGTTAATCGTCTTTGATTAATTACGACGTCGTTGGTGCACTGCTGCTGGCGATTTGGCTATGCGGTTTTGGTGCTGTTTGGCGATGATCAATACTGCGCTGTTGACGCAGTTATCCTGTTGCTCAAGCCGAAGTCTCTTTCAACTGTGTGGCGCTGCTACCGTTGACTCACGTCCGCTGCCTGCGTTGACTGCGCTGCTCTGGCGCTGTCGTCCTGACGATCGATGTCGCTGCTGCGCTGTCTTAGCGTAGCTGTCGTAAACGAAGTTGTGCTGCTTGTAGTTTCTGCTCACTCGATGGACTTACTGTCCTACTTCGCGGTTGTAATAAGACTGATTTTTATTTGGACTTCTCGGTTTCTCGGTTTCGCTATTAAAAGAAGACTGACTTCTTCATCTCGATTCTAGTTTGGTGTACCCTCGCTTGTTATGCTCCATCTCATGCAGGTGTTCGTCTCTCATACGCATCGTACGATGGTGCCGTTGTTAAATGCAATAACAAAAAAACACAACAACAAATAATACAACAAACAATACAACAAATTATCACCTGATCGTATAGCTGTTGTTTTAATTACGCAGTAAGTTTTGCTGATGCAACAATTATATGGAATTTAACCATATATGTTTTATGCTTTCTAGCATCCCTGTGGGAAAAAGGGCACACCCTTTTGGCTTGACTAAGTGGTTCCTGTCTGACTAAATTAAGATGAAGAATGTCATAGTAAGTATGTTTTAATTTCATTCCGTTTAATTATTTATATTATACAAAGCACTATTTTTATAAATATAAGTATAAAATAAGATTAAATAAAAATAAAATATGTGTAGTAAAAATAAAGAAATATAATAGAAATATATATTAAAAATAACTTAATCTATACTTCATATTTTCTTAGCCTACTTAAACTTAAATCTAAACCCCTAGATTGGGTCAACCACACCCGTCTTCTATCAGACCTGGCCTTGACCATCCTTGAAGTGGCCCTCGCATGGCTACTTTCCTCACTGGGTGACTCTGGGTTGGACGTTATGCACATAGTCGACCGTGTACGACCCAGCAGGAAACTATGTCTGATATAAAAAGTATTATTATTAAAACATGTAGGGCAAAACTTTGCAAAAGGCTCATGTCGCTGTCCTTATCGGTGGCTTCTGCCGGAGATACAGTCTGTGTCATCTCTCTTAGGAAGAGGGGATCCTGGATTCAGATTGAAGCGTACTGTGAGGTACCGAGAACGCTTGGCTGCCGTCTGGATCCGCGTGCCACTGTGGTTAAGCTGACGCGATCGAGCGCGCGGTTGCATGTGCGTTTAAAGTTCACTTGCCTCTGGAACAAATTTTCGGCCTGTTGTCCCGGTGGATGGCTCTTGACAATTTCTGTGGCTTCCTGTGGGACTTGCTGTTGGCCGCTCGAGTAGCTGGCGCTGGCATATTGCCGCGCGCTATGGACGGGTGCTTGCTGCTCTGGCAATCTGGTGACGTGAACCTCGGTTTCGGGCTCACTGATATCTGCTGACTGCTCCTGCAGACTGATGTTGAGGAATTTATGGATGACGCTGGCGCCCGTCGTGGCACTGCTGGTGGGACCGGGCATAGGTTCCATCTTTTGGGATTGCTCAGCCTTTTGACAGTTGTTTCAGCGGGTGCCGCCGCTTTGGTGTCCACTTGAGGTTTTTCGTCTAGCTACTCGGTGTGCAGTTATTACGCAGTCGCTGCAGCGATTTGGCAGTTGTTTTATGGCGGATACGGCCACCGAGTTGGCTGTATGGCTCTGGTGCTATTATCGCTGACTCTGGTGATCCTTACTGCACTACTGGCGCAGCAGTCCTGTTGGTCATACCATGGTCCTTCTGGACGGCACGATCCTGTTGCTGTAGTCAGGTTCCTAGGGATCTTGTAGGGTTATTATGACGCTACAGCCGTTGATGCGCTGCGACTGCCTCTTGACCTATTTTTCATGACGATGGTCGCGTCGTATGTCGACTGCTACTTGTCGCTTTCCACAGTAGTTTTAGCGGTTGCTGCCGCGTTTTTGCAGTTGTTCTGCGAATGCCGCCGCGATGATGCAGTTGTTTTTACTGTTGCTGCCGAATCTTTTGCCCATTTTTTAATGACGTTGGCTCGTCATACTTCGTCTTCTACTTATTACAGTGTGTTTGCGGTTGGCAGTTTTTTCTGCGGATGCGGCCGAATGCTTGACCCTTCCTCCTTAACAGTTGGTTTTGCGGTTGTCGCCACGGATGGCAGTTGTTTCTGCGGATGCGGCCACCTGCTTGACCCCTCCTCTTTGACAGTTGGTTTTGCGGTTTCCGCCATGGTTGGCAGTTGTTTCTGCGGATGCGGCCACCTGCTTGACCCCTCCTCCTTGACAGTTGGTTTTGTGGTTTCCGCCATGGTTGGCAGTTGTTCCTGCGGATGCGGCCGCCTTCTTGGACTCTCTTGTCTCCACCTGCAGTTGTTTTAGCGGGTGCCGCCGCGTTTTCACAGCTATTTCTGCGGATGCTGCCGCCTGTGCATTGTTTTTTGCGAGTGCTGCTGCCTCATCACAGTTGTTGACGCGGTTGCTGCCGCGATTGTGACCTTGTTTAACGACGTTGGTCCCGTTGCGGCTCGCTTGGCCTTGTGCAGTTGTTTCTGTGGATGCTGCCGCCTGTTGACCCTGTTTAACGACGTTGGTCCCGTCGAGCCTAGCTTGGCCCTGTGTAGTTGTTTCCGCGGATGCTGCCGCCTGTTGATCTTGTTTAACGATGTTAGTCCCGTCGACGAACTTCTTCAGTTTGCCGACATGAGCTTTTCGTACTTCGGACTCACCTTTCTTGCGAATCTGTGCAATCACGGGCGAAATAAATCCGATGACGACGTAAGGGCCTTCATACTTGGGAGCTAATTTCGCAGCGAAGCTGTTTATTGCGCTAGACAGCTGATGCTGTTTGACGAGGACCTTCTCGTCTATCCGTGGCTGCCAATCGCGCCTACGCAAATTGTAGTGACGCGCCTGGTCGCGCGTAGCTTGACTCAATTTACACCGCCCAAGTTTAAATATTTCTTGCATTTGTTCTGCACGTGCTGCTGGTGATTGAACTTCTCGGCCGGTGCCCATCGTTTGCTCATTGAAGAGTGCTCCAGGGAGTCTTGGTTCTCGACCTTGTACTAAAAATGCCGGACTGAAGACAGTGACATCAGACTTGATGCTGTTCAGTGCCAAGGTGAGCTCTGGTAGACACTCATCCCACGTCTTATGTTGATTTTGACTGAATTGCGCTATCATTGTTTTGAGCGTCTTATTGGTTCTCTCAGTCGGGTTTTCCTGCGGCGAATATGGGGCGGTAAACTGCTGCCTAGTACCAATCTCCTGCATGAACTTTCGAAACGCACGACTGCAAAACTGAGAGCCGTTATCAGTTATGAGTACCTTTGGGATTCCAAATCGGGCTAATATTCTTTCTCGAAAACCTTTATTTAAATTATCGCTGTTGGCTTTGCGCATCGGTACCGCTTCGGTCCATTTACTAAATTTGTCAAATAACACCAAAATTATGCAGCCAAAAAACATTTTAATGTCGACTATAAATTTAATGTGAGCTTTTCTGACATTATTTCTATGGATTTTGTTGTCAAAAAGCTTACACTAAATTTAGAGTCGACATTAAAATGTTTTTTTGTTAGGCTGTAATGTTGGACGCGCGACTTTTTTAATACTTACGCGTTATACGAGAAGTTTAATTGAAGTTTTACGCGGTTATTTTTATAATACGCGTATAATATTATTGCCAGTGCTTAAGAGCGCAACTGGCCAGTTTAAAAAAAGATTTCTTTGCACCGTCACTCGAAAGTGCATTCAGGCGCTTAGAAATAAATTAAAAGGACCAGTTGGTTTAAAGCTCAAAACTTTAGTGATTTTATTTTAAGATTTTCTTCGGCTTATAAAGCCAAGTAACAGCATGTTTTTAACTTAAAATAAATACAAAATTAACTATATATCTTATTTAATATAAATGTAACTAAATAGAACATTAGTTTATGTAGTCATTTTAGTGTAGTTATGTAGTGTAGTTATGTAAACATAAAGTGCAAGCTAGTAAGAATGTAAACAATAGTTATGTGTTTGTTTTGTTTGTTTGCTACATAAATGTGCTTAGGCTACATTTATAGAAATGTTAGTTTGTAGACTAGATCTTTATGTGTTAAATGTTTATAAATAATAATTGTATAGAAAAAATGTGTTTAAGTTAGAGTTATTAAAATGTTTAGATTGAAGTGCACTACACCCCCATCCTTAAGATAAAATTATTTGATTTAAAAAAATAATTTTTAAAATTATACAATGCAAACGTTTTTTTATGTTTTTTTTTTTTTTTGTTAAATTTATACAATTCAAATGTTTTAATAAATTTAATTAATTACTTTTTTATATTAGTGTTTATATTTCAATAAATGTCAATTTATTTTTTTAACTATTAATAGTAATTATACAATTCAAATAAAAATATATTTATTATTGGTAATTATACAATTCAAATATTTTTGTTTATATATTAATTCTGACATGTTAATAAATTTTAATATATTTTATATAAAATTTAATTTCAATTTAATCCATTTTTTCAATATATTATTGGGGGTTGGAATTAGTTTTAAAGGTTTTCTAAGAGATGGCGTAACTATCAATAGATCGCATTGGGCACACCTGTGACTATATTCATTTCAAAGCACATTGTGTAAGCTTCATTTTTCAGTATGTGTCATTCCACTGAAGTGTAAACAACATATATTTTTTTCTCTGTGAACATGTCGACTTTCGTTCCAACAAAACGCAATTTGCGGGAAGGTTTACTTTTGTGCTTCCATTTGAAGAAAAAAGCTGTTGAAGCACAATGCACGCTTACTGAGGCTTACAGGGACTATGCTCCATCGATTTCTACTTGTGAGTACTGGTTCCGTGGGTTAAAAGTGGTGATTTTGATACGGAAGACAAAGAGCGTCCGGGCCAGCCGAAAAAGTTTGCAGATGAGGAATTGGAGGCTTTGCTCGATAAAGACTCGTGTCAAACCCTTCAAGAATTGTCAGAATCATTGGGAGTCGACTTATCAACGGTCGGCAAACGCTTGAAGGCCATGGGAATGATTCAAAAGCAAGGAAATTGGGTGCCGTACCAGTTGAAGCCGAGAGACGTTGAACGGCGATTTTGCATGTGCGAACAACTGCTTCAACGGCATAAAAGGAAGAGTTTTTTGCATCGTATTGTCACTGGCGATGAAAATTGGATCCATTACGATAATCCTAAGCGAAAAAATCGTGGGGACCACCCGGCCATGCATCAACATCGAGGGCCAAGCCGAATATTCATGGCGCCAAGCTTATGCTGTGTATTTGGTGGGATCAAAAGGATGTCGTGTACTATGAGCTGCTAAAACCTAACGAAACCATCACTGCGGAACGCTACCAACAACAATTGATGCAATTGAGCCGAGCATTAAAGGTTAAACGGCCGGAATATGCCAAAAGACACGACAAAGTGGTTTTTCAACATGACAACGCACGGCCACATGTTGCAAGAACCGTCAAGGAAACGTTGGAGGCGCTGAATTGGGATGTGCTACCCCACCCGCCTTATAGCCCAGACATAGCCCCTTCCGACTACCACCTATTCAGATCGATGACGCATGGCTTGGCTGAGCAGCGCTTCACTTCTTACGAGGATACCAAAAAATGGGTCGATTCGTGGATTGCCTCAAAAGACGAATCGTTCTTCCGGCGCGGAATCCATATGCTGCCAGAAAGATGGGAAAATGTTGTAGCTAACGATGGACAATACTTTGAATAATATACATTGTACCGTTGTTTCTAAATAAATGCTCAAAAACCGAAAAAAAAACCTTTAAAATTAATTCCAACCCCCATATTGTGGAATTCTTTTAATTTTCCATTTATATCTATTATTGTATTTACTCCATTTTTCTTAATTACCGTGTATGGACCATGATATGGTGATTGATACTTTCTTCTATTCATTCTTTTTACAATTATTTTATCACCAATATTTATATTAAGTGGGTTTGAAATTTTATTATCCTTCTTTCGCTTCTCCTTAGCTATGTTTATCAATTCATATGCTTTTTTTAAAGAATATGCTAATCTAATTTTTAGTTCTTGCGCATAATTTTCAGTATTGTAAGTCTTAAATGTTTCTAATTGTTCATTTGGTAGGTTTGCCAATTTGCCAAAAATAATTTCAAAAGGACTATAGTTCGTATCGATATGAGGTGTCGTATTGTACGCAAATGTGAAGTATGGAATCCAATGGTCCCATTCGTCATCTTTGCAAAAATTAAGTAAAAATTCGTTTAGCACTCTGTGGTTCCTCTCTATAGAACCAAGAGTTTCATGATGAGCACACCGTACTAAATACTTGTTTTATGTTCAATTGGCTGAATTTTTTGCGACAACAACTCTTTGGTAAACTCTGTACCCCTATCCGACTTTATTGTTTTAAAATGCCCATAAATCAAAATTAAGTTTTCTATTAAAGTTTTGGCTACTGTTTTGGCGTCTTTCGTCTCCATAGGACATGCTATAACATATTTTGTTAATTCGCACTGCATGGTGTGTATGTACCGGTAGTTATTTGTTAATCGTAGAGGACCTACAGTATCTATTGAAACTACTTCAAAACTAGTTCCTGGTGTGTCTGTCACCGTTAGTTGTTCTTTTATATGTCTGGTTTGTTTGTTAATTTTGCATGTTTCGCAATTATTTATAAAATTTTTAATCATTCTACTCATGTTTTTCCATATATACCTCTGCTTTATTTTTAAAATCGTTTTTCTAATTCCCATATGACCTCCATGGGTCGAATTATGGTACTCTTCAATTATTCTTTTCTGGTTTTCTATCTCTATTATTCTTTTTGGTTCTCTATAAATGAGTTTTTTTACTTTATTTTTACCAACATTTAAAATATTATAAATTCTTTTAAAATTTTCCGTGGCCATGTTTCTAAATATGTCATCATTAATATTCAATGCTAATTCTTCAATCCCTAGTTTTTGCATCTTCGAAATCAGTTTCTCCAAAGTCATCTGTGTGAACATCGGATTGTCACTGCATCGTACAAAAACCTGATTGTCTTCTATGTCTATCTGAGTACCCTTAAAATATTTTTCTGTTATAAATTTTAGTTTTCTTATTTTGTTTACATCCGATAGTGAAGTGTATTCCCACACAAAAAGGTGATCAATCTTCCTGCCTGGAATACGTTCTAAATTGTTACTGGTTGAGTTTTTTGTATGCTTATTTTTATCCATACTTCTTGTTATGGCTAGTATTTTTGTATTTTCGTTTTCTAAAACTGTTGGAATCATCGCTTTAAGCGAATCGCTATTTATAATTATTCTAGACAATGCATCTGCATTGGTATTAGCTTTCCCTGTTTTGTATTTAATACCGAAATCATAGTCGCATAGTTCTAACCTAATGCGTGTCATTTTAGACGATGGATTTTTATGCGAAAAGAGAGACACCAATGGTCTGTGGTCTGTGACAACTGAAAATCTGCGACCATAAAGATAAGGCCTATAAAAATTTATAGCTCAGTGTATGGCCAATAATTCTTTTTCTAAAATTGGTTTGTTCAAATCGTGCTTTCCGAGTGATATGCTCGCGAAAGAAATTGGTAAATCTGATCCGATCTCACCTTGCGACAATACTGCACCTAAGGCATAATTTGAGGCGTCAGTAGTTAGAACGAATGGTTTCAGGGAATTCAGGAAATCAGGGTATTGAAGAATTGGTGGATTAAGTAATTTTGATTTTAAAATTTCGAATGCTTGATGACACGCGTCATTCCATTCAAATTTTGTATTTTTCTTTAGCAATGCATTTAAATTTTTGGCTATATCAGCAAATTTTGGTATAAAACGCCTATAATAATTGGCAAAGGCCACAAATCTCCTTACTTCATCCGAGTTTGTTGGTACTGGGTAGTTTCGTATTACTTTATTCTTTGCTGGGTCTGTTCTTATGCCTTCGTTTGTTATCAAATGCCCAAGATAAACAACTTCAGGTTTCAAAAATGAACATTTATCTGGATTTAACTTCAGGTTAAATTTGCTCATCCGATTAAAAACTTTTGCCAAACTTTCATTATGGTGCTGTAGGCTGCACCCAAATACAATTATATCATCCACGTATAAGAAAGCTTCTGCGTCTTAGCCGGTCAATGCTATCGTCAACATACGTTGAAAGCTATTGGACGAAATTTTGAGTCCGAATGGTAAGCGGGTAAATTGAAAATGTCCGTTTCCTGTTGAAAATGAGGTAAGTGGTCGCGAGTCTTCGTCTAAGTCTATCTGGTGGAACGAGCTGGTTATGTCCAATGTCGAAAAATACTTAGCTCTTCCGAGTTTGTCAAGTACGTCTTCAATTTTGGTCAGGGGAAATTTATCACTCACGATTTTTTCATTAAGCCTTCTAAAATCGACGACTAGTCTCCATTTTTTTGTGTCGTCCGCTGATTTTTTTGGGACCACGAGTAGTGGGGAATTGTACGGACTAATTGAGTGTTCTATGATGTTGTCCTGTAACAGTTGGTCAACCTGTTCATTTATTTCAGTCATTTGTGTTTGTGGTAGTCAGTAATTTTTGATGTAAACAGGGGTCGAATCTGTTGTTTTTATTTGTTGTTTATAAAAATTATTGACACTTAAATGTTCTCCAGGGAGATGAAAAATATCTTGGTATTCTGCGATGATATCTATTATCGATTTTCTGACTTCTGATCCATTGCATCCAATATCCAAATTGGTTAAAAGTTTGTTCAGCCTATTTTTATTAAAATGTTTATTTTTTTTGCATTGAAAAATGTTGTAATTACTTAATGGTTTAGTTTTCACATTAAAACTTTTTATTTTTATCTCTTCATTGGTTGTATTCATCAACTTGACGTGCGCTACTCCGTTTGCGGGTATAATACTATTTCCTAAAAATACTCCCTCACTAATTTCTTCATTAAGAATTATGCTATCTTCTTTAACTTTGATATCGATCAGGACTACCGCTTCTGTTCATGCGGGTACCGTAACATTATAAAAATCCTTTAAAATTATTGGTAATATTACTTCTTTTTCATTAATTATAAATGTAACTGTACATGTCTCGTAGTCTATTTTTGAAATATACCTCCTCATCATGTCTCGGCCTATTATTCCATCTGTTCCTATAGGAAAATCATTTTCAACTATTTGAAAATTATGTTCAATTTCCTCATTTTCAATATAAAATTTTAAATTTGATGTACCAATACATTCTATAGTCTCGTTCGTTATGCCTGTTATCTTTGTAATATATCTTGTGTTTAAATTGCTAGCATTTTCAACTTTTCAAACGGAAATATCAGCTCCCGTATCTATAAGGAATTTTAAAGTTCTAAATTATTATTATTCCTGCTAAAATTTCTGTTTGTGTTATTATTGTATCGAAAACTATTGTTATTATGAAAGTTGTTATTGTTTGAAAAGTTATTGTTTCTGTTAAAGCCTTGATTTAAATTACTTCTATTGATTCTAAAATTGTTGCTTTTGTTATTATATCTGTAATTGCTGTTTGAATAGCTATTTTGATAATCTCTCTGATTATTATTAAAATTATTGTTATATCTCTATTCTCTAAAATTGTTTCTAATTTGGAAAATATTATTTCCATTAGCCTTTAAATTTTCTTCTACTGTCATACACCTCTCAACAGCCTCACCAAAAGTTTTCGGTGGATTTGCTAGTAATATATTTCTATATTCTGTATCAACACCTTTTGTGAAAATATTGAGTGCCATGCTCTCATTTATTTTGTATACCGCATCTTTCGCGTCCTTACTCGGATTTTCTAGACTTTTTATCTCATAAGAGCTCAACTGTTCTGAAAGTTCTACCAATTTTTCTCTGAATGCTGCTATTGGCATATTATTTTGTTTTAGTGAACTAAATTCATTTAATATTTGTTGTAAATTTTTCGGATTTGGGTACGATTTTTCCAATAAAGTTTTTAATTCCGCAAAAGTAGAAGGCCGGTTTGAACGTCCAAGTATGCTGCGTACTTGGGTAGTTAATTTAAAATTATAAATATATTTAACAAAAATTTCCCTATCATCATCCTTCACTAAATCATGCAATAATTCTGCTTGTACAATAAAATCCTCTAATCCATTACAGTTTCCTTTGAAAACTTGTAGGTTTTTTCCTACCACATTAATGTCGAAATTTGACATTTTTGGCAAAATTTTCTCTTCCTCCCAAATGTTTGATAAATCTAAATCTATAGAAATAATTTCTTTTAAACTTTTTGTATTTACTTTTATAATTAAATTATTTATTATATTGACTTTATATGATTTAAATACAAATTCTAAATGTTTGATAGCTTAAATCATACTTGATTTTAAATACAAATTCTAGTTGTTTGATAGTTTAAAATCGTTTATTGAGCTTAAGGTCAAAGTTAGAACAATTAATTGTTCTAACGAATTTTTCCAAAGAAACAACAACAACAAAGTTTTCAATATGAAAGGAAAAAATCACTAGCATTTGATTTTATTGTACAATTTCTGCGCTGCTAAACGCGTCATCAGAAATCTTTGTGATTACCCGTGCAAGCGCGCGCTAACGCACTGCACCATCGGGGTGATGAGATTTTGAAGCGTCAATTTCTCATTTTTTCCTCAATTTCATAATGTCACATTTGTTGTTGTATTTCTGTTTTACTTTAGTTTCTATGCTTATGTTATTATATGTAGTCCAACAGCCTGTTGGAAGTCTGCACTAACAAAGCATGTTTATTGAAGTTGTTTTTAGAATTTTTTGCTGATTTTGTTTTCAGCTGTTTCCGTTTGGTCGAGCTCTACCATTTGATTAAAGTTTTTTCTAAATGACCTCTATATTTATTATGTTGACTTTATATGATTTAAATACAAATTCTAAATGTTTGATAGTTTAAATCATACTTGATTTTAAATACAAATTCTAGTTGTTTGATAGTTTAAAATCGTTTATTGAGCTTAAGGTCAAAGTTAGAACAATTAATTGTTCTAACGAATTTTTCCAAAGAAACAACAACAACAACAAAGTTTTCAATATGAAAGGAAAAAAATCACTAGCATTTGATTTTATTGTACAATTTCTGCGCTGCTAAACGCGTCATCAGAAATCTTTGTGATTACCCGTGCAAGCGCGCGCTCACGCACTGCACCATCGGGGTGATGAGATTTTGAAGCGTCAATTTCTCATTTTTTCCTCAATTTCATAATGTCACATTTGTTGTTGTATTTCTGTTTTACTTTAGTTTCTTTGCTTATGTTATTATATGTAGTCCAACAGCCTGTTGGAAGTCTGCACTAACAAAGCATGTTTACTGAAGTTGTTTTTAGAATTTTTTGCTGATTTTGTTTTCAGCTGTATCCGTTTGGTCGAGCTCTACCATTTGATTAAAGTTTTTTCTAAATGACCTCTATATTTATTATGTTGACTTTATATGATTTAAATACAAATTATAAATGTATGATAGTTTAAATCATACTTGACTTTAAATACAAATTCTAGTTGTTTGATAGTTTAAAATCGTTTATTGAGCTTAAGGTCAAAGTTAGAACAATTAATTGTTCTAACGAATTTTTCCAAAGAAACAACAACAACAACAAAGTTTTCAATATGAAAGGAAAAAATCACTAGCATTTGATTTTATTGTACAATTTCTGCGCTGCTAAACGCGTTATCAGAAATCTTTGTGATTACCCGTGTAAGCGCGCGCTAACGCACTGCACCATCGGGGTGATGAGATTTTGAAGCGTCAATTTCTCATTTTTTTTCTCAATTTCATAATGAGGACTACATATTTCAGGGCTGTTGGACTACATATAATAACATAAGCATAGAAACTAAAGTAAAACAGAAATACAACAAAAAATGTGACATTATGAAATTGAGGAAAAAATGAGAAATTGACGCTTCAAAATCTCATCACCCCGATTTTGCAGTGCGTTAGCGCGCGCTTGCACGGGTAATCACAAAGATTTCTGATGACGCGTTTAGCAGCGCAGAAATTGTACAATAAAATCAAATGCTAGTGATTTTTTTCCTTTCATATTGAAAACTTTGTTGTTGTTGTTGTTTCTTTGGAAAAATTCGTTAGAACAATTAATTGTTCTAACTTTGACCTTAAGCTCATTACACGATTTTAAACTATCAAACAACTAGAATTTGTATTTAAAATCAAGTATGATTTAAACTATCAAACATTTAGAATTTTTATTTAAATCATATAAAGTCAACATAATAAATATAGAGGTCATTTAGAAAAAACTTTAATTATTTATTATATTCACAACTTTATAATAAATATTGTTGAATTTAACTTTTAAAATTCGACAATCTTCATTGTCTTCAATATTCTCTATTCCAACTTTTATATTTTGAAAAATTCAACTTACTTTTTACGTATTCACCACTGTATTTTCTGTTTTTACTTTTCTTAAAGTTTAATTTAAATTTTTCTAATATTAAAATGTTTCTTTCAATTATTTCCATATAAAAATTTTTTGTAATAGATTAAGTTATTTAAATTTTTATTTATATGGGAACACCCTGTGGTAGTACCAACATATAGAACAAGTGTTACTATAAAAAAAGTAAACAAAAGAAAATGAAGAACTAAATGATTTTTTAGTTCTTGAATGAAATTTAAAGCAGTCGCGTGTGCGTAAATAGAAAAGAACTTAGTGTAAGCATGTGAAAGTGCGTTGAATTTTTATTACTTTATATAGTTTTTTTTTTTGTTATTTCATCATAATTTGTTTAACGCATATTGAACAATGCATATATGTAGTAAAATATATGTGCATTGTTTTTACAGGGTTGTGTAAAAAAAATAAATTCATGTGTGCATATTGTGTGTGTTCATGTAGCTGCAAAAACTAAAATAGTTGCTAAAAAAAGATAATCGAAAAAAGTGTTTATTTATTGTTGGCGAGAAAAAAAACATTTCTTAGAATTGTCGGCCAAAAAAAAAAACAACATAAATAAGCAAAAACGATAAAAAAGTGCATCAAAGGAATTTGTGCATAGCTAAAAAAATATAAATATATAGAAAGAAAAGAAAACTGTGTATGCGAAAAAAGTTTTGTTGTGAAACTTTTCGTTTTGTTTGACTATACTTTTTTTTTAAATGCTGCTCCAAAATAACAACGAAAAAAATACATTTAGGTTTTGTTACATATATTTTGTTTTTACGTTTTTTTTTTATTGTTCGACTAAATAAAGAAATGCATAAGAAAAAATCTTGTTTAATTTTTTGTTGCTGCATTGACTGTTTTTTACGTGTTATTACTTTGATTATTTTTGATGTTCATGTTGTTGTTGTTGCTGCTTCGCATCGTTAATGTGTTTATGATTAATTTCGTGGTTGTTATTGTTGATGTTATTGTTGTTTTGTGCTGCATCGACTGCTCTTTACGCATCTGATTGCCGTTGGTACTCTTCAGTGTAAATACGCGACTGAATTTCGGTGCGTTCACGACACCATTGCGTTTTGCCGTCGGCAAAACAAAAATTTTCTTTCATTGATTCCTTGGTCCGTGTTGCAGGATCGCCATGTAATGTTGGACGCGCGACTTTTTTAATACGCGGCTTACGCGTTATACGTGTATTGAAGTTTTACGCGGTTATTTTTATAATACGCGTATAATATTATTGCCAGCGCTTAAGAGCGCTACTGGCCAGTTAAAAAAAAAATTTCTTTGCGCCGTCACTCGAAAGTGCATTCAGGCGCTTAGAAATAAAATAAAAGGAACAAGTTGGTTTAAAGCTCAAAACTTTAGTGATTTTATTTTAAGATTTTCTTCGGCTTATAAAGCCAAGTAACAGTATTTTTTTTAACTTAAAATAAATACAAAATTAAATATATATCTTATTTAATATAATTGTAACTAAATAGAACATTAGTTTATGTAGTCATTTTAGTGTAGTTATGTAGTGTAGTTATGTAAACATAAAGTGCAAGCGAGTAAGAATGTAAACAATAGTTATGTGTTTTTTTTTTGTTTGTTTGCTACATAAATGTGCTTAGGCTTCATTTATAGAAATGTTAGTTTGTAGACTAGATCTTTATGTGTTAAATGTTTATAAATAATAATTGTATTGAACAAATGTGTTTAAGTTAGAGTTATAGAAATATTTAGATTGAAATGCACTACAAGGCTGATAGTGTTACCGTGTTTCGACCTCGGTAATGGCCCAACAAAATCAGAGCACACGACCGACCATGGCTCATCTGCGATGCGAGACAACATTTTTCCTGCAGGAGCTTGCTGGCTTGCTTTGTAGCGATGACATATCTCGCAGCTTCTCACGTATCGGCTGACAGCTCGAAACAGGCCAGGCCAGTAATAGCGATTGGTTATGCGGCCAATGGTCTGACGAACTCCAAAGTGGCCGGCGCTGGGCTGCTTCTTCGTCGCCAATCTGGTTAGGTATGTGTCGGTATAGGCTGCCATCTTCTTTCGCATAACGAACCTCTTGTTTTGTCGCTCTAGCCAGGGACAATGCTGTGTTTCTGCCGTAACCTCAGTAGTCTTGCACAGGTCCTCCAATGGTTGTCTAGACAGTGCGTCCGCCACCACGTTCAGCTTACCGTGTCTGTATTGGATGTCAAAGCTATACTGCTGCAACTCGAGAGCCCACCGCGCGATGCGGCCGGACGGACTCTCTATCGATTTCAGCCATTTCAGAGAAAGATGGTCGGTGATGACTTTGAAGCGGTAGCCTTCCAAATAACAGCGCATTTTGCGGATGCCCCACACGATGGCCAAGCACTCCTTTTCCGTAGGGCTGTAATTGCGTTCGGCTTGGATGAGGTGATGACTGGCGTAGTCTATTACGCGCTCGGTGCCGTCAAAATCCTGCGTCAGCATTGCGCCGAGCCCGTAGTCGCTCGCGTCGGTCTGCAGTACGAGGGTTTGGCTAAAATCTGGGCAGGCTAAGACAGGCGCCTTGGTCAATTTTTCCTTCAAGGCCTCGAACGCTTCTTGTTGTTCAGGTCCCCATCCCCAATGCTTGCCTTTCTTCAGCAACTGTGTCATAGGCTGCGAGATAGTGGCAAAATCGTGTACAAAATGGTGGTACCACGACGCCACACCCAGATATCGACGCAGTTCTCGAAGGCTCGTCGGTGGTGCCAGATTTTTGATGGCCTCAACCTTATCTGGATAGGTGTGTATACCGCTTTCCAAGGTACTTCGTTTCGGACCTGAAGAACTCGCACTTCTCTATATTCTTTTTATGGTTTGCCACTCGTAACCGCCTAAACACCTCCTTCAGATTTTGGATATGCTCCTGTTTTGACCCTCCTGTCACAATGATGTCATCAAGATATGCGAAGGCGAATGGTTCCAATTCTGGGTAGATGACGTTGTCCAATGCTCGCTGGAATGTGGCCGATGCTGAGTGTAGTCCGAATGGCATTACGCGCCACTGAAATAACCCTCGTCCTGGGACGGTGAAGGCCGTATATTTTTTGCTATCTGGATGCATTGGAATCTGCCAATACACATTTTTTAAGTCGAAGCTGCTTATATATTTGGCGTTGTGCAGCCTGTCCAAAATGTGGTGTACTCGGGGCAAAGGGTATGCATCTCGAATCGACTTCGCGTTCAGCTGCTTGTAATCGATGCAGAGCCTCCACAAGCCAGTTTTCTTAAGCACCAGCACTATGGGCGCGCTGTGTGGGCTATGGGACGGCTCTATGAAGACTTTTTTCAGCAGCTCATCTATCTCCTAGTTGATGATACCCTGCATTGCCGGGTTTCTCGGCTAATAACGCTGTTTGAGGGGTCGCTCATCCGTCATAACGATTTTATGTGGCGGCACGTGGGCGGTTCCTTATAGAACATCGAATTCCTGTAGCTCGGTTTTCAAAAATTTATCTAATGATTCTTCTCGGGGTGCTGGGACATCGGACATCGTTGTACACGCTGGTTTGCTGGGTACAGGCTTTTTGACGGGCCGTAGCATAATAGTTTGGTTGCCCCAGCCAAAGGTGACTTTGATCTTTTCTAAAAAATTCATCCCAAGTAGGAGGTCATCTGTTACCCCAGGTAGGATGAGCAGGTGTAATTTACATTGCCTTGATCCTACTCTTGCTCTCATGCTCAGGACCTCTTCAACTACCTGCAAAGACTGTGACAGACCGACCATCCACCTCGCAGCGTCGTGACATCCGCGTACCGGATGACGAGGCACTTCCTGACTTAGCGAGCGTCTGCATACCTAGCTATGCTTCAGCTTAGCTCAGGGAAAATGGGCGTGGGGTTGCTTCGTCAGGAAGCCATGGGATGCGATCTGCACAAGTTATTTGTATGCAGACGTTAGCGGGAAACGGAAAAGGATCATTTGAATTAAAATTCAAATTATTTGAATTTTAATTCAAATGGGCGGAAACAGGAAACGGATGGGATAGGAAAACCAAGCAAAAAAAAAACCCGAAAGAGGCGACTTAACCGAGCCATAGCCTCTACGCACCGTGTAGCATGAGGGAGTAAGGTGTTAATTCCCCTCATTTTCTACACCCGCCCAACCAGTTAATGAAAGAGCAAAAAAAATTTCATTAACCCTAATAGTGCACCTAAGTGCAGCAGCCCCTTACCATGCCCTTACCTTTCATCCGTCCAAAGAATTTTACAACTGTTTAGTGGATTAACAACATACCCATTTTAAGGGATTTCATATTTATTTTTACAAAAGTTGAGACTTGATTAAATACCGGATTATAATGATTCAACCTTTTAGTTTTCATTACATAGTATGAATATCAAAAGTAAACTTAATTTTTCAAGCATTAAATTGCCGTGGCAAGTTAAAGGTAAGTATAAAAGTTACAGCGAGAAAAAAGACAAGTTTGGAATAAAGTACCTCTTAGGGTATGATGAAAAATTAAAATTTTTAAGCTTAGATCATTTTTCACTCAAGTGCATATTGAAAACTAACATTATTAAAGGTAAATTATTTTTCCCTTAGTAAAAAAAAAATTTATAATCTCACGTTGAACATTTATTTCAACTTGGTGTAGTCTGAAAAGGAAAATTTATCTTTTTAAGCTCAACTCAACTTCAACTTAAGCCAAAAAAAGAATTAATTTAGTTTTAAGTTCGAATTATTTTCCATTTGGTGTATCCAAAAAAAAAGGAAAATTTTCCTTTTAGCTGAAATCAATTTCAACTTCATGCATTTCAAACAAAAACAAACTAGGAAATTTATTTTGTAAGTTGGAAATATTTTCAACTTAGTGCATTTTAAGAACTAATATTTCAAGATGGAATCAATCCCAACCTAAAGTATCTTGTAAAAGAAAATTTCTTTCTAAGATTAATTTATTTTGAACAAGATAATTTCTTTAAGTGTATATCCATTTCAACTTAGTGTATTTAGAAAAAGAAAACTTCTTTTTAAATTTAATTTATTATGAACAAGAAAATTTCTTTAAGTGTAAACCCATTTCAACTTAAAGTATTTAGAAAAAGAAAATTTATTTTTAAATTTAATTTATTTAGAACAAGAAAATTTCTTTAAGTGTAAATCCATTTCAACTTAAAGTATTTAGAAAAAGAAAATTTCTTTTTAAATTTAATTTATTTAGAACAAGAAAATTTCTTTAAGTGTAAATCCATTTCAACTTAAAGCATTTAGAAAAAGAAATTTATTTGTAAGTTGAAATATTTCTAACTTAGTGAATTATGATAAAGAAAATTTCTTTAAGTCGGAATCAATTTCTACCTTGTGTAGGTGGAAAATTAAAATTTTAAGTTGAGTTATTATTATATTAGTATATGTCGATATATTTAATAGTATTTTGTTTATGTTTAATTCATATTTTTTTTTTTTTTTTTGTTTAGTTTATGTTGTGTTTATTTTAGTTTCGATTATGCTTAATTCGTATTTTTTTTCTTTGTTTTTTTTTTTGTTACGTTTATGTTCAATATCTTAGTTCTGATTAAGTTTATTTCGTTCCGTGTTTAATTTATATAAACAAAATATTATCTATTACGTTCCGTGTTTAATTTATATAAACAAAATATTATCTATTATGTTCCGTACCAATTTTGGTGTATTTATATTAGTTTTGTTTTTCCTACGCTTAGAAAATTATAGGGTGGTTTTTCGTTACGTTTAGGTCGGATTATTTTTAAATGGTAATTTGGATTGGTTTTATTTTAATAAGTGCTTAATTTTGTGTTAAGATTGAGCTTAAGTATTTTAAGTTTTAGCGTTGCTTTACAACGTTAAAGAACCTTCATTAAGTTTTGTTAATAACGCGGGGAAAAAAAAACTAATCCATTTGTTTACTTAAGTTAATATCAAATATTTTAGCAGTATTTAATGAAAAACAACAATAATATTTTATTATCGTAATAATAATCAACCCCATTCACGAATCCGCCGTAACGAATTTCCGAACGATAGGCTACGCCACGAACGCGATAAATTCGACAATCCAACTTCCGAACGAAACTTCCCCTTTTCAAATCTACCTTCGAGAATTCGAAAACAACTGTTCTCAACAGCAGACAACTAAATAAAATTAAAATTTAAAAACTGAAGTGTTTTTGATTAATATGGCATATTTTTTTTTCTTTATTTTTTTCTCTGTGATTTTCAATGGATTTCTTTGCAATTGTAATTTTCGCACAACAAGAGGACTATTTCTTACCAACAGAATCTATGAAAATTCATCGAAAGATTTTGCGAGATTCCGTCAACCCTTTTGAATTGGTTGACGAAATGTAGGAAAAGCAATGAATAAATTTCGAACTAAATATTCACCGGTTTCAACAAAAATATTTTACCTACATTTACCAACAATTAATTACCATTTTTATTTTACTCTATTGTTTTCTTTTGTCGCAAGCAAATCCGTCGAGGCAAAGCTTTCTTGAAACAATCCGAAAAACAGCTGTCAAAAGATGTGTTGGACTGTGGACTAGCAATGCTACGAATGTTCGAATACGAGGCAATGATTCTGATTGCAGAATACGACATTACGAATCCGACAGAAAGTTTACGCTACGTCGGACTCTGGAATAGGGCTGACTACCGGCTTACAACTTCCAATGATGAAAACGATTCTACCTTTATATAATATAAACTGTCTAATATAGGAAGACATATAGGATGAATTCCATAATACGACAAGAAAAAAAACCTGGTGTCCCGGTGGTGGAGGTGCTGCGGCCGTAGCTGGTATAGTTGCTCCTAGGTGTTTTCACTGCACGTTGCTGTTGGGGTTGTATGCTGTTGTTGGTATTAGCTGCTGTTGATGATGTATGCAGCTGTTGTTGGTGTTAGCTGCTGTTGAGGGTGCATGCAGCTGTTGTCGATGTAGAGAATGGTTGCGATTGTTGTTGCAATGGCTATTAATGAGGTTGGTGGTGACAGTTGCGTGTTTATGCCTCTACTATCATGTTTGGGCTCAGTGGAGTGCCGGGGTTGGGTAGCATCGCTGCTGATTTAGAGGTCGTTTTAGCGGTGGTCGGGGTAGTAAGCATTGGCACAGCGTGACCAGCGGAGTACTCGTTCGCAGCAAGTGGTAGTGGGCTGGGCCTGATGGTGTTTGGAGGCGCAAGCTGGGTAGGCTGGCAATGACGGGACCAACGACGCGTTAGCTTTTGTTACGCTGCCGTGCTCTCATTACTGGTGGACGTTCGCGGTTGGTGGGCCGTGCGCTAGGTCCGCATGGTTGGGGTGGTGGCAGTGGTAGTTGGTGGACGTGGTAGTTGCGAGCAGCTTTGCTGTTGGTACCTGAGCGAATGATGGTGGTGGCAATTGAAGTGTATATTGCCCTTCCTACGGAGCGCCAGTCGCCGCAGAGCACAATTGCACAACCAAAAAAAATGCTGATGAAGCACCGAGTGGTGCGGTGGTCTCAGACAGCAAAAGCTTTTACTGCTCAACTGCTCAATGCTGTTGATTTGCTCACACCAAATCCTGCCCCACGAAGAGTGATTCTCACTCTTATTAAAACTCGTCGCCAAAAATTCCTACACGCCAAATAAAATTGCAGCTCCTTACTAGTTTTCGGTTAGCTAACAAGCTTCCAACCTTTTTGCGCCGCACGTAGAGTAAAGTGAGAGAAAAAATGCGGTAGCGTGATCTAACGACAAGATAGCAACGATGCTGATCTATTTGTCACCAGGGCTGCCCTCTGGTGTTGGTTCATATGTCTACAGCTCGTAGGGTGAGTCAACACTGGTCTACGGTGTTTACATGGGCAAGTGGCTGTTTCAGTGATTTTGTTCGCCTGTTCTTGTTGTCAGTCGGTCAACCATTCCCAGATGTCCCCAACGTCGCTTATGTCCCACGCCGAGTTGAAGACACGTATCAGCTTGTGATTGGCGGATGTCCAAACAAGCACATGATACAGGACGGACAAAAGTTATTTCGCATGGGGGGCCCCAGATGGCGTTCATGGTAGAAATGACCAACATGCCCGATAGTATCAGGGTCATTCACGATGTGGTGCATTTGCCATGGTGCCGTGTACTTATGGGTAACCGTGATTAGTTATTATAAGTTTTTAACTGTGCAATACTCTAGCCCTGCCCCAAAAAAAATATCATAGCCAAGCAAGAGTTGACAAACAACCTGGGATTATAGGCCATGACATGACTTTCTCAAGCACTTAACTCAAAAAAAAGAGAATCCGCTGGCAATATTGGAATTGGTCAGCTGGACAAATTGAAATGTGACCGATGGAAAATTTGATTAGCATTGCAATGTAGGCAATCCGTAACAACGGGCTGACCCCAACACCTAAGGCAAGACATGAACAGAAAAAAAATTTTAACTAAAAGTAAACGCTTCAAAATTTAAATCCCAGCTCCGGTTTGAATCTGAACTCAAATTCCAGACCAGCCGAGGGCACAACACAACGGGTTCTACCGGGTGAGCCGATGAGAAAAACTCTTCCGGTTGATCAGTCGTTGTGTTTCCTCTGCTGGTCTGAATTTTGAATTCAAATTCAAGCCTGCGCAGGGAAACAACTGTCGACTTAGCTGTCAAAATTGAGGTTGCGTTATGTCAGTGACATTTTCATTAAGGTTGGTTCGCCAACCTCCGCTACCACTAGCTGTCAAACGAAAATTTGACGTTTGAGAATTTTTCACCCCCCACAAAACAGATGCTTGACAAAGCCAGCTGCAGACAAGTGTCTGAAAAGGGTGTATAACTTTTAGTTTTTCAACTTAGGTCAGTTTACCCAAGGTCGTCAAGACAGAGAAAAAAAAATCAGGAATGCGAGCAGTCTGTTTATAGTAAACGTGGCACAACAAATTTTCGTTACCAACACGGATATCCCAACCGTACCCAAAAAGCTTCTCCTCTGAGAACAGCATTAATGGGAGAATTCCAACTAACCGCTACCAAATATCTTTCGCATGATACGTGCCTTGCGTTCTTCCCTCTAAATCAGTCAGCACATAATATGCATTGCCAAGCTTCTCTTTTACAATTGCCTTTACACCTGTTGGAGCCAATTTAGCGTTAAAATGTTTAAGTAAGTTGCTTTGGCAAAAATTTCGTCTTGTCACTTCTTGACCAATTTCAAACTGACGTCCTCGTGAATGCAAGTTATAGGAGTGGGCATTGTGGTCATAGGCCGCTTTCATTCGTTTATGAATTAAACTGCGTATTATAGTAAATTCGTCTTCTCGATTCAACCTCTCTGACCCCTCTGAAAGCAAGTTAAGATTTTTCAAGATTTTGTAATCTTTACCGTGCGTCATCATGTGCTGACCAAAGACAACATAATATGGTGCTTGTCCAATTGACTGATGGATACTTTTGCGCAACGAGCAGTTAATGCTGCTTATATACACATCCCACAAGCGTTGATCTTTACGTATATATGAGCGTAACGCTTCGTTAATTGAACGATTGACTCGCTCAGACGCATTGGATTGGGGGGCGTATACAGCAGTACAAACATGCTTTATGCCATATTTTGACAGGAAAAGTTCAAAGTCGTTGCTTTTGAACTGACTGCCATTATCGGATACCACTGTCTCAGGAACACCGCATAAGTCAAACACATTTTCTTTCAGAAACTCCATAATGAGTTTCGAGGTAAACTTCTTCAGAGGTCTCAGAAAGGTGAATTTCGAAAAGTGGTCTAAGACTATCAACATTCCAATGTTACCTCTTTTGGATCTAGGGAACGGTCCAATTAGGTCGACATAGAGTCTTTGAAATGGTCGTTCGGATTCTGTCATCTGACCCATAGGAGGACGAAGGATATGCGTCGGAGACTTAGACGTTTTGCATAATTCACAATTTAACACATAATTTCGAACTTGCGTAACCAGACCTGGCCAGTAAAAGTAACGACGAATGCGTTCAAGCGTCTTGGCTATGCCACCATGAGCAGAAGATGGAATATCATGAGAGGCGTAGATTACACTTTCTCGTAATTCGGCGGGTATAAGAAGTTTCCATGCAAGTGACGGATCGGTTGTATCAGAATCAAATTCCAAACGACGGTAAACATAATCATCAATGATTTTATAATCTGGCAAAGGCGAAAGAGTCAACTTTTCTCTGAATTTTCGGTATTCGTCTGAATTGAAGTGTAAAGACTCAAGGTCTATTTCAGGCAAAGTTTCTAACTCAATTGCCGCCACGACTGATTCAGGGTCATCTGGTTCAAAAGACCGCGACAAAGCATCCGCCACCACATTCTCGCTACCTTTTCGGTGCTCAATTGTAAAATTAAAACCTTGGATCTTCAGTGCCCATCGAGCTAGTTTTCCGCTTAAGTCTTTTTGACGCATCAGCCATTTCAGACTTGCGTGGTCAGTTACTACCTTAAACTCGTGACCTTCAATGTAGGCGCGAAATTTTTTTATCGCTAGCACGACAGCTAAACATTCCAACTCAGTGACGGTATAGTTTCTTTGCGCTTTGTTGAGTTTATGAGACATAAAAGCAATAGGCCTTTCGTCCCCATTCTCATCAACTTGCGCTAAAAGACCACCAACACCGCACTGGCTAGCGTCGCACTGCACGATAAACGGCCTAGTGTAGTCAGGATGCACGAGGAAAGGAGCTATCGTCAACTTAGCTTTGATGGCGTCGAAAGATTCTTGAGCCGAAGGGTTCCACGTGAAAGTTTTCTTTTTCGTTAGAAGTTCAGTAAGGTGAAAAGTAACCGCTGCATAGTCAGACACAAATCGCCGGTACCACCCAGTTATTCCTAGGAATTGGCGAATTTGACGAACTGTTCTAGGAACGGGATATTCTGTTATGGCTTTCACTTTGTCGGGGTCCACAGTAAGCGAACCATTTCCCACTACAAAACCAAGATTCTTGACCTTATTGAGACCAAACTGACTTTTATTGACATTAATTGTCAAACCGGCTTTCCTAAGGCAAGAAGCAACTTCTGACAGATGCACTATGTGTTCTTCTAGTGACTGCGATACGACCAACAGGTCGTCTAAATAAACAAAGACTCGAGTTTTGAGATTGTACGGTATCACCTTGTCCATCAATCGACACATTGTTTGCGGTGCATTGCACAAGCCGAAAGGCATGCGCGTGAATTGATACAATGGTCGATTGGGTATCGTGAACGCGGTTTTTGGACACGAATCTCTGGACAATTTTATTTGCCAAAAAGCATCTTTAAGGTCGATCTTTGAAATGACATGCACAGGTGGCAAACGAGAAAGTAACCCATCAATGATTGGAATAGGATAAGCATCCTTAATGGTCACATCATTGAGTTTTCTCGAGTCAATACAAAATCGAACCTTTCCAGGCTTTACAATCAAGACACCAGGGGAAGACCAGGGTGAACTTTCTGCTTCTTCGATGACACCTAGATCGAGCATTCTGTCGATTTCCTGACATAGAAGCTTTTCCATCGCTGGTGATATAGGGTAGTATCTCTGTTTTATAGGAGATGCTACACCTGTATCAATGACGTGTTCTACCAGAGAGGTAGTACCGAGGCCTTCTTTTTCCGAAGACGGAAAGGCGGCTATGGTAGAGTCAAGCATTCTACGCTGGAGTGCATTCAACTGTACGCTATCAGGGTCTATCTCTAAAGCAGAGAGCTCACTCACTGTCGGGTCTATTTGGATTTTAAGCTCAAAAAAATTCCAGAAATCCATTCCGCATATCACGTCTTGGACAATAGAAGGTACAATCAAGAAATCAAAATTTTTCGTTTGGTTTTGAAAGGTAATTGGGATAGTAATCGAACCCACGACCTGTTGATGTTTACCATCTGCCGTTCGAACGTTACCTCTTAATTTAACCAGTTTCTTTGTAGAGTCAGAGAGAATTACTTGAGCAAAACGTCCACCAATGCAACTCTTTGTAGCGCCACTATCTAAAAGCGAAAGATACACAGTATTTTCAATCAAAAGATTGGTGTAAGGACGAATGTCGGAACCTTGGTAGACTATGGCCGAGACCACACTCTTGCGCAAGTTTTTTATTCGTTTCCAGAACAGGCGAATACGGTCTGAAGAACGAACGGAATGACGCCTAACAGTCGAAGTACCAAATATTTTCTCCCGTATCTTATTATATTCCGCAAGCCTAACGTGGTAAGGTTTGAAGGTAGGAGGTAGAGGTTGAGAATCCACCGGATCGTCAATAAACTTTGCAGTCGAGGCAGACACAATTGGTGGAACGTCAGATTTTGGTAAAATCTTAATCGGAGTTACATCCGAGGACGATTTAATTGGGGTCTGCTCGACTCCCGACAAAAATCCGGCTTGAAGCTTTCTGCCTTCGCCGCACACTTCTGACAGCTAGGTTTGTAGGTGTCAACCGCACCACAACCGTAACAGAATACGCGCCTAGCCTTTAGACAATCTTGGTACCGATGACCATCCTCGTCGCAATTCCAGCATTTTACTTTACTCATGTCTAGCGCATTGAGTTCTTGTTGAACATGGTCACTCTCTAATTCGTTTAACCTCGGGTCACTATCCTGAGCAATTTCATACAGTTGCCGTCGAGCGCCAGCAGTTCTAGGAGGAACACTATAATTAGGACGCACGTCCTCGAAAAACTTTTCGTGCTTCCGAACCTCTCGACGTAGAATAGCAATGCTGCGAATATCCAGGTGGAGTAACTCGTGACGTAAATCCGGTCGTAAATTCCTTATCACTGTTTCAACTAGCTCAGATTCGCACATTGGGTGTCGAAGCCTGTCACTCAAGCACAAAATAGCATCAAGAAACTCGTCAAACGACTCTGAATGTTTTTGTTTTCGACGACGAATATCATCTTGAATGTCAAAATCCGAGGTGTAGTCTTTGAATTGACGTCGCAGGGCATCGCAGAGGTCAAACCATTCTACCTCGTCAGCATTGCGGTGATATCGCCAAAACCACTGGTGAGCTTTGCCTTCGAACAGAGAGTGAACATGTTCACAAAGAAGAGAAAAATTGCCATTCAGGTGAAGAGAAGTCAAAGTATTAATTCTATAGATAAATTCATCGACAGAAATGTCATCAGAAGTGCCCTTGAAAATCACGTGCCAATTTCGCACAACGTTAGAAATCCGCTCCTTAGAGCCAGGGTCTCTATCGCTACCGGGAAGCGGAGGATTCGCTCGACGCCGAGACGATGAAGGAGGAACAGGCCTCTGAGCTTCTTCAGGCAGAACTTGTGGCCATTCAGGTTGGCGAAGGTTTGGCGCCATTGCAGGAGGGTTAGCTCCAATGTTCAAGTTACGCAGCATCGCTTGAAGCTCGGTTGAAATGATAGAGCTTATCTCCATTCGGAGTTGGCCTAAGGAGTCGGCAACGATTTGGTGTACTTTGGTTTCAGAAACCTGGTTCGGTTGGTTCGGTAAGATGGCATTGTCCAGCGGTTCAGGCCTACTATCACGATGGTCTGATCTAAAGTTTGCTTGCTGACGCGTGTTGGGGCGATACCGTGGTGCACCACCACCTCTTCCCCTCTTTGGTGGATTAACACTGCCAGCAACTTCAAGAATATTCGCCGACGGAGAAGGACCTACAACTGCCGGAACCAATGCCAACCGACAAACCGGACATGCCTTGTTGGTTTCTAGCCAAGTCTGCAAGCACAGAGCATGGAAGCAATGATTGCACGAAGTCTCAACCACTTCATCCGTAGGATGAATGGTCTCATTGCACACGGTACAAATGGCATCGTTGGGAGGATTACCCACTCCTAACAGGTCTTCTGTACTTCGCGTCACAGGCATCGTCGACACGACAAAAATATCAAAACAAAATATCAAAAGTTTATATTTACAGCCTCACCAGTTTTATACTGTTGGCAAAAAGGAAAAACCAGACGATTCCACAGAAACGTCTGTATATTCAAAAATAAAATTTTTCAATTACTACTGAGTAATTATAGTGGAAAAGTTGAATGCTGTTGTAGCGGAGTGAATGCGACTAGTAAGCGGAACGAGCGGAACGAGATAAAACCAAAAAAGGTTGACATGAAAATTTAACCAAACGCCCATAATACAACCTAAACAAGGCTATGCTGTCGTGAAATACTTTGGCGTGATATCACACCCGCGAGAAAAATATTTATATTACATATATATACACCATATATATGGATATAATATAATTATTATAAAAGTGATACTAATTATAATGAATATAAATGTATGTCCACATAATGTGGACAAACCTAAAAAAACGGACAAACGATAACCCGAAAAATTTGCAACACGTGAAAAATGTTCAAATAAAAAAAATACAAATAATAATACTCTTATTTATGTATAGCATAAACACGGTTATGCTGTTGTAAAGTAATGAAATCCAACGATTTAAAAAAAAAATGTGATATAACAATTATTACTGTGTAATGATATGACTAAAATTCTTCGGAGATTACTCGGCAAGGCCATAGCAGGGCTACTACAGACTTAGGGCACTGGTGCATAGAGAAAACGTTCGGTTAACAGGAGAGGGATGAAAAAAAATAATAAAGTTTATTTGTAAAAACCACGAGAAAAGATATGATAGGTAATATACTTGAGTAAATCTTCGAAATTATCCAAAGATAAAAATCTCGAAAGTATAAAGTTGTTACTAAATTCCCAATTAAACGTTAAATAACCTTTGGTTACCACAACAATAATATCATGACACGATCCAAAAGATTATCAATAGCAAAAATCGAAATTTTCAAGAAAAAGTTTAACTCAATTCAAGAATTGGTTGGCAGAGGTTCGGTAAGATCCCAAAAAAAAAACTCCAGGAACTAAATCCAGAACATGCCTTAAGCAAATAATCAAAATTGAAAAAGGAAAAATTTAAGTTTTGTTGAGGCAGAACGAAAATACTGTACTTCGGGTGGTCGGAAGTTAAGTGATTTGACCTTACGAGTAAGGCTATTCATATTTTCGTGGGCCCCACGTTGTGGGACAGTATTTTCATCTGCCCCACGTTGGGCGCCATTTTTGTGACAGACCGACCATCCACCTCGCAGCGTCGTGACATCCGCGTACCGGATGACGAGGCACTTCCTGACTTAGCGAGCGTCTGCATACCTAGCTATGCTTCAGCTTAGCTCAGGGAAAATGGGCGTGGGGTTGCTTCGTCAGGAAGCCATGGGATGCGATCTGCACAAGTTATTTGTATGCAGACGTTAGCGGGAAACGGAAAAGGATAATTTGAATTAAAATTCAAATTATTTGAATTTTAATTCAAATGGGCGGAAACAGGAAACGGATGGGATAGGAAAACCAAGCAAAAAAAAAACCCGAAAGAGGCGACTTAACCGAGCCATAGCCTCTACGCACCGTGTAGCATGAGGGAGTAAGGTGTTAATTCCCCTCATTTTCTACACCCGCCCAACCAGTTAATGAAAGAGCAAAAAAAATTTCATTAACCCTAATAGTGCACCAAAGTGCAGCAGCCCCTTACCATGCCCTTACCTTTCATCCGTCCAAAGAATTTTACAACTGTTTAGTGGATTAACAAAATACCCATTTTAAGGGATTTCATATTTATTTTTACAAAAGTTGAGACTTGATTAAATACCGGATTATAATGATTCAACCTTTTAGTTTTCATTACATAGTATGAATATCAAAAGTAAACTTAATTTTTCAAGCATTAAATTGCCGTGGCAAGTTAAAGGTAAGTATAAAAGTTACAGCGAGAAAAAAGACAAGTTTGGAATAAAGTACCTCTTAGGGTATGATGAAAAATTAAAATTTTTAAGCTTAGATCATTTTTCACTCAAGTGCATATTGAAAACTAACATTATTAAAGGTAAATTATTTTTCCCTTAGTAAAAAAAAAATTTATAATCTCACGTTGAACATTTATTTCAACTTGGTGTAGTCTGAAAAGGAAAATTTATCTTTTTAAGCTCAACTCAACTTCAACTTAAGCCAAAAAAAGAATTAATTTAGTTTTAAGTTCGAATTATTTTCCATTTGGTGTATCCAAAAAAAAAGGAAAATTTTCCTTTTAGCTGAAATCAATTTCAACTTCATGCATTTCAAACAAAAACAAACTAGGAAATTTATTTTGTAAGTTGGAAATATTTTCAACTTAGTGCATTTTAAGAACTAATATTTCAAGATGGAATCAATCCCAACCTAAAGTATCTTGTAAAAGAAAATTTCTTTCTAAGATTAATTTATTTTGAACAAGATAATTTCTTTAAGTGTATATCCATTTCAACTTAGTGTATTTAGAAAAAGAAAACTTCTTTTTAAATTTAATTTATTATGAACAAGAAAATTTCTTTAAGTGTAAACCCATTTCAACTTAAAGTATTTAGAAAAAGAAAATTTATTTTTAAATTTAATTTATTTAGAACAAGAAAATTTCTTTAAGTGTAAATCCATTTCAACTTAAAGTATTTAGAAAAAGAAAATTTCTTTTTAAATTTAATTTATTTAGAACAAGAAAATTTCTTTAAGTGTAAATCCATTTCAACTTAAAGCATTTAGAAAAAGAAATTTATTTGTAAGTTGAAATATTTCTAACTTAGTGAATTATGATAAAGAAAATTTCTTTAAGTCGGAATCAATTTCTACCTTGTGTAGGTGGAAAATTAAAATTTTAAGTTGAGTTATTATTATATTAGTATATGTCGATATATTTAATAGTATTTTGTTTATGTTTAATTCATATTTTTTTTTTTTTTTTGTTTAGTTTATGTTGTGTTTATTTTAGTTTCGATTATGCTTAATTCGTATTTTTTTTCTTTGTTACGTTTATGTTCAATATCTTAGTTCTGATTAAGTTTATTTCGTTCCGTGTTTAATTTATATAAACAAAATATTATCTATTACGTTCCGTGTTTAATTTATATAAACAAAATATTATCTATTATGTTCCGTACCAATTTTGGTGTATTTATATTAGTTTTGTTTTTCCTACGCTTAGAAAATTATAGGGTGGTTTTTCGTTACGTTTAGGTCGGATTATTTTTAAATGGTAATTTGGATTGGTTTTATTTTAATAAGTGCTTAATTTTGTGTTAAGATTGAGCTTAAGTATTTTAAGTTTTAGCGTTGCTTTACAACGTTAAAGAACCTTCATTAAGTTTTGTTAATAACGCGGGGAAAAAAAAACTAATCCATTTGTTTACTTAAGTTAATATCAAATATTTTAGCAGTATTTAATGAAAAACAACAATAATATTTTATTATCGTAATAATAATCAACCCCATTCCAGAATCCGCCGTAACGAATTTCCGAACGATAGGCTACGCCACGAACGCGATAAATTCGACAATCCAACTTCCGAACGAAACTTCCCCTTTTCAAATCTACCTTCGAGAATTCGAAAACAACTGTTCTCAACAGCAGACAACTAAATAAAATTAAAATTTAAAAACTGAAGTGTTTTTGATTAATATGGCATATTTTTTTTTCTTTATTTTTTTCTCTGTGATTTTCAATGGATTTCTTTGCAATTGTAATTTTCGCACAACAAGAGGACTATTTCTTACCAACAGAATCTATGAAAATTCATCGAAAGATTTTGCGAGATTCCGTCAACCCTTTTGAATTGGTTGACGAAATGTAGGAAAAGCAATGAATAAATTCGAACTAAATATTCACCGGTTTCAACAAAAATATTTTACCTACATTTACCAACAATTAATTACCATTTTTATTTTACTCTATTGTTTTCTTTTGTCGCAAGCAAATCCGTCGAGGCAAAGCTTTCTTGAAACAATCCGAAAAACAGCTGTCAAAAGATGTGTTGGACTGTGGACTAGCAATGCTACGAATGTTCGAATACGAGGCAATGATTCTGATTGCAGAATACGACATTACGAATCCGACAGAAAGTTTACGCTACGTCGGACTCTGGAATAGGGCTGACTACCGGCTTACAACTTCCAATGATGAAAACGATTCTACCTTTATATAATATAAACTGTCTAATATAGGAAGACATTTAGGATGAATTCCATAATACGACAAGAAAAAAAACCTGGTGTCCCGGTGGTGGAGGTGCTGCGGCCGTAGCTGGTATAGTTGCTCCTAGGTGTTTTCACTGCACGTTGCTGTTGGGGTTGTATGCTGTTGTTGGTATTAGCTGCTGTTGATGATGTATGCAGCTGTTGTTGGTGTTAGCTGCTGTTGAGGGTGCATGCAGCTGTTGTCGATGTAGAGAATGGTTGCGATTGTTGTTGCAATGGCTATTAATGAGGTTGGTGGTGACAGTTGCGTGTTTATGCCTCTACTATCATGTTTGGGCTCAGTGGAGTGCCGGGGTTGGGTAGCATCGCTGCTGATTTAGAGGTCGTTTTAGCGGTGGTCGGGGTAGTAAGCATTGGCACAGCGTGACCAGCGGAGTACTCGTTCGCAGCAAGTGGTAGTGGGCTGGGCCTGATGGTGTTTGGAGGCGCAAGCTGGGTAGGCTGGCAATGACGGGACCAACGACGCGTTAGCTTTTGTTACGCTGCCGTGCTCTCATTACTGGTGGACGTTCGCGGTTGGTGGGCCGTGCGCTAGGTCCGCATGGTTGGGGTGGTGGCAGTGGTAGTTGGTGGACGTGGTAGTTGCGAGCAGCTTTGCTGTTGGTACCTGAGCGAATGATGGTGGTGGCAATTGAAGTGTATATTGCCCTTCCTACGGAGCGCCAGTCGCCGCAGAGCACAATTGCACAACCAAAAAAAATGCTGATGAAGCACCGAGTGGTGCGGTGGTCTCAGACAGCAAAAGCTTTTACTGCTCAACTGCTCAATGCTGTTGATTTGCTCACACCAAATCCTGCCCCACGAAGAGTGATTCTCACTCTTATTAAAACTCGTCGCCAAAAATTCCTACACGCCAAATAAAATTGCAGCTCCTTACTAGTTTTCGGTTAGCTAACAAGCTTCCAACCTTTTTGCGCCGCACGTAGAGTAAAGTGAGAGAAAAAAATGCGGTAGCGTGATCTAACGACAAGATAGCAACGATGCTGATCTATTTGTCACCAGGGCTGCCCTCTGGTGTTGGTTCATATGTCTACAGCTCGTAGGGTGAGTCAACACTGGTCTACGGTGTTTACATGGGCAAGTGGCTGTTTCAGTGATTTTGTTCGCCTGTTCTTGTTGTCAGTCGGTCAACCATTCCCAGATGTCCCCAACGTCGCTTATGTCCCACGCCGAGTTGAAGACACGTATCAGCTTGTGATTGGCGGATGTCCAAACAAGCACATGATACAGGACGGACAAAAGTTATTTCGCATGGGGGGCCCCAGATGGCGTTCATGGTAGAAATGACCAACATGCCCGATAGTATCAGGGTCATTCACGATGTGGTGCATTTGCCATGGTGCCGTGTACTTATGGGTAACCGTGATTAGTTATTATAAGTTTTTAACTGTGCAATACTCTAGCCCTGCCCCAAAAAAAATATCATAGCCAAGCAAGAGTTGACAAACAACCTGGGATTATAGGCCATGACATGACTTTCTCAAGCACTTAACTCAAAAAAAAGAGAATCCGCTGGCAATATTGGAATTGGTCAGCTGGACAAATTGAAATGTGACCGATGGAAAATTTGATTAGCATTGCAATGTAGGCAATCCGTAACAACGGGCTGACCCCAACACCTAAGGCAAGACATGAACAGAAAAAAAATTTTAACTAAAAGTAAACGCTTCAAAATTTAAATCCCAGCTCCGGTTTGAATCTGAACTCAAATTCCAGACCAGCCGAGGGCACAACACAAAGGGTTCTACCGGGTGAGCCGATGAGAAAAACTCTTCCGGTTGATCAGTCGTTGTGTTTCCTCTGCTGTTCTGAATTTTGAATTCAAATTCAAGCCTGCGCAGGGAAACAACTGTCGACTTAGCTGTCAAAATTGAGGTTGCGTTATGTCAGTGACATTTTCATTAAGGTTGGTTCGCCAACCTCCGCTACCACTAGCTGTCAAACGAAAATTTGACGTTTGAGAATTTTTCACCCCCCACAAGACCCATCGGCCATGCTCACGTTGGTTGTAGCAAATTGTTGATTGTTGGTAGTGCGTTGTTTATTTGCTGGCGTGTGGCCAGCAAAGCTGCGTGTAGCTCCTGTGTCGATGGTGGCCTCTATTTCATGCTGGTCTATTTGCACTCGTACCCAAATTCGCCTGTCATCATGTTGTAGATGTTTTATTGCTGTCGAGGAGTGTGGCGACAGGACCCGTTCTTTCCTCGAACTGGAGTGGGTCCTCTGGCGTTTCCCTGAAACTGTGTTTCGCAACATTCGAAGGTAGCTCGGCCGCGTCGTCCACATTCCTTACAGAAGCATATTCGATCGTTCCTACACTCCGTTTGCTGATGGTCCTCTTGATCACACCTGCTGCAGGCTATTCGGACGTTGATAAATTCAGTTACTGTTGGTGATTCCGGTTCTTTATGACTATGACGTTCGTCTGGAATTTACTCTGGTGCTTTCGCCTTTGCCGTGTTTGATATGGCAGATCGATATAATTCCTCGTTGCTTCGCTGAGGGTTCCTACTCGGTCCTTCCGACCCTCGTATGATTTCGTAGTCCTCAGCAAGGGAGAGCAATTCGGTGAAGCTCGAGAAATCGTGTCGTCGTATATATAATTGGTATTCCTGTCGACAATTTCTGAAGACTCGTTCTACCTTTTGTGCCTCGGTCCAGTGGGCATGCCGCATCAGATCGATAAGGTCCAGGCTATATCCTTTGAACCTATCCTGCGGCTTCTGTACTCGACTACGTATTTGATCCTCTAGGTGCTCAAGGAATCGAGCTGGCAGGAAATAGGTGAGAAATCTGTTATTGAAATTTGCCCACGACTCACTAGGGTTTTTATTATTTCGCCACCAAATGAGGGCTCTGTCCTTGAGCAGCTCGGGCATCACCCTAGGGAAGTGGTCCTTATCCACGCTGTATACACAGGCGAGCTTCTCTAGCCGCTTAACGAATTCCAAGAGGTCTCGGCCCTCCTCGAATCTAACGGGCCACCTTCGGACCTGGTCCATAATATTGCCGTACGGTGATGCCTCGTGAAATCTCCCTCGTCCTGTTGACACCTCGGGTATCGTGATGCTCACCGGTATATCCTCTTGGCCTGGTAGACTGAGCGCAGCTGTGTGTGTTCCCGGTGATGGCGATGGCGTTCTTCGGTAGCTGTGTTTGCTTTCCAGCTCCACCAACAGCTTTTTTAATTGCGGCTTTTCTTCAAGATCGACCACTGTGGCAGCAAATCTCCTGCGTAATTCCTCCACAGTTCCTTCCTCGCTGAGTCCAAACTCGAGGGCGTAAATCAGCAAATCATTCTGTGAAGGCTGTGTATCCATGAGGTCTTGACCATGGTGGCTTTGCCTCGTTTAATTGCCGCAATAACGTGGTGACTAAATAAATTATTATTTTTCTTTTCTTACTACCCACTCGCCCAACCTATCCGTTCAAAGAAGAATGTAAGAATACCTTTACCGTTGCAAATTCCTACCTGTTACGTGTTTTAATACTTCTGAAAATCCATTAAAATTATTAAAGAAAGTTTATTATAATACCGTGTTGTTTAGCCCTCTGCTAGGTCTCACACTCAATGACTCAAAAATGTTACGCACGGGTGGCACTTTTGCCTCACCCAAAAATTCAAATTAAAATCAATATAAAACGTATATAAATAATCTTGATATAGTTATCAAACGACACCGTTAATATACCACCAAGAGGCCTGTGACTTATAGTATCTCCCAACTATCTATCTGTTCAACAGGTCGTGGTATATTTTCTAGACGTGGAAAGTTTATCAAGGTTTGTCCAATATAGATAGGATAATTCAACTATCTCTCAGTAAGCAGAATTACACAAATTATTAAAAGCACATTAGAAGTGGGTAATAGCACAATTTTTTTGTGTGTTGACTCACCAGCACATGTGCACCCTCGTGAGTCAGCACACTGTGCTAGCACTATTGTGCTATAATCGAACAAAGCACTAATAAAGTGTCGATAACAAATAGAGTGCTAACACCGTTTTCTATTGATTTGTTTACAATATTCACAAATTGCATATTGTCAATTATTGTCAAGGGTCCGCCAAATAACTTTCTTTTTAAATTCTATTAAAAAAAAACTACTGGATATTATCTCAAATTTCTTTTTTTATTTGAAAGTACAATTCTTCCGGTTAATAATGGAAAATAATTTTATTCAAATGGCTGCCTCGGCTGGCCATGCAGAAGCCTACACGATCGGTCCAATTTTTAAGCACTTTATCGATTGTGTGCAGCTATATTTCACCAATGGCTTCACGAATACTGTCCTTTAAAGCGTCAATTGTCTTTGGCTTGTCGGCGTAACACTTATCTTTGAAGGCCCCCTACAAAAAATAGTCCAACAATGTCAAATCGCAGCTCCGAGGTGGCCAAACGACATCAGCTCTGCGGCTGATAATGCGATCTTCAAAAACAGGGCGCAAATCATCGAGTGTAACTTCGGCTGTGTGGCACGTAGCGCCGTCCTGTTGAAACCAAATGTTGCCAATATCCTCCTCTTCAATTTTTGTGAACAAAAATTCGTTCAACATGACCCGATAACGATCGCCATTGACTGTAATGGCCACTCCTTGCTCATTTTCGAAGAAAAATGGCCCAATTATGCCTCTGGACAAAAATCAGTACCAAACAGTGACTCGTTTTGGGTGCAGCGGCTTTTCAATGTATGCGTGCGGGTTTTCTGTGCCCCAAATGCGACAATTTTGCTGGTTTACATACCCGCCAAGATCAAAATGAGATTCATCTGAAAAGATGATTTTCTTCTGTAAGTCGATCGCAAAATATTTAATTTAAAACTTAACGAAGCGAAAACGCATTGGATGGTCAGTTGGCATCAACTCCTGAACCAATTGGACTTTATATGGCGTCATACCAAGGTCTTTATGCAAAATTCGTCTCAATGATGTCTCCGAAATGTTCAATTGTTGAGAACGACGGTGAATTGATGTTGATGGCGCTTCATGCACACTTTCTGCCACAGCAGCAATATTCTCCGGTGTACGCACTGCTCTTGGCTTTTCACGCTTTGGTTTATCGATGAGAATGCCAGTTTCTTTCACTTTTTTCACAAGATAACGATACGCAATTTTCGCACACATTCTGCAACATTACCATGATTTTCAAAGTAATGTCGCAATATTTCCCAGCGTTGTTCAAGCGTATACACAACGATATTCGTTCAGCGGATGGATAAAACTAATTATCTGTCAAATCAGACATGAGCTAAATGTTACCATTCACAAAACAAGCACTAGTTGAAAAAAAGTTAGATGGCGGACCCTGGAGTGCCATAGCACAGCACTGAGTTACCCACCTTTAAAGCACATGCGAAGGGGATAGGATTCCACATCTATCTAGTTTCACACTATATTGGCTTTTATTTGTAGTTAAATGTTGTTAATATATAAATCAGTGATGTTCCTCGACGCGTCGTCTTTAATTGTCGACATTTTGGTGTCGACAATGCAGTATGTGTCGACAATGTAGACAATGTCGAGAATTGTGTAAACAATGTCAACAAAATGCAACACTGCGAAAATGCAAGTTCCATTTATATTATGCTGATTCTTAAAACCTCTTGAAAAGTCGTTTAATTAACATAAAGTAACAAATTTTACAATTTAACAAACAAAAGCCATGCCCAGAAGGCGTAAAAATAAGGAATACTTCGAACTTGGACTCAATTTAATTAAATATTACAATAAAAATGCAGCCTGTTACATTAATTATCTACACGTTGTTAAAAGCAATTGTCTACACGACATTGTCGACATCATGTTCTCTACGCCGCACATCACTGATATAAATAAATAAATAAATAAATAAAATAAATATATGTAAATAAGTTGGAAATATAAATTATTAAATTTATTTCGTGAGTATGTAGTCTCCTATCGCTACCTCTTGCTCACGACTTGTGACCCCAAAAATAAAAAAACTAAATCAAGAGCAGAAAATTTATGATATTAAATGTCCTTAAAACGATATCCAGTTTTAAGAACATTTAATGTAATTTTAGCAGCTAAATTGGGAGTAGATAATTAAGTTCAAAATATTTCAATTTAAAGCTCACTTGATTTGGTGAAATTTAAGCAATTCTGAAATGAGCTATAAATTGTGAATTTATTTAAATTATTGCCTTCAAAGATGGTCAAGTATTTAGCTTAATATACTTTTATTGAAATTGATTTAGTGTCCCTGCTCGGGCGCCATTGTAACGATGCGTTCTCAGGTTGCTGAGGTAAGCTCGCCGGAACCAGGATCGTTGCAAGAATTTATTAATTGCAAACACTAAATCAAACTCAAGGGTTTTCAAATAATGACAATGTTTATTCACAATTCGTAGCTTAAAACTAACTTAAATCTACTTAGAGCTACTCTATTCAAATTGATCTGTGATTAATTCGTAATTTAAATAATGTTTCCTAATTTAAATATTATTTGTGAGTTTTCTGTAGTTTAAATATTGTTCTCGAACTCCCAACAGCCTAATCAGCCGGGGAGAATGCGTTACAATGCCAAAGGAAAGGATGGTTTTGAAGCACAAAAGGGTCGCAGTTCTCGCTAACCTTGAGGCAAGGGAAATGCACTCGGGTTACGAGTCGCAGTTCACGCAAAGCTTGTAGTTCACTAAGGAAAAGGATGTTTAGGGTAGGTTTAAAGACCAAGCTTACGTTGGGTACGGGCTTGACCTTGGACAGCGGATCCGAGAGTTTGCGTTCTCACTTGTCTCGTAGGAGGTTTGAATAAGGTTTGAGGAGGAAGTAATTTGGCCGTTAGAGTTTATTTAATTTCACTCACTATTAATATTAATTTATTTAAATATCTTTCAACAAAATAGCTTTTTATTTTAGTTGCGTTAAGTTAATATTAAAATGTTTAAGAATGTATATAATTGTCTACGAAAATCATTATTAATAAAATCTACAAAATCAATACAATAATAAAAAGGAATAAATGATATTTAGTATTGACCTGCTGCTGCTGACTTAAGGATTTGTCCTGTAGCTCGTTCTTGTAAAAAAGTCGGAAAGTTACCGATTTGTGTGACGTGATGCGTTATCGAGCACTAGTTACCGATTTCGTGAGAACTAGTGTTTGTGTACGTTCAAATCGTTAAAAATTTGGTCCGTGATGAAAAAGAACACAAATCGGTAAGAAACATTGCGAAATTGAATCAAATGACAAACAGCTGTTTATTTACATCTGTTTTATTTTAAGTGCTCAAATATTTTATCTTTAAAAGGTAATAAAAAGTGATTGTTAGAAGCTTAAAGAAACAAATTCTTACAAAAATTTTTGTTTCAGACAATATGAGTGAAATTTTTCTTGTTATGTACGCCATAAGGCATGACCGACGTAATATGTTGCGGATTCAAAGACGTCGCTTGCGAGCCACCTCGGATCCATTTCACATTCCTGAGGCGCGATTTGTGGAACTATTTAGGTTTTCAAAAGATGCAGCAATTGAACTGCTAGGTGAGATATGCCCGTATATGGAAATAGGACAGAGAAGAACATTTATTCCGAACCCACTTCGGCATTGTACAGCTTTGCACTTTTACGCCACCGGATCCTTCTTGCGTGATATAGGGCAAGACTTTGTGTGTCCAATCAGCAAAACTATGGTCAGCACAATAGTTCATCAAATTACAAGGATAATTGAAAATCATTTGATGAAGAAATATATTGTATTTCCAACAACATCCGAAGATGAGCATTTGGTGAAAGAAAGGTATTTTATTAATAAAGAACCCAAGCATTTTTTAATATATTTTTCATATATTTTAGATTTTTTGAAGCTACTGGATTTCCCGGTGTTTTAGGTGTCATTGATTGTACGCATGCCAAAATAAAAAAACCTCCTACAGACATTGAATATTGCTACATAAATCGGAAGGGGTATTTTTCGAAGAATGTGCAATTGGTTTGCGATTTCGATTTGAAAATTTTGGGCATCTATGCACGGTTTGGAGGAAGCACTCATGACGCTTTTATTTGGGAAAGCAGCAAATTGAAAGGTTTCCTTCACAGCAAGTATGTCGAGAATGGAATGTCTGAGGGTTGGCTGATTGGTGACTGGAATAGGAATACTGGTGATAGGAATACTGAAAGTGCAAGCCAAGAAAAATTCAATAATACACACATTCAAGCCAGAAACTGTGTTGAAAGGCTTAATGGCGTTTTAAAAAAAGTTTTTGGATGTCTGTCGGGTGATCGCGGTCTAATGGTGTCACCAATTTTTGCTGGTTCTATCATTAATGCCTGTTGCACATTGCATAATATTCGGAGAAAGCATAATTTGCCGATTCCAGAAATAAGCATCGCACAAAATTTTCCCTCTGTAAATGTAGAGGACGCAATTACCTTAAACTCTATTTTGATTGAAGGAAGATCTCTTAGAGAATCAATTACCCGCAATTATTTTCAAAATGAAGCCAACCATTAATCATTCAAAAAGTAAAGAAAAAATTTAGCAATACTCCCGTGTAAGCACAAAACATAGTAACCGCCATTTCTACAATTTTCATTATGAAACTTAAATATGAATTGTTTGTTCTTTGTAAAACAGCCACCTTCTTGTCTTTACGATGTATAGTTTTTAAGATACTTATTTGTCTAAACAAAGTATGGATATACTTTGTTTAATTATTGTAAATTTGGTTTTTTTATATTTTCAAAAATGTTTACAAAACAAAGTAAATATTTAAATACCATAACACAATATTTTCTTATCCTTATTTTTCTTTAAAAAAGCTTCAAGTGCAAAGTGTTAAAACCTAAAGCAAAAAAAATCATCATCAATATAATAAACAAATATATCTAATAAACTTAGAGAAATGTTTTTATTTAATTAAATATTTTATATTAATACCAGTAAGAAAACCCCGCGCCGCACAGTGATGCGAAAGGGCATGCTAGACGGAATTAATTTTAAATCAAATTTTCCAATTCTGAACATGTAGAACTCTTAAAAAATATCTACTGACCTTAGGAATAATTTTTATTTACCTCAGCTTTTCACAAAAAATACAAAAATTCTTGAAAGTTGACTTAAAAACGATATGTATTTTTAAAATTTTTGTTCATGAATTTTGTAGTTATACTTATTATAATTTTTAAATATTTTATATTATCCAAAAAAGTTAAAAATTGACTTTATTACTAAGGTATGTTCTTTTGAAATAAAATGAATTTAATAACGTATATTTTAAAATGTTGGCGCTATAAAACGGTATTTAAGGATATATTTGCGTAGAAACGGAAATTTTATATGGAAAGTAGGCGTGGTCATAATCCGATTTAATTCATTTGAAGACTCAAAGTGCTTAAATAAGATTGAAGCTTATTTGCGAAATTTAAAGTGATTAACTAAATTTTTGTTCAATTTAAAGAGTTTTTCGTCTCAGTTTCGAACTTGATACTCTGTTTTTAAATAAAAGCTTATTTACTAAATTTCATTACGAAAAATAACAACTGTAATTGTGACGACAAATGGATATACGGACGGACGGAAATGAATAAAACCGAAAGTTAGCAAGAAATTTAAAGATCACATATTAAAAATCCACCGATAATTCTATTAGTGCTGCTGTTAGTACGTTTAAAATATAGCGCAAAATGTGTTTAAGTTGTTTTGTAGCTGCTACGCCCACTTGTCCAATCACATATTTGTATGTATTTTTTATACTTTTTGGAAATCACATATTAGACGTCTATGTTTGATTTCGTTATCGTAGTTTATCTCACTTTTAAGATATTGCTCAAAATATGTTTTATGGAAGCTGCCCACTTGTCCAATCGAACCGACATTTTTAACCCTTTTTGGAAGACTAGGCGTCTGTGTTTAATTTTGTTATCATAGCTTATCTCTTTTTTATAATATAGCGCAAAATGTGTTTTAGTTGTATGGCAGCTGCCACGCTCACTTGTCCAAAGTTTCTGAAATATTTTTTTTTTACTTTCCTATACCTTAAACATCAAAACCTTCAAAAAAACAACCACAAAATATTTTCTGTCTAAGTTGTACCAATCGCATTACTGTGCGCCGCACAGTGGTCCGAATGGTCAATCTAGCTGGAATAAAGTAATAACTCCTGTTTGGGAGTATGTATAAACTGGAAATTTTTATGTATGAAATATATTGCCTTAATGCTGCTTCACAACAAAAATGGGCGGTATTGGCAAAGTGGGCGTGGTAATTCTCATACATGGAAATTTTTAATTTTAAAAAACATCACCAAATTAATACCACATATAGATTATTTTATTTAGAGAAAAAAAATTAATATTTTTTTTGGCGGTCGGCCCAACTTCTTGAGATATGGGCCTCTAAAGCTTGAGCATATAATCGTCGATATCTCAGGTATTTTTGGTCTGATCAGGTTGAGGAGAATATCGTTACAAAGGTCATTTAAAACTCTACAAATCTGTGTGTCAATATATTAATTTTCATTAACCCATTGGGGGACAAATTACAAAAATATGTTTTTTTAACATCACTTTTTTGATGAAAACCTATTTTTCTCAAGAAATGGCCCTTGTAAGCTTCCTTTCTTCCTGCAGTTAAACTCTAGACAACATTTCAAGCTTTCTTTGAAGGTATAATATTCCCCATTAACCCTACAAAGACCGGAGATAATAAAAAATTAATAACTTGATTTTCCGAAGATGTATTGATGTGTAACTTTTCATGCTGAAAGTTTATATGAAAATGAAGACTCACACCAAAAATGGAGGAATCGACCATATGGGCGTGCCAGATTTGTAACTCTAAAAAATAAAATCCTTTTTTTATGTTACGTTATAATTTATTTAAAATTATCTTATGTTTAATGATAACATTAGGTGCAAAAGGAACAAGTATTATAAAAAATATAGTAACATTTATGTTATCAAATACTATATTCAGAATCTGCATCACTTTCTGAATCGACTTGCGGCTCGTCTGGCATCACATCTGAAAGCAATAGTCTCACTTCTGCAGATAAAGGCTCTGCATTGCGCTTATGAAGAGATGGCTTTGTTGATAAAGAAGTTATAAGTGGATCCGAAGACAAAAGAAGATAGTGAAATAAATCATGCATAGTTTTCTCTCGAGACATTTTTCGTGTATGATTTTCTCGTATATTCCTGAAATCCTTATTTCGGGATTCCAGGGCTTCTTCGGACAACATTCCAATAGGCAGTGCAGCATATTGTATAATATCAGCGCCATGCAGAAGAATTTTGTGGACACTCGATGGCATGTAATACCACGAATACAATTGGACATATAGCTTTGCTGTGCCGAGCGCATACATTCGAAACGCTTCCACATTAATAGCAAAGCCGCAGGACATAGTGGCTAAAATCACTGCAAACCTTTTTATTAAACGTTCATCGACTCCAGTTATTGCTGAGGCAAGACTTGCTTGTTTGAAAAATCTTCTAGCCGTGTTACCGTCATTTGTTGTTCCACATCCCGGCTTGGGAATATCAACCAGCAAACCCATCTCTTTTCTAAGACGGTCAATTATAATTTTCTTTGTTGCCTCTTTCATGGCCTTATCGGAATCCCCTCTGGCTTGCCATTTTTGAATATTTAGGTTGTAGGCAATATGAAGGACACATTCAAAACATCTAATCCATGCGTGTAATGTGGACAGGCCATACTCATAAAGGCTTTCTTTAGACTGTAATTTTTCAAGTGCACTTATATCATTCATAATTTTTGGTGAAGCTCCACAAATTCCACAACATTGGGAAGCAGCACTTGCGATTGTCGAGAATATTTTTCCATCAATCATTGTTAAATAAAACTTATGGGTGACATTAATTACCACCCCTTCTTCACAGATTTCTGTTGGAACTATTGCAGCTATTTGAGCCTTTATTGCTTCAATTTCACTTGTAATTAGTGACCTATTCTCTTTTTCATAAATAAGTTTGATTGGCCTACAAAATCTTACAGAAGATGGACGTGGATTATGCCAAATAATCTTATTATCATCTTTGAGTTGCAGAGGAACCAAACAAATTGCAACCAAGTATTCATCACTTTTATCTTTGTAACTGTCATGGAACATCTGCTTATATCGTGAATGCCCACTGCTACCATCACAACCCCACTTATACGACAAAATAAGATTATCGCATTTGTGTTGTCTTAAAACTTCTTTTTGCTGCTTTAAAAGCCTTTTTGTAGTGTGATCTACCAAACTTTGTAAAGTCACTTCAGCCGATATTTCGGAAATCTTAACACCATTTCCTGGATAGCACTCGGCTTTGGCAGCCAAAAGATGGGAAGATGTCAGCATTATGATTTTTTACACCTGTACGCATCAGGGTATAAGTGCTTTTTGTGTATGCACCATCGATGTACAAAACTAAAGCCTCTTCGATTGTGTATGGTATGGGGTCTTTACAAAAAGAGTTAATTTTTTTTTTTTCATTATAGACACATTCGAAGGAGTGGAACAAACGGATTTAATAATATTCACAGCATCTCTCTTTCCAGATTTATAGAGGCTTGTTCCAGCAGCAAAAGTTAATTCTTCAGGCGACCAACTCTCTGTTAAAGGTGCTACTTTCATTCGCTTTGCCCTCTCCCCTTGATATGAAAATTCCTTTGAAGGTCTCCCAGGCTTAGATGTTGACGGTCTCTCTAATGCTGTTTCTTCAAGAGATGTTGAAAAAGGAATTTTAGGTATAACTAACATCTCATCTAACCAACTTTGATTGGAAGCCTCAAATACGACCCTTGTTCGATTGGCCTGCATCCATTTTTGTTTTAATATATATATAAACTTATGAACAGATAGTTTCACATCTTTATAATAACTTTCGTTTCCTTCACTCTCAAGCCCAATCTTAGCGAAAACATACGTTATAACAGCGTCTGATTTTTTATTCTGATCTTTTTCATTCCTCCAAATATTGTACAGTACCTTCCTTGCAATCGGCATTTTTTACTGTAAGCAAGAAAAAAATCGTTTAGGCAAAAACTGGCAGCTGATTTCAAAAACAACAACACGCTGGCATCACACAGTTCACAAAACACCATAAACTTCACCTTGAGTCGGAGGCATTACCGTCTAAAACCTTAACACAACTTGGACAATGAAAAAAATTTCACGTACAGGACACTTATACACAACAATCAATTTTTATCGACACAAAATACCACATAGAACAAATAATATTAGTAATATTTATTCATACCGTCTCCTTAAATAAATTTATCAACAAAAAATATTATTAAAACTCTTTTCAGATAGTTAACAATCACTTCACTCGTGGAATCAGAAATCGACTGTGCTGTCAGTATTAAACCAGCAATGTAATTGCTTGTCTTTGAAACAATAATGCGAAGCTAATACCAAAAACTAAAGCAAAACAAATATACCGTTATGTACTGTGGACACTTACCTATTATTTATCCAACAAATTTTTTGTTTACAACAATGTTGAAAAATTTAGTTTTTTCCGGCTAGATTGGTGTTTTGGACCACCGTGCGCCGGGGGTGAATAGCATTTAGGGTGTAAAATATGTGTGTAACGTGATACAACCAACAATGTTGTAGTTTTGTTTGCATAAAAAGAATTGATGTAGGGAAAGAATCATGATCATTCTTTAATTTATTTCTGAGTTATAATCTCAAATACCCCTTTAAACACTGCCACAGCAACAACAGCGCCACCTACCGGGTCAAACTTCAGACCTAAACCATCTACAGACCCAGCCGCACACACAAGTTTCATCAAAATTGGTCCAGACGCTTAGGAGGAGTTCAGTGACAAAGCCATGTACAGAATAATTTTATATATAAAGATAACACATAAATTATTATTGAATATTATTTACATAAAAAAGTATTGTTTTTAAAACAGTTAAATTCATTGGCATACTTTAATTATTAAATTCATTGGCTTAACTTACAGCCCTATTCTGGCAAATAAACAATTCGTTAACCAGTATTTTGAATATTTCAATATGTTTGTTGTTTTCAATACTAAATTTAAAGCTCAAAAAACAAAATTTGTTAATGAAATTGTCAATAACTGAAAAGCAGTTGACAGTTTTTATCAAAATATTTTATTTTTGAGCTTCAAATTTTGTTTTTAAATAAAAAAATTACAACAAACACATAAAAATATTCAAAATACTGGTTAACGAATTGTTAATTTGCCAGAATAGGGCTGTTAACATATTATTAATATTAATAAGGACTAGGTCCAGAAGCTCATTTTTAAGGCACTGTGTCAATCTCATAAAAATAGTTTACAAAAACATCAACAGCAGTAGCAATGTAGTAAAACCTAGGGAAAAAAATTAGAACATGAACTTAGATAGTAAGTGCAAGTTTAATGAATTTACCTTTAATTTTTGTTTTGGAGACAAATCAGCATCTGAGCCAGTGTATCATTTTGAGTCTCAATCAGTACGATAATTCTATTTAGAGCAGCAGTGATTTGGGCTTGATTTTCAGCGCAGACCTTTTTCACTTCCTCCAAACAACTTTGTGAAGAAGGTTCGCGGACTCTAGCTTGCCTTTCTAGTGTTGCACTTTTAGGTAAGCTAATATTTGCTGGGACCCAATCATCCTCCAGCACTTCCACTTGGCTATCATCTAGATATATGATATTGTCATCATCAACAGCAGAGACACACACAGCCTAATGTTTATGTTATAAAAAAATAATGTAGACAGAGCAAGCAAAACCAAATTAAATGTTACCTCAAGTCCGCCTTCGACCGTATGTCCATCTCCATCGACGACATCTTTGGAGAAAAAGTCAAGAACTTCCTGGTCCATACCTTCGATTGGTTTCGGCCCTTCCGACGCTGGCAAATTACCTGTTCGGTTTTGGAATGCCCGGTGACGGCCGTACGGTTGCTTCACGGAAGATTTCCAGTCGATCCAACTCTGCAAATATACAGAATTTAATATTTGTTAACTTTTATAAAATTTCTCACTAACCTTCTTCCATTGGTCAGCTCTTTGTAAAGATCCACCCATAGCATTTAATTCCGTCGACACAGCTTCCCATACAACGCTGTGCTCCTTCTTGGCATCCTTCGTCAAAAGCTGGCCCTTTCCAACGTCCCGATGCTGCTTCATTAGCTCTAAAAGCCGACGTCGCTGAAACTTGGACACTCGTCCGGATTTAATTTGCTATTAACACAAATATTATTAATTGTATATCATATATATATATATTTATCCATACCTTCTCATTATTAGTATCCATTATGAATATTTACGTTTATGAAAATTAATGTGTGGACGAAAATTATATTAATGTTAGTGATGTGCAATAAAAAGTAAACAAATATTTGAAACCGGATACTTTCGCAATGCTCTGAAAAATATTTAATTGCTTAAATTTCCTTCTTTTATGTAAATGCGCATTCGTTTAAAATCGTTTAACTTGAAAATTAAAACAAACAAAAATATTATCAACTGTAAAAATTCGACTTACGCCGAAGTACCCGTTTTAAAAAATAAATTGCGAGTACTTGTTACTTCATATTTACACAACATTACTGTCATTTATACAAATCGGCAGAATTCTCACTTGCATCAGAGTGAGTGAGAAAAGCATGCATTTTTATCGAGTCACTTTTCTTACACAAACACTTTTTTGAAAGATTCCATTGAAATGAAATTAGAACATGTGACAGCTTATCGATTTGGATCGGACGAATCGAACATAAATCGATTAAGATTATTACACAAACAGTGTAAGTGAGAATTACGTCAGAGTGACATCAAATCGGTAACATGGATCGGTAACTGCGATCGGTATGAGTTACAAGAACGAGCTACTGGTATGGTCGGCGCTTCTCTGTCTCTGTCACTGTCGTTGTTGACGTCTTCCGTGATGCTGACGCTGTGGCTGCTGCACTTTGGTGCTGTTGACGTCGGCTTTGTTAATCGTCGTTGATTAATTACGACGTCGTTGGTGCACTGCTGCTGGCGATTTGGCTATACGGTTTTGGTGCTGTCTGTCGATGATCAATACTGCGCTGTTGACGCAGTTATCCTGTTACTCAAGCCGAAGTCTCTTTCAACTGTGTGGCGCTGCTACCGTTGACTCACGTCCGCTGCCTGCATTGACTGCGCTGCTCTGGCGCTGTCGTCCTGACGATCGATGTCTCTGCTGCGCTGTCTTAGCGTAGCTGTCGTAAAGGAAGTTGTGCTGCTTGTAGTTTCTGCTCACTCGATGGACTTACTGTCCTACTTCGCGGTCGTAATAAGACTGATTTTTATTTGGACTTCTCGGTTTCTCGGTTTCGCGATTACAACAAGACTGACTTCTTCATCTCGATTCTAGTTTGGTGTACCCTCGCTTGTTATGCTCCATCTCATGCAAGTGTTCGTACGATGGTACGAAACGCGTATTCTCATACGCATCGTACGATGGTGCCGTTGTTACATGCAATGAAAAAAAAAACACAACAACAAATAATACAACAAACAATACAACAAATTATCGCCTGATCGTATAGCTGTTGTTTAAATTACGCACTAAGTTTTGCTGATGCAACAATTATATGGAATTTAAATATATATGTTTTATGCTTTATAGCATCCCTGTGGGAAAAAGGGCACACCCTTTTGGCTTGACTAAGTGGTTCCTGTCTGACTAAATTAAGATGAAGAATGTCATAGTAAGTATGTTTTAATTTCATTCCGTTTAATTATTTATATTATATAAAGCACTATTTTTATAAATATAAGTATAAAATAAGATTAAATAAAAATAAAATATGTGTAGTAAAAATAAAGAAAGATAATAGAAATATATTAAAAATAACTTAATCTATACTTTTTATTTTCTTAGCCTACTTAAACTTAAATATAAACCCCTAGATTGGGTCAACCACCCCCGTCTTCTATCAGACCTGGCCTTGATCATCCTTGAAGTGGCCCTCGCATGGCTACTTTCCTCACTGGGTGACTCTGGATTGGACGTTATGCACATTGTCGACCGTGTACGACCCAGCAGGAAACTATGTCTGAAATAAAAAGTATTATTATTAAAACATGTAGGGCAAAACTTTGCAAAAGGCTCATGTCGCTGTCCTTATCGGTGGCTTCTGCAGGAGATACATTCTGTGTCATCTCTCTTAGGAAGAGGGGATCCTGGATTCGGATTGAAGCGTACTGTGAGGTACCGGGAACGCTTGGCTGCCGTCTGGATCCGCGTGCCGCTGTGGTTAAGCTGACTCGATTGAGCGCGCGGTTGCATGTGCGTTTAAAATTCACTTGCCTCTGGAACAAGTTTTCGGCCTGTTGTCCCGGTGGATGGCTCTTGACAATTTCTGTGGCCTCCTGTGGGACTTGCTGTTGGCCACTCGAGTAGCTGGCGCTGGCATATTGCCGCGCGAGTTATGTCAGACATAACTTCCAGAGATGCAGAGTTGGATGCAATTGTAGAAAAATACAAATAAAATAAGAACAAAATATTAAAGAGATAAGAAAATGTTTTTGTTCACTATATTCTTAAAATACAAATAAGCTAACGCTGCATTTTTTTTCCTGCAGCTGCAATCGTCTCCAATGTCGACGATTGCAAACAAACATATATATATATAAAGATACAAATATACAAGCAGTTTATAGCTTCTGTTAGAAATTAAGTTTTAGTCTTAAGATGATATTCAATAAAGTAAGTCATCAAACTTAAGTTTGTTCTTTTATTAAACTGGAAACATAATTAGCGCAGTCGGTATTAGTGTCTCTAAAGAGATAACTAACCAAAGAATCAGCTCAACTTTAAGAGTTAATAAATTAAAAGCAAAAATGTAAAAAGACTCGAATTGTGAATAAAGTTATATAAAATAAAATACATGAGCAATAAACGTGAAAAGCAATACGACAAAAATCGAAAATTTAATATCAGTGAAATGGAAGAAGAATTAATAAAAAAAATTCAACAACTAGAAGCGGTTTTAAAACAACAAGAGGCAGCTATGCAGAACCAGCAAATAGAATTGCAATCTTTGCACTTACAAAGACAACAACAGCAACAAGAACCAGAAATACAACAACCTGGAATAAGCCCAACAGACTTAATGAAGCAAGCAGCAAAAATAAAAGAATTTTATGGCGACAAAAACTACGATCTGTCATCTTTTATTAGAGAAGTTGACCTCATCTTACCGTTGTTCGATGGAAACCCACAATTACAAGAGTTCGTTTTTCAGCGTCATATTCGAAACAAAATTCAAGGCCAAGCATTACAAGCAATTAGAACGCTAGGACCAGGACCAAGAAGAATTAATAAAAAATTTCGGCATTAGAGAATCTTATCATCAGCTATATCATCAAGCACTGGTTATTCGAAATACTAATGTAAGCGATTATTTTTTTAAATTGAGAAATATATTAGACAAACTAAATGCAAAATATGAATATGATTATATTAAGTCAGAAGAATTTTCTCCTAAATGTAACGAAGCAATTATTCTTAAGACATTTTTAAACGGAATAAACCCAAATCTCTCTAGTATTATCCACAGTAGGAACATAACAAATATAAGACAAGCCTACTACACCCTAGAGGAGTTAGGTATGTTACGACATTATAATGAAAAATCAGCTTCTTATACAAACTATTACACAAGACCAAATCAACAATATGAAGGAGAACATAACACACGAGAGCAATTTCGATACAACCCAAGCCAATTAGGGCAAGTTCGACAAAACTATAGTTCAAATCCTCGATATCATAATCCAATAAATTCAGGTCAATTTAGACAACAAACTGTAAATAATTATAATCCAACGAAATTAGGTCAATTTAGACAACAAACTTTAAATATCTATAATCCAACAAATTCAGGTCAATTTAGACGACTAACTTCAAATAATTATAGACAACCAAGACTTCAACCAAATTTAAGTAATACCTCAAGACAAATGAGACAGTTTAATTCAAAGTCTGCACAATATTGACTCCAAAATGGACATGAAGATGAAATGATGGAAATAGAAAATATACAAGCACCTGAAGAAAATTTTCGAAAAGAGCCTCGGAACAGAAACTACCAGTAATAACCTTAACCATTAAAAATGAAACCTTAAATTGCCTTATAGATACTGGAACTACAACGAGTGTAATAAGACCAAATATTCTTAATTTTTTAACAGAAAAGCTAGAAAAACCACAATTTTTCAAAACCATAAATGGTATTAACAAAGTAACTATGAAAATAGTAACGCCTCTACCTAAAGAGTTCCAAACTTATGGCACTATTGCTTGGAAGGTATTAAAGTTAGATAATAAAAATTATGACGCAATAATAGGGAATAATATGCTAAAAGCATTGAAAGCAAAAATTAATCTCGAAGATGAATGCTTAGAAATAAAAGGGAACAAACTATTTTTCCACAAGTACCCATTTGATATATTTAATATTCATACCTTGGAATCGGTTAAAAATTCGGCTCTAGACGTACTCAACCTCAGCCACATTAATGAGGAAGAAAAAAGGGAATTAATTAAATTACTTAAAAAATATAAAAATATTTTTTATATAGATGGTGATTGTCTTTCTTTTACAAATAACATTTATCACGAAATTATAACAATCTCCAATAAACCAATTTACTCAAAGATCTACCGGTATCCCAAAGTCTACGAAGAAGAAATAGAACGACAGATAGAAGACATGCTTCAACAAGGGATAATATCCGAAAGTAGTTCTCCATATAATAGTCCACTATGGATAGTTCCGAAAAAAAAGGACTATTCAGGACGAGAAAAATGGAGAATTGTTATAGATTATAGAAAACTCAATGAAAACACTGTAAGCGACCGATTTCCAATCCCCAATATTGATGCGATAATGGACAAGTTGGGAAGAGCGCAATATTTAAAAACACTCGACCTAGCCAAGGGGTTTCACCAAATATTGGTAAAGCCCGACGATAGAAAAAAAAACCACATTTTCGACGCCATTTGGTCATTTTGAATTTATAAGAATGCCATTCCGCTTAAAAAATGCGCCGTTTACATTTCAAAGGTTGATGAACTCAATCTTAAGAAAATACATCAACAAAACTTGGGTTGTGTATCTCGAAGATATTCTGGTTTTCAGTTCTTCTTTACAAGAACATCTTAATAGTCTAAAACAAATATTTAAAACATTGGAACAAGCTGGTCTTAAAATACAGGTGGACAAATGTAAATTTCTGTCAAAAGAGACAGAATATCTAGGACATATATTAACCCCCGAAGGTATCAAGCCAAATGACGATAAAATAAAAGTAATACGAAATCTTGGAATCCCTTCTACTCAAAAACAAATAAAATCCTTTCTAGGTATAACCGGCTACTATAGAAAGTTTATAAAGGATTACGCCAAAATTGCGTATCCATTAGTATGCTGTCTAAAAAAAAATGTTAGAGTTAATCCACACGATCCAAACTTTATTTCAGCTTTTGAAAAGCTTAAAAATATTATAACTGAATTCCCGATTTTAAGATATCCTAACTTCAATAAGAGATTTAAGCTTACCACTGACGCAAGAAATTTTGCTCTTGGAGCTGTCCTCTCTAAAGAGGGACATCCTTTGTGTTACGCCTCAAGGACCCTAAATGAGCACGAAAAAAACTACTCCACCACCGAAAAAGAGCTTCTTGCAATAGTTTGGGGAGCAAAATATTTCAGGCCCTATTTATTTGGTAAAGAGGTTGATCTCCACACAGATCATCAACCACTGAAGTGGTTACAAATTAAAAACACTGGGAAAGATATTAACCCACGTCTCCAACGATGGTTAGTCCAGTTAGGAGAATATGAAGTAAAAATCGATTACATTAAGGGTAAAGAAAACAAGTAAGCCGATTTTTTAAGCCGTATAGACGTCAATACAAATTAAATAAATTCTGTAGAAAAATATATGTAAGATAGTATTCACTTCTTCCTGAAAGATGGAAAAACAGACTTTACAGACCAAATTAACTGTAACGAGTCATTAGCCATGGCCACAATCCACTCTCAAGAGGAGGATTTCAACGATCATTTTCCGATATTAGATACAGTGGTAAACAGATTCAGATTTCAAATAATTTTAGTTGAACATAAAGACAAGGAGTTTGAAACCGTTCTCGTGTAGTGCGCACCGAGTTAAGCAACCGAACGTACACAAACTATTTGGATGCACTGTATTTATGTTTGTTATTATTCACCACGCACAATGACCCGTGGTTATATATTAGATTTACATGACGCACTTTCGCACTAAGCTAATGTTCTATTTATTTCACTCGCGCACTTTCAATGTTTATATATTTTGTTATATTTATTCTGCCAAACACGGACCCCAATTTGATGCGTACGCAAGAAGAAATTTTGCCGAGAAGAAAACAACAAATGCAGCAAGAATACGTTCCAGATGGTGATGACGTAAAAGCACTAAAATCATGGAGTAAAACAACTCTATTTGCACAACATGCAGAGGAATTCATGAGCACCTACAGGACATGGTTGCTGGGCGTAGAAGAGGAGCAACAAAGGGAACTGGAGCAGCAGATTAATAAACAACAACAACAATAAACAAAAATTTATTTTTATCATTAATTTTATAAAAACAAACTTATAAAACAAAATTATAAAGAAACACTGAAGAACTAATAACACTTTCTTAATTTATTTTTCAAGTAATGTTAATTAACAAATAAACAATGAAGTAAATCCATATTTTTTTATATGGATACATGAATTCATAAAAAATTTAACAACACGAAAAGAAGATAAAATAAATTTGGATTTATCATCGGTTTGGGAGGAAGAAACTAATTTGCCAAAAATGTCAAACTTTGACATAAATGTAGTAGGTAAAAACCTACCAGTTTTTAAAGGAGTTTATGAAGAATTAGATGATTTTATCGTGAAAGCAGAATTGCTTCATGATTTAATAAAAGATGAAGATAAGGCCATTTTTATTAAGTACGTATACAATTTTAAATTAACAACCCAAGTTAGAAGTATACTTGGACGTTTGAACAGACCTTCGACATTGATTGAATTAAAATTTTTATTGGTGAAATCTTATCCCAATCCAAAAACAGTACAACAAATGCTAAATGAATTTAGTTCAATATCACAGAATAATCTAACAATTTCCGAATATAGAGAAAAAATAACAGAATTAGCAGAGCAATTAAGCAATTTAGAGCTACAAAGCTTAGAGAAACCCAGTCAAGAGACAAAAGATGCAATATATAAGGTCAACGAAAGTATGGCACTTAATATTTTTTCAAAAGGTGTCAGGACAGAATATAAAACTATTTTACAGGCGAATCCGCCAAAATTTTTTAATGAAGCAACTGAAAGATGCTTGAATATTGAGCAAAATCTTTCAACAGATAGAAACAATATTTTACATATACAGAACAGAAATAATTCAAGAAATTATAATGAGCAAAATAATAGATTTAATCAAAACTTCGGAAATTACAATAATCAACATTTTTCCAAAAGAGATAATAACAATTATAGAAACAGAAATCAAAATTTTTCAAATAATAGTTACAGAAACAATAATAATTTTCAAAACAACAATCAAAATAACAATTACAGAAATAATAACAAGAAGAAACAATTTTCAAAATAACAATAATTTTTACCGTGAAAACGGAAATAATAATAATAATTTTATAAACAGTAATAACATAAATAATAATTTCAATAGAAATACAAATTTTACAAACAGCAACAATGCGCAGGGAAACGGATATGGCCGGGTAGCAGGAATTGTTACCCACAGAGGCCAAAACTGATCCTACAACTTACTAAAAATTTAACCAATTTTATTATATTAAAGTGCAAAAATACTAATGAGAATCTGAAATTCCTAATAGACACGGGAGCAGATATTTCTATCTGCAAGAAAAGAAGCGTGAATAAAATAGAAACAAGAAATATTTCAACAATAACTGGTATAACAAATGAAAGTATAGAGTGCATAGGCACATCATATTTAAATTTTTTAATTGAAACGGAGGAAATAACACACAATTTCCACATAGTAGAAAATTAATTTCCAATATTAACGGATGGCATAATAGAGTGTGACATGTTGAGAAAGTATATGTCTAAAATAGATTTTGAAACGTACACAGTAACATTTTTAATAAATGAAAAAGAACTAACATTACCAATAATTTTAAATTATAAAAATTTTACAGTACCTGCTCGATCAGAAGCAGTGGTCCCCATAAATATTAGGGTTAATGAAGATAGTTTAATCCTTAACAAAGAAATAAATAATGGAGTCTTCATTGCAAATAGCATAATACCTGCGAATGGCGTAGCACGAGAATGGCGACAGAAAAAGAAATAAATTTAGAGGATATAAACATAGAAACAAAACCATTAAAAAACTACAACATATTTACAAGCAAAGAAACTAAAAAATTTAATGCACATATATAACAAGAACTTTTAAAAACATTAGACATTGGATGCAACGAACCGGAGGCAGAAAAATCAATAATTCCAACATGTATTCCACCTTCCCGGAGAACCATTCACAGTGAACAATTTTTACACGCAAGAGATTCATACTACTGATTCAACAGCGGTATACATAAAGAACTACAGACTTCCACAGACACAAATGACAGAGATCAACGAACAAGTAGACAAGCTTTTAAAAGACAACATTATTGAACACTCAGTTAGCCCTTACAATTCGCCACTTTTAGTTGTTCCAAAAAAATCGAATAATGATGAGAAGAAATGGAGATTAGTGGTCGATTTCAGGAAGCTAAACGAGAAAATTGTTAACGACAAGTGTCCCCTTACAAAAATAGAAGACGTACTAGACAAATTAGGAAGAGCTAAATACTTTTCGACGTTGGACATGACTAGCTCCTTCCACCAGATACGATTACACGAAGACTCACGACCACTAACTGCCTTTTCAACAAATAACGGACATTACCAATTTAAACGCCTAGCTTTTGGACTAAAAATATCGTCCAACAGCTTTCAGCGCATGCTAACAATAGCATTGAGTGGTTTAGATGCTGAAGCATTTTTATATGTAGACGATATTATTGTGTTTGGATGCAGTTTAGGGCATCACAATGAAAATTTAGCTAAAGTTTTTGAAAGGATGCGGAAATTTAATTTAAAACTAAATGCACACAAGTGCTCATTTTTGAAACCAGAGGTTGTATATCTAGGACACCTCATAACAGCTAAGGGAATTAAAACTGACCCAGCAAAAAATAAAATAATTGAAAATTACCCTGTGCCAAAAGACACAGATGAAGTCAGAAGATTTGTCGCTTTCTGCAATTATTATAGGGGATTCATACCCAAATTTGCAGAAAAAGCTAAAGTTTTGAATTCACTACTGAAAAAAGATGTTAAATTTAATTGGACTGAAGATTGTCAAAATGCTTTCGACACGTTAAAAACAAAATTACTCAACCCACCGATACTACAATGCCCAAATTTTGAAAAACAATTTGTACTGACAACAGACGCCTCAAATTATGCGTTAGGTACTGTTTTGTCACAAGGTGATATTAGTTTAGATCTACCAATATCATACGCGAGCAAGTCTCTCGACAAACACGATTTAAACAAAAAATAATAGAAAAAGAGTTATTGACATTGGGCGATAAAATTTTTTCAGGCCATACCTCTACGGTCGTAAATTTTTGGTAGTAACAGATCACAGACCTTTGTTGTCTCTGTTTTCCCATAGAAACCCGTCATCACAGATGACACGTATTAGGTTGGATCTATGCGATTACAATTTTGAAATTATGTACAAGAAAGGCAGCATGGATACTAATGCTGACGCATTATCTCGCATAGTACTAAACAGCGATTCATTGCAGGCTATGATTCCGACAGGAACGGATGATAGCAAAATACTGGCTATAACAAGAAGTATGGTTACAAATAAACATACACAAAACACTAATTCAGACAAAACAAGTGACATTACTAACAAGAAGTCTGATCAACTTTTTGCTTGGGAGTGCACATCCAAATCGGTTATTAAAAAAATGATACAATTAAGGTTCGTAACAGATAGAAATTACAAGGGTACCCAAATATATATAAATAATAGTGAAGTTATTGCAAGATGCAGCGATAATCCACCGATCACACAGCTGACTTTGGAGAAACTGTCGTCAAAAATGCATAGGTTAAATATAAACGAGCTCGCGTTAAGTAAAAATGATAAGATATTTGAAACCATAAGAATGGATAAATTTAAAGAGATATTTAATAATTTACAAAGAAAAAATAATAAAAATTTAAAAATTTTAATATACAATGAACCAACAAGAATAATTGATAAAGATATACAAAATAAATTAATTGAAGAATATTATAATACGGCTCATGGAGAATAATACGTGGGCATTAGAAAAACTAATTTAAAAATGAAACAAAAATACATTTGGAAAAGATGAACAAAATGATAAAGAAACATATATTAAATTGCGAACAATGTAAAATAAACAAACAAACCAGACATACAAAAGAGGAATTAACTTTGACAGACACACCAGGAACTAGTTTCGAAACAATATCAATAGATACTGTAGGGCCTTTGCGATTATCAAATAATTTACGTTATATATTAACTATGCAATGTGAGTTAACGAAATATGTCATTGCTTGTCCAATGGAGACCAAAGACGCAAAAACCGTTGCCAAATCCTTAATAGAAAATGTTATTTTAATCTATGGTCATTTTAAAGTTCTTAAATCAGATAGGGGTACTGAATTTACCAATGAATTGATGTCGGAAATCTGCAAACAACTCAACATTAAACAAATATTTAGCACGCCTTATCATCATGAGACCCTCGGTTCAATAGAAAGAAACCACAGAGTATTGAACGAATTTTTATTAAATTTTTGCAAAGATGATGAATGGGACCATTGGATCCCATACTTCACATTTGCTTACAATACAACACCTCATGTTGACACTAATTACACTCCTTTTGAACTTATATTTGGCAAATTAGCAAACCTACCAAATGATAAACTAGATAATTCAAAATGTTACAACACAGATAATTATGCGCAAGAATTGAGAGTAAGATAAAAATACTCATTAGAAAAAACGAAAGAATTGATAAATATAGCAAAGATTAAACGAATTCAAAATAATGTCACTTCTGCACCATTAAATATAAAAATTGGTGAAAAAGTAATGATAAAGAAAATGAATAGAAAGAAAAACCAACCACCATATCATGGTCCATATATTATAGTTGATAAAAATGGAGTAAATTCTAAAGTCAATGTAGATGGTAAAATTAAAGAATACCATAATAATTTACTAAAAAGATGGATTTAATTATAATTTTTCAATTAAAGTAAAAATTTATTAATTAAAACAATTACATTGTATAAATTTCATAAACAAATTGAATTTGTATAATTTTTAATAACATAAATCATATATCTATTTTGAAACCATTTTTGGAATAAAATATAAAAGATAATCTGTTATAGTTAATAAGAATATTTGAAATGCATGAAACAAATATTATATTTTAAGATTAAATAATTATAATAAGAAAGTTTGAATTGAATAATTTTAAAAAATTATTTTCCTTTTTCAAATAATTTTTATCTTAAGGATGGGGGTGTAGTGCGCACCGAGTTAAGCAACCAAACGTACACAAACTATTTGGTTGCACTGTATTTATGTTTGTTATTATTCACCACGCACAATGACCCGTGGTTATATATTAGATTTACATGACGCACTTTCGCACTAAGCTAATGTTCTATTTATTTCACTCGCGCACTTTCAATGTTTATATATTTTTTTATATTTATTTTGCATTACGCACTTACGCATTAGGTTTATATTTATTTTTCACTCACGCACTTTTTATGTTAAAAATGATGCACTTTTTCAAAATACCGTTGTTTGGCTTAATAAGCACCAAAAATTTGAAAATAAAGATTATTAATTCTACAAGCTTTAAATCAGCTGCATCTATTTATTTCAAGCCTAAGCGCATTTTTATGCCGGCTGAATAAAAATAATATTTCAAGCCTAAGTGCATTCTTATACCGGCTAAATAAAAATAATTTACTTAGAGCCAGTGGCGTTTTTAAGCGCCGGCAAAAACTCGAGGCAGGTCCTTTCATTTAACAACATAAAAATTGAAACAAAAACATTACACTCGGAAATAAAAGAATATATATTGAAAGAAGTGACATTCCTAATAACATTGCTGATATAATTAGACGGTACATAAATAATGGTAAAATTGCAATATTCACAATGTTAGAAGATTCAGTTTACAATATAGTACAACAGAAGTTAATTGAAATGTACTCAAATAGCAAACAACTGAAATTCGTAAGGTGTAGTTATTTCGCGAAAGACTTGAAAAATGAAGATGAAACTCTTACACAAATAGCATTGTTTCATACTAAAGAATCAGGACACTCAGGTGTGATTTCAAATTACGAAGGAATGAAACATAAAATCTATTATCCTAACCTTAAACTTTTAATCAACAAAGTAATTAACAACTGCAATATATGTGGTGCTGCAAAATATGACAGAAAACCTATAAAAAAATGTTTGCTCACACAGAAACTCCTTCGGATGTTAACGAGGTAGTTCATATAGATACTTACGTTAACTCTAAACATTCATTTATAATCTTTATAGACAAACTTTCAAAGCATGCCGTAAGTTTTTTTCTCGAAGATAGGAACAATCGAACTTTGATAGAGAAAATCCGTCTGTAATTATCAATAAAAGGAAAAATGAAAAAAATTGTTAGCGATAATGAATTCAACACAATAAACATAAAACAATTCTGCAAAGACGAAGGTATAAATATACATTTTTCAAAACCAAACAGCCACACAGGCAATTCTGACATGGAAAGGCTGAATAATACGTTAACTGAAAAACTAAGAGCTCTAAATTTAGAACAGAAGTTACCAATTAAAGAACAAATGTCAAAAGCCATAGAATTGTATAATAATACATATCATTCAACAATTAAAGAAACACCTTCTAATATAGAGAATAATAAATTCGATCGAACTAAAATAAAAAACAGAATTGAATAAAAAAAAATGAAAACAATATCTAAGCTTAATAAACACAGGGAATATTATACAGAAATTAGACAAACAGGATATATAAAAAATTATGCAAATTTAAGGCATAAAGAACAACCTAAATTTAGAAAATACCCTTTATATAATGTGCATGAATGTAATATTAAAAGACCTCTTCAATTTGTAGACATTCAGACATTCATCAGGACAATAATGATCCTAATAATGGTAATGGTAACAGTAACACAAGGCCTTCTCCAAGTTAACACCATACATGAAGACGCTGGCTATCTAAAAATCAAACTAAGGAACTTAGAAATAGTAAATAAAACAGCTTCTTTACTACATATTATTAATCCAAACGAAATAAGTAATATTTTGGTCAAAATTGAAGACAACATAAACACGTTAGAATATCATAACAAGGAACTTTTAATGGTAGAAATAAGAAACATTGACTCTAAATTAAAATCTATAACTCTAAATAATTTACGAAAAAGACGTGGGCTGGTTAACGCTGTTGGTTCCGCCTACAGATGGTTATTTGGCGTAATGGACGAGGACGATAGGAAAGAAATACAAGAACATCTAAGAGTAATAGAGGAAAATAACCACAATTCCATTAAAACTTTAAACAATCAAATTATCGTTAACTCCAACTTTAACAATTCAATAGAAGCACTGAAAGTTGCCATAGAAGAAGATAGAGTAAAGATGGCTGAATATTTTAAAGATACGGAAGTAAGAAATAATGAAATTATAAAGCGAATATTATATACCGACCAAATGCTAATGTTAACATTTTTAGAAGAAAAGATAAATCAAATTCAAGACAACATTGCAAGTGCAAAATTTAATATTTTACATCCAAGTATCTTAACTTCCGATGAGATAGAACTTTACCAAATTGATTTTTACAAGCTTAAATTGAGTAAAATAGGAATACTAAAATACAATAACCAATACTTAGTAATAACAATTAATATACCTAAAGACTATGTTAAAACAGAATTAAAACTAATAACACCATTACCCAACAAAGATGGTTTAGAAATAAACGAAGATGACGAATTCTTCGTCGAAATGAATAACAAAATTTTGTCATATAAGGAAGATACTATGTTAAGTGATTTAGAATTAAGCAAAAACTGTGTATGGAGAAACATGTGTAAATTACGATACAACAATAAAACAACTGTTGTTAAATTAGATGATGAATCATTACTAATAAAAATTGCTCGAAACGAAAAAATTGTACAGAACTGTGATGACAGAATAATTGTACTAAATAAAAATAACTTTCTCACTTTTTATAACTGCGAAATCAAATTAAATGATGAAATACAGGGTTGTCCATATTCGAAGCGCCCATCTGGCAACACTGTAACTTTCCGCAGTGATGCCAAATCGACTAATGACATACTGCGTTTGAAGCGTCATTCCAAGCAAATTTTTACAATGGAACAGTACACGCCACGCGAACGCTCTAAAATTGTTGAAATTTACATTCAACAAAACAAGTCAATAGTGAAAACTCAACGTGCTTTCAAAAAATGAGCGATGAAGCTCATTTTCAGTTGAACGGAACGGTAAACAAACAAAATTGCCGTATTTATGCCACTGAAAATCCACAAGAGATTCAAGAGGTACCTCTTCACGATGCAAAAGTCACTGTTTGGTGCGGCGTTTGTGCTAAAATGCTCATTGGGCCGTTCTTTTTCGAAGATGATAATGGCCACAGAGTTACTGTCAATCAGGAGCGTTATCGCGATATGATAAACAATTTTTTCATGCCAATCGTTCGTCGAAAGTGTATCAGGCACAACTGGTTTCAACAAGACAGCGCGCCACCACACACAAGCCGCACTACAATCGATTTTTTGAAGCAATTGTTCCCTGGCCGTTTGATGTCAAAAAATGGTGATTTCGATTGGCCGCCAAGATCACCAGATTTAACACCTCCAGACTTCTTTTTGTGGGGTTATTTGAAATTAAAGGCTTACGTCAACAAGCCAAAGACCCTAGAAGAGCTGAAAACCAACATCCGTCAAGAAATAACCGCCATTCCCATCGAAATGTTGAAGAAAACCATGGAAAATGCTGCAAAACGGGCACAATATGTCGTAGAGGCCAATGGCGACCATTTACGAGATATCATATTCAAGAAATAATGTAAGCAAATCTACTTGAACCCAATTAAATGATATTCATGACGAACAGACAAAAAATTGTGGTTTCTTTGATTTATTTAAAAATAAAATGGGCTTCGAATATGGACAGCCCTGTATTTTATAATGGAAAACAAACAATAGAAGATAAGTATTTCTATCCAAATGATAAAGCTATTAATTATTCTATAAAGGATATATCATTTAACCATATAAATACAGAAAAATTCAACAATATTGAAGTAATCGAAGAAATAAAGTTTAATCAAAGTATTTCTTATGGATTGAATGTAACACTTATAATCATTTTTTTAATAAGTTTATTTGTAGCAATAATTTTGATCAGAAATGCAAAAAAACAAAAATAAAAATAAAACAGAAATAAATATTGTAAACCACGAGATTCAGGAGAATCTCGATTCAAAGGGGAGAGGAGTTATGTCAGACATAACTTCCAGAGATGCAGAGTTGGATGCAATTGTAGAAAAATACAAATAAAATAAGAACAAAATATTAAAGAGATAAGAATTTGTTTTTGTTCACTATATTCTTAAAATACAAATAAGCTAACGCTGCATTTTTTTTCCTGCAGCTGCAATCGTCTCCAATGTCGGCGATTGCAAACAAACATATATATATATAAATACAAAGACACAAATATACAAGCAGTTTATAACTTCTGTTAGAAATTAAGTTTTAGTCTTAAGATGATATTCAATAAAGTAAGTCATCAAACTTAAGTTTGTTCTTTTATTAAACTGGAAACATAATTCGCGCTATGGACGGGTGCTTGCTGCTCTGGCAATCTGGTGACGTGAACCTCGGTTTCGGGCTCACTGATATCTGCTGACTGCTCCTGCAGACTGACATTGCGGAATTTATGGATGACGCTGGCGCCCGTCGTGGCACTGCTGTAGGGACCGGGCATAGGTTCCATCTTTTGGGATTGCTCAGCCTTTTGACAGTTGTTTCAGCGGGTGCCGCCGCTTTGGTGTCCACTTGAGGTTTTTTGTCTAGCTACTTGGTGTGCAGTTATTACGCAGTTGCAGCCGCGATTTGGCAGTTGTTTTATGGCGGATACGGCCACCGAGTTGGCTGTATGGCTCTGGTGCTATTATCGCTGACTCTGGTGATCCTTACTGCACTACTGGCGCAGCAGTCCTGTTGCTCATACCATGGTCCTTTTAGACGGCACGATCCTGTTGCTGTAGTCAGGTTCCTAGGGATCTTGTAGGATTATTATGACGCTACAGCCGTTGATGCGCTGCGACTGCCTCTTGACCTATTTTTCATGACGATGGTCACTTTGTATTCGGTTAGATGACTCTGGGGTTGTTGTCGATGACTTCGGTGATCCTTACTACCCTACTGGCGTAGTAGTCCTGTTGCTCATACCGTGGTCCTTCTTGACTGCACGATTCAGTTGCTGTGATCAGATTCTGGTGGATCTTGTAGCTCTATTAAGACACTACAGCCGTTGACACACTGCCACTGCCACTGCCGTTTGACCTATTTTTAATGACGATGGTCGCGTCGTATGTCGACTGCTACTTGTCGCTTTCCACAGTAGTTTTAGCGGTTACTGCCGCGTTTTTGTAGTTGTTCTGCGAATGCCGCCGCGATGCTGCAGTTGTTTTTACTGTTGCTGCCGAATCTTTTGCCCATTTTTTAACGACGTTGGCTCGTCGTACTTCATCTTCTACTTATAACAGTTGGTTTTGCGGTTGCCGCTGCGGTTGGCAGTTTTTTCTGCGGATGCGGCCGCATGCTTGACCTTTCCTCCTTGACAGTTGGTTTTGCGGTTGCTGCCGCGGTTGGCAGTTGTTTGTCAGTGTTTTTAGACAGTGGATGCTGTTTGACGAGGACCTTCTTGCATATCCCTGGCTGCCAATCGCGACTACAGCGGGATGAAGCCAGTGACATCAGACTTGCTGCTGTTCAGTGCCAAGGTGATCTCTGGTAGACACTCATCCCACGACTTATGTTGATTTTGACTGAATTGCGCTATCATTGTTTTGAGCGTCTTATTGGTTCTCTCAGTCGGGTTTTCCTGCGGCGAATATGGGACGGTAAACTGCTGCCTAGTACCAATCTTCTGCAGGAACTTTTGAAACGCACGACTTCAAAACTGAGAGCCGTGTTATCAGGTATGAGTACCTTTGGGACTCCAAATCGGGCTAATATTCTTTCTCGAAAACCTTTATTTAAATTATCGCTGTTGGCTTTGCGCATCGGTACCGCTTCGGTCCATTTAAATTTGTCAAATAACACCAAAATCATGCAGTCTAACCAAAAAACATTTTAATGTCGACTATAAATTTAGTGTGAGCTTTTCTGACATTATTTCTATGGAATTTGTTATCAAAAAGCTTACACTAAATTTAGAGTCGAGATTAAAATGTTTTTTGGTTAGGCTGATAGTGTTACCGTGCTTCGACCTCGGCAATGGCCCAACAAAATTGGCGCACACGACCGACCATGGCTCATCTGCGATGCGAGACAACATTTTTCGTGCAGGAGCTTGCTGGCTTGCTTTGTAGCGTTGGCATATCTCGCAGCTTCTCACGTATCGGCTGAAAGCTCGAAACAGGAAAGACCAGTAATAGCGATTCGTTATGCGGCCAATGGTCTGACGAACTCCAAGGTGGCCGGTGCTGGGCTGGTCGTGGTTTTCTGCCATAACTCTCGCTCGCAGGTACGTCGGCACGCACAGCTTCCAAGCGGCTGCTTCTTCGTCACCAATCTGGTCTGATATGTGTCGGTATAGGCTGCCATCTTCTTTCGCATAATCAGGAAATTTTTCAGAATTATCTCGAACCTCTTGTTTTGTCGCTCTAGCCAGGGACAATGCTGTGTTTCTGCCGTAACCTCAGTAGTCTTGCACAGGTCCTCCAATGGTTGTCTAGACAGTGCGTCCGCCACCACGTTCAGCTTACCGTGTCTGTATTGGATGTCAAAGCTATACTGCTGCAACTCGAGAGCCCACCGCGCGATGCGGCCGGACGGACTCTCTATCGATTTCAGCCATTTCAGAGAAAGATGGTCGGTGATGACTTTGAAGCGGTAGCCTTCCAAATAACAGCGCATTTTGCGGATGCCCCACACGATGGCCAAGCACTCCTTTTCCGTAGGGCTGTAATTGCGTTCGGCTTGGATGAGGTGACGACTGGCGTACGCTATTACGCGCTCGGTGCCGTCAAAATCCTGCGTCAGCATTGCGCCGAGCCCGTAGTCGCTCGCGTCGGTCTGCAGTACGAGGGTTTGGCTAAAATCTGGGCAGGCTAAGACAGGCGCCTTGGTCAATTTTTCCTTCAAGGCCTCGAACGCTTCTTGTTGTTCAGGTCCCCATCCCCAATGCTTGCCTTTCTTCAGCAACTGTGTCATAGGCTGCGAGATAGTGGCAAAATCGTGTACAAAATGGCGGTACCACGACGCCACACCCAGATATCGACGCAGTTCTCGAAGGCTCGTCGGTGGTGCCAGATTTTTGATGGCCTCAACCTTATCTGGATAGGTGTGTATACCGCTTTCCAAGGTACTTCGTTTCGGACCTGAAGAACTCGCACTTCTCTATATTCTTTTTATGGTTTGCCACTCGTAACCGCCTAAACACCTCCTTCAGATTTTGGATATGCTCCTGTTTTGACCCTCCTGTCACAATGATGTCATCAAGATATGCGAAGGCGAATGGTTCCAATTCTGGGTAGATGACGTTGTCCAATGCTCGCTGGAATGTGGCCGATGCTGAGTGTAGTCCGAATGGCATTACGCGCCACTGAAATAACCCTCGTCCTGGGACGGTGAAGGCCGTATATTTTTTGCTATCTGGATGCATTGGAATCTGCCAATACACATTTTTTAAGTCGAAGCTGCTTATATATTTGGCGTTGTGCAGCCTGTCCAAAATGTGGTGTACTCGGGGCAAAGGGTATGCATCTCGAATCGACTTCGCGTTCAGCTGCTTGTAATCGATGCAGAGCCTCCACAAGCCAGTTTTCTTAAGCACCAGCACTATGGGCGCGCTGTGTGGGCTATGGGACGGCTCTATGAAGACTTTTTTCAGCAGCTCATCTATCTCCTAGTTGATGATACCCTGCATTGCCGGGTTTCTCGGCTAATAACGCTGTTTGAGGGGTCGCTCATCCGTCATAACGATTTTATGTGGCGGCACGTGGGCGGTTCCTTATAGAACATCGAATTCCTGTAGCTCGGTTTTCAAAAATTTATCTAATGATTCTTCTCGGGGTGCTGGGACATCGGACATCGTTGTACACGCTGGTTTGCTGGGTACAGGCTTTTTGACGGGCCGTAGCATAATAGTTTGGTTGCCCCAGCCAAAGGTGACTTTGATCTTTTCTAAAAAATTCATCCCAAGTAGGAGGTCATCTGTTACCCCAGGTAGGATGAGCAGGTGTAATTTACATTGCCTTGATCCTACTCTTGCTCTCATGCTCAGGACCTCTTCAACTACCTGCAAAGACTGTGACAGACCGACCATCCACCTCGCAGCGTCGTGACATCCGCGTACCGGATGACGAGGCACTTCCTGACTTAGCGAGCGTCTGCATACCTAGCTATGCTTCAGCTTAGCTCAGGGAAAATGGGCGTGGGGTTGCTTCGTCAGGAAGCCATGGGATGCGATCTGCACAAGTTATTTGTATGCAGACGTTAGCGGGAAACGGAAAAGGATCATTTGAATTAAAATTCAAATTATTTGAATTTTAATTCAAATGGGCGGAAACAGGAAACGGATGGGATAGGAAAACCAAGCAAAAAAAAAAACCCGAAAGAGGCGACTTAACCGAGCCATAGCCTCTACGCACCGTGTAGCATGAGGGAGTAAGGTGTTAATTCCCCTCATTTTCTACACCCGCCCAACCAGTTAATGAAAGAGCAAAAAAAATTTCATTAACCCTAATAGTGCACCTAAGTGCAGCAGCCCCTTACCATGCCCTTACCTTTCATCCGTCCAAAGAATTTTACAACTGTTTAGTGGATTAACAAAATACCCATTTTAAGGGATTTCATATTTATTTTTACAAAAGTTGAGACTTGATTAAATACCGGATTATAATGATTCAACCTTTTAGTTTTCATTACATAGTATGAATATCAAAAGTAAACTTAATTTTTCAAGCATTAAATTGCCGTGGCAAGTTAAAGGTAAGTATAAAAGTTACAGCGAGAAAAAAGACAAGTTTGGAATAAAGTACCTCTTAGGGTATGATGAAAAATTAAAATTTTTAAGCTTAGATCATTTTTCACTCAAGTGCATATTGAAAACTAACATTATTAAAGGTAAATTATTTTTCCCTTAGTAAAAAAAAAATTTATAATCTCACGTTGAACATTTATTTCAACTTGGTGTAGTCTGAAAAGGAAAATTTATCTTTTTAAGCTCAACTCAACTTCAACTTAAGCCAAAAAAAGAATTAATTTAGTTTTAAGTTCGAATTATTTTCCATTTGGTGTATCCAAAAAAAAAAGGAAAAGGAAAATTTTCCTTTTAGCTGAAATCAATTTCAACTTCATGCATTTCAAACAAAAACAAACTAGGAAATTTATTTTGTAAGTTGGAAATATTTTCAACTTAGTGCATTTTAAGAACTAATATTTCAAGATGGAATCAATCCCAACCTAAAGTATCTTGTAAAAGAAAATTTCTTTCTAAGATTAATTTATTTTGAACAAGATAATTTCTTTAAGTGTATATCCATTTCAACTTAGTGTATTTAGAAAAAGAAAACTTCTTTTTAAATTTAATTTATTATGAACAAGAAAATTTCTTTAAGTGTAAACCCATTTCAACTTAAAGTATTTAGAAAAAGAAAATTTATTTTTAAATTTAATTTATTTAGAACAAGAAAATTTCTTTAAGTGTAAATCCATTTCAACTTAAAGTATTTAGAAAAAGAAAATTTCTTTTTAAATTTAATTTATTTAGAACAAGAAAATTTCTTTAAGTGTAAATCCATTTCAACTTAAAGCATTTAGAAAAAGAAATTTATTTGTAAGTTGAAATATTTCTAACTTAGTGAATTATGATAAAGAAAATTTCTTTAAGTCGGAATCAATTTCTACCTTGTGTAGGTGGAAAATTAAAATTTTAAGTTGAGTTATTATTATATTAGTATATGTCGATATATTTAATAGTATTTTGTTTATGTTTAATTCATATTTTTTTTTTTTTTTTTGTTTAGTTTATGTTGTGTTTATTTTAGTTTCGATTATGCTTAATTCGTATTTTTTTTCTTTGTTTTTTTTTTTTGTTACGTTTTTGTTCAATATCTTAGTTCTGATTAAGTTTATTTCGTTCCGTGTTTAATTTATATAAACAAAATATTATCTATTACGTTCCGTGTTTAATTTATATAAACAAAATATTATCTATTATGTTCCGTACCAATTTTGGTGTATTTATATTAGTTTTGTTTTTCCTACGCTTAGAAAATTATAGGGTGGTTTTTCGTTACGTTTAGGTCGGATTATTTTTAAATGGTAATTTGGATTGGTTTTATTTTAATAAGTGCTTAATTTTGTGTTAAGATTGAGCTTAAGTATTTTAAGTTTTAGCGTTGCTTTACAACGTTAAAGAACCTTCATTAAGTTTTGTTAATAACGCGGGGAAAAAAAAACTAATCCATTTGTTTACTTAAGTTAATATCAAATATTTTAGCAGTATTTAATGAAAAACAACAATAATATTTTATTATCGTAATAATAATCAACCCCATTCCAGAATCCGCCGTAACGAATTTCCGAACGATAGGCTACGCCACGAACGCGATAAATTCGACAATCCAACTTCCGAACGAAACTTCCCCTTTTCAAATCTACCTTCGAGAATTCGAAAACAACTGTTCTCAACAGCAGACAACTAAATAAAATTAAAATTTAAAAACTGAAGTGTTTTTGATTAATATGGCATATTTTTTTTTCTTTATTTTTTTCTCTGTGATTTTCAATGGATTTCTTTGCAATTGTAATTTTCGCACAACAAGAGGACTATTTCTTACCAACAGAATCTATGAAAATTCATCGAAAGATTTTGCGAGATTCCGTCAACCCTTTTGAATTGGTTGACGAAATGTAGGAAAAGCAATGAATAAATTTCGAACTAAATATTCACCGGTTTCAACAAAAATATTTTACCTACATTTACCAACAATTAATTACCATTTTTATTTTACTCTATTGTTTTCTTTTGTCGCAAGCAAATCCGTCGAGGCAAAGCTTTCTTGAAACAATCCGAAAAACAGCTGTCAAAAGATGTGTTGGACTGTGGACTAGCAATGCTACGAATGTTCGAATACGAGGCAATGATTCTGATTGCAGAATACGACATTACGAATCCGACAGAAAGTTTACGCTACGTCGGACTCTGGAATAGGGCTGACTACCGGCTTACAACTTCCAATGATGAAAACGATTCTACCTTTATATAATATAAACTGTCTAATATAGGAAGACATATAGGATGAATTCCATAATACGACAAGAAAAAAAACCTGGTGTCCCGGTGGTGGAGGTGCTGCGGCCGTAGCTGGTATAGTTGCTCCTAGGTGTTTTCACTGCACGTTGCTGTTGGGGTTGTATGCTGTTGTTGGTATTAGCTGCTGTTGATGATGTATGCAGCTGTTGTTGGTGTTAGCTGCTGTTGAGGGTGCATGCAGCTGTTGTCGATGTAGAGAATGGTTGCGATTGTTGTTGCAATGGCTATTAATGAGGTTGGTGGTGACAGTTGCGTGTTTATGCCTCTACTATCATGTTTGGGCTCAGTGGAGTGCCGGGGTTGGGTAGCATCGCTGCTGATTTAGAGGTCGTTTTAGCGGTGGTCGGGGTAGTAAGCATTGGCACAGCGTGACCAGCGGAGTACTCGTTCGCAGCAAGTGGTAGTGGGCTGGGCCTGATGGTGTTTGGAGGCGCAAGCTGGGTAGGCTGGCAATGACGGGACCAACGACGCGTTAGCTTTTGTTACGCTGCCGTGCTCTCATTACTGGTGGACGTTCGCGGTTGGTGGGCCGTGCGCTAGGTCCGCATGGTTGGGGTGGTGGCAGTGGTAGTTGGTGGACGTGGTAGTTGCGAGCAGCTTTGCTGTTGGTACCTGAGCGAATGATGGTGGTGGCAATTGAAGTGTATATTGCCCTTCCTACGGAGCGCCAGTCGCCGCAGATCACAATTGCACAACCAAAAAAAATGCTGATGAAGCACCGAGTGGTGCGGTGGTCTCAGACAGCAAAAGCTTTTACTGCTCAACTGCTCAATGCTGTTGATTTGCTCACACCAAATCCTGCCCCACGAAGAGTGATTCTCACTCTTATTAAAACTCGTCGCCAAAAATTCCTACACGCCAAATAAAATTGCAGCTCCTTACTAGTTTTCGGTTAGCTAACAAGCTTCCAACCTTTTTGCGCCGCACGTAGAGTAAAGTGAGAGAAAAAAATGCGGTAGCGTGATCTAACGACAAGATAGCAACGATGCTGATCTATTTGTCACCAGGGCTGCCCTCTGGTGTTGGTTCATATGTCTACAGCTCGTAGGGTGAGTCAACACTGGTCTACGGTGTTTACATGGGCAAGTGGCTGTTTCAGTGATTTTGTTCGCCTGTTCTTGTTGTCAGTCGGTCAACCATTCCCAGATGTCCCCAACGTCGCTTATGTCCCACGCCGAGTTGAAGACACGTATCAGCTTGTGATTGGCGGATGTCCAAACAAGCACATGATACAGGACGGACAAAAGTTATTTCGCATGGGGGGCCCCAGATGGCGTTCATGGTAGAAATGACCAACATGCCCGATAGTATCAGGGTCATTCACGATGTGGTGCATTTGCCATGGTGCCGTGTACTTATGGGTAACCGTGATTAGTTATTATAAGTTTTTAACTGTGCAATACTCTAGCCCTGCCCCAAAAAAAATATCATAGCCAAGCAAGAGTTGACAAACAACCTGGGATTATAGGCCATGACATGACTTTCTCAAGCACTTAACTCAAAAAAAAGAGAATCCGCTGGCAATATTGGAATTGGTCAGCTGGACAAATTGAAATGTGACCGATGGAAAATTTGATTAGCATTGCAATGTAGGCAATCCGTAACAACGGGCTGACCCCAACACCTAAGGCAAGACATGAACAGAAAAAAAATTTTAACTAAAAGTAAACGCTTCAAAATTTAAATCCCAGCTCCGGTTTGAATCTGAACTCAAATTCCAGACCAGCCGAGGGCACAACACAACGGGTTCTACCGGGTGAGCCGATGAGAAAAACTCTTCCGGTTGATCAGTCGTTGTGTTTCCTCTGCTGGTCTGAATTTTGAATTCAAATTCAAGCCTGCGCAGGGAAACAACTGTCGACTTAGCTGTCAAAATTGAGGTTGCGTTATGTCAGTGACATTTTCATTAAGGTTGGTTCGCCAACCTCCGCTACCACTAGCTGTCAAACGAAAATTTGACGTTTGAGAATTTTTCACCCCCCACAAAACAGATGCTTGACAAAGCCAGCTGCAGACAAGTGTCTGAAAAGGGTGTATAACTTTTAGTTTTTCAACTTAGGTCAGTTTACCCAAGGTCGTCAAGACAGAGAAAAAAAAATCAGGAATGCGAGCAGTCTGTTTATAGTAAACGTGGCACAACAAATTTTCGTTACCAACACGGATATCCCAACCGTACCCAAAAAGCTTCTCCTCTGAGAACAGCATTAATGGGAGAATTCCAACTAACCGCTACCAAATATCTTTCGCATGATACGTGCCTTGCGTTCTTCCCTCTAAATCAGTCAGCACATAATATGCATTGCCAAGCTTCTCTTTTACAATTGCCTTTACACCTGTTGGAGCCAATTTAGCGTTAAAATGTTTAAGTAAGTTGCTTTGGCAAAAATTTCGTCTTGTCACTTCTTGACCAATTTCAAACTGACGTCCTCGTGAATGCAAGTTATAGGAGTGGGCATTGTGGTCATAGGCCGCTTTCATTCGTTTATGAATTAAACTGCGTATTATAGTAAATTCGTCTTCTCGATTCAACCTCTCTGACCCCTCTGAAAGCAAGTTAAGATTTTTCAAGATTTTGTAATCTTTACCGTGCGTCATCATGTGCTGACCAAAGACAACATAATATGGTGCTTGTCCAATTGACTGATGGATACTTTTGCGCAACGAGCAGTTAATGCTGCTTATATACACATCCCACAAGCGTTGATCTTTACGTATATATGAGCGTAACGCTTCGTTAATTGAACGATTGACTCGCTCAGACGCATTGGATTGGGGGGCGTATACAGCAGTACAAACATGCTTTATGCCATATTTTGACAGGAAAAGTTCAAAGTCGTTGCTTTTGAACTGACTGCCATTATCGGATACCACTGTCTCAGGAACACCGCATAAGTCAAACACATTTTCTTTCAGAAACTCCATAATGAGTTTCGAGGTAAACTTCTTCAGAGGTCTCAGAAAGGTGAATTTCGAAAAGTGGTCTAAGACTATCAACATTCCAATGTTACCTCTTTTGGATCTAGGGAACGGTCCAATTAGGTCGACATAGAGTCTTTGAAATGGTCGTTCGGATTCTGTCATCTGACCCATAGGAGGACGAAGGATATGCGTCGGAGACTTAGACGTTTTGCATAATTCACAATTTAACACATAATTTCGAACTTGCGTAACCAGACCTGGCCAGTAAAAGTAACGACGAATGCGTTCAAGCGTCTTGGCTATGCCACCATGAGCAGAAGATGGAATATCATGAGAGGCGTAGATTACACTTTCTCGTAATTCGGCGGGTATAAGAAGTTTCCATGCAAGTGACGGATCGGTTGTATCAGAATCAAATTCCAAACGACGGTAAACATAATCATCAATGATTTTATAATCTGGCAAAGGCGAAAGAGTCAACTTTTCTCTGAATTTTCGGTATTCGTCTGAATTGAAGTGTAAAGACTCAAGGTCTATTTCAGGCAAAGTTTCTAACTCAATTGCCGCCACGACTGATTCAGGGTCATCTGGTTCAAAAGACCGCGACAAAGCATCCGCCACCACATTCTCGCTACCTTTTCGGTGCTCAATTGTAAAATTAAAACCTTGGATCTTCAGTGCCCATCGAGCTAGTTTTCCGCTTAAGTCTTTTTGACGCATCAGCCATTTCAGACTTGCGTGGTCAGTTACTACCTTAAACTCGTGACCTTCAATGTAGGCGCGAAATTTTTTTATCGCTAGCACGACAGCTAAACATTCCAACTCAGTGACGGTATAGTTTCTTTGCGCTTTGTTGAGTTTATGAGACATAAAAGCAATAGGCCTTTCGTCCCCATTCTCATCAACTTGCGCTAAAAGACCACCAACACCGCACTGGCTAGCGTCGCACTGCACGATAAACGGCCTAGTGTAGTCAGGATGCACGAGGAAAGGAGCTATCGTCAACTTAGCTTTGATGGCGTCGAAAGATTCTTGAGCCGAAGGGTTCCACGTGAAAGTTTTCTTTTTCGTTAGAAGTTCAGTAAGGTGAAAAGTAACCGCTGCATAGTCAGACACAAATCGCCGGTACCACCCAGTTATTCCTAGGAATTGGCGAATTTGACGAACTGTTCTAGGAACGGGATATTCTGTTATGGCTTTCACTTTGTCGGGGTCCACAGTAAGCGAACCATTTCCCACTACAAAACCAAGATACTTGACCTTATTGAGACCAAACTGACTTTTATTGACATTAATTGTCAAACCGGCTTTCCTAAGGCAAGAAGCAACTTCTGACAGATGCACTATGTGTTCTTCTAGTGACTGCGATACGACCAACAGGTCGTCTAAATAAACAAAGACTCGAGTTTTGAGATTGTACGGTATCACCTTGTCCATCAATCGACACATTGTTTGCGGTGCATTGCACAAGCCGAAAGGCATGCGCGTGAATTGATACAATGGTCGATTGGGTATCGTGAACGCGGTTTTTGGACACGAATCTCTGGACAATTTTATTTGCCAAAAAGCATCTTTAAGGTCGATCTTTGAAATGACATGCACAGGTGGCAAACGAGAAAGTAACCCATCAATGATTGGAATAGGATAAGCATCCTTAATGGTCACATCATTGAGTTTTCTCGAGTCAATACAAAATCGAACCTTTCCAGGCTTTACAATCAAGACACCAGGGGAAGACCAGGGTGAACTTTCTGCTTCTTCGATGACACCTAGATCGAGCATTCTGTCGATTTCCTGACATAGAAGCTTTTCCATCGCTGGTGATATAGGGTAGTATCTCTGTTTTATAGGAGATGCTACACCTGTATCAATGACGTGTTCTACCAGAGAGGTAGTACCGAGGCCTTCTTTTTCCGAAGACGGAAAGGCGGCTATGGTAGAGTCAAGCATTCTACGCTGGAGTGCATTCAACTGTACGCTATCAGGGTCTATCTCTAAAGCAGAGAGCTCACTCACTGTCGGGTCTATTTGGATTTTAAGCTCAAAAAAATTCCAGAAATCCATTCCGCATATCACGTCTTGGACAATAGAAGGTACAATCAAGAAATCAAAATTTTTCGTTTGGTTTTGAAAGGTAATTGGGATAGTAATCGAACCCACGACCTGTTGATGTTTACCATCTGCCGTTCGAACGTTACCTCTTAATTTAACCAGTTTCTTTGTAGAGTCAGAGAGAATTACTTGAGCAAAACGTCCACCAATGCAACTCTTTGTAGCGCCACTATCTAAAAGCGAAAGATACACAGTATTTTCAATCAAAAGATTGGTGTAAGGACGAATGTCGGAACCTTGGTAGACTATGGCCGAGACCACACTCTTGCGCAATTTTTTTATTCGTTTCCAGAACAGGCGAATACGGTCTGAAGAACGAACGGAATGACGCCTAACAGTCGAAGTACCAAATATTTTCTCCCGTATCTTATTATATTCCGCAAGCCTAACGTGGTAAGGTTTGAAGGTAGGAGGTAGAGGTTGAGAATCCACCGGATCGTCAATAAACTTTGCAGTCGAGGCAGACACAATTGGTGGAACGTCAGATTTTGGTAAAATCTTAATCGGAGTTACATCCGAGGACGATTTAATTGGGGTCTGCTCGACTCCCGACAAAAATCCGGCTTGAAGCTTTCTGCCTTCGCCGCACACTTCTGACAGCTAGGTTTGTAGGTGTCAACCGCACCACAACCGTAACAGAATACGCGCCTAGCCTTTAGACAATCTTGGTACCGATGACCATCCTCGTCGCAATTCCAGCATTTTACTTTACTCATGTCTAGCGCATTGAGTTCTTGTTGAACATGGTCACTCTCTAATTCGTTTAACCTCGGGTCACTATCCTGAGCAATTTCATACAGTTGCCGTCGAGCGCCAGCAGTTCTAGGAGGAACACTATAATTAGGACGCACGTCCTCGAAAAACTTTTCGTGCTTCCGAACCTCTCGACGTAGAATAGCAATGCTGCGAATATCCAGGTGGAGTAACTCGTGACGTAAATCCGGTCGTAAATTCCTTATCACTGTTTCAACTAGCTCAGATTCGCACATTGGGTGTCGAAGCCTGTCACTCAAGCACAAAATAGCATCAAGAAACTCGTCAAACGACTCTGAATGTTTTTGTTTTCGACGACGAATATCATCTTGAATGTCAAAATCCGAGGTGTAGTCTTTGAATTGACGTCGCAGGGCATCGCAGAGGTCAAACCATTCTACCTCGTCAGCATTGCGGTGATATCGCCAAAACCACTGGTGAGCTTTGCCTTCGAACAGAGAGTGAACATGTTCACAAAGAAGAGAAAAATTGCCATTCAGGTGAAGAGAAGTCAAAGTATTAATTCTATAGATAAATTCATCGACAGAAATGTCATCAGAAGTGCCCTTGAAAATCACGTGCCAATTTCGCACAACGTTAGAAATCCGCTCCTTAGAGCCAGGGTCTCTATCGCTACCGGGAAGCGGAGGATTCGCTCGACGCCGAGACGATGAAGGAGGAACAGGCCTCTGAGCTTCTTCAGGCAGAACTTGTGGCCATTCAGGTTGGCGAAGGTTTGGCGCCATTGCAGGAGGGTTAGCTCCAATGTTCAAGTTACGCAGCATCGCTTGAAGCTCGGTTGAAATGATAGAGCTTATCTCCATTCGGAGTTGGCCTAAGGAGTCGGCAACGATTTGGTGTACTTTGGTTTCAGAAACCTGGTTCGGTTGGTTCGGTAAGATGGCATTGTCCAGCGGTTCAGGCCTACTATCACGATGGTCTGATCTAAAGTTTGCTTGCTGACGCGTGTTGGGGCGATACCGTGGTGCACCACCACCTCTTCCCCTCTTTGGTGGATTAACACTGCCAGCAACTTCAAGAATATTCGCCGACGGAGAAGGACCTACAACTGCCGGAACCAATGCCAACCGACAAACCGGACATGCCTTGTTGGTTTCTAGCCAAGTCTGCAAGCACAGAGCATGGAAGCAATGATTGCACGAAGTCTCAACCACTTCATCCGTAGGATGAATGGTCTCATTGCACACGGTACAAATGGCATCGTTGGGAGGATTACCCACTCCTAACAGGTCTTCTGTACTTCGCGTCACAGGCATCGTCGACACGACAAAAATATCAAAACAAAATATCAAAAGTTTATATTTACAGCCTCACCAGTTTTATACTGTTGGCAAAAAGGAAAAACCAGACGATTCCACAGAAACGTCTGTATATTCAAAAATAAAATTTTTCAATTACTACTGAGTAATTATAGTGGAAAAGTTGAATGCTGTTGTAGCGGAGTGAATGCGACTAGTAAGCGGAACGAGCGGAACGAGATAAAACCAAAAAAGGTTGACATGAAAATTTAACCAAACGCCCATAATACAACCTAAACAAGGCTATGCTGTCGTGAAATACTTTGGCGTGATATCACACCCGCGAGAAAAATATTTATATTACATATATATACACCATATATATGGATATAATATAATTATTATAAAAGTGATACTAATTATAATGAATATAAATGTATGTCCACATAATGTGGACAAACCTAAAAAAACGGACAAACGATAACCCGAAAAATTTGCAACACGTGAAAAATGTTCAAATAAAAAAAATACAAATAATAATACTCTTATTTATGTATAGCATAAACACGGTTATGCTGTTGTAAAGTAATGAAATCCAACGATTTAAAAAAAAAATGTGATATAACAATTATTACTGTGTAATGATATGACTAAAATTCTTCGGAGATTACTCGGCAAGGCCATAGCAGGGCTACTACAGACTTAGGGCACTGGTGCATAGAGAAAACGTTCGGTTAACAGGAGAGGGATGAAAAAAAAAAATAAAGTTTATTTGTAAAAACCACGAGAAAAGATATGATAGGTAATATACTTGAGTAAATCTTCGAAATTATCCAAAGATAAAAATCTCGAAAGTATAAAGTTGTTACTAAATTCCCAATTAAACGTTAAATAACCTTTGGTTACCACAACAATAATATCATGACACGATCCAAAAGATTATCAATAGCAAAAATCGAAATTTTCAAGAAAAAGTTTAACTCAATTCAAGAATTGGTTGGCAGAGGTTCGGTAAGATCCCAAAAAAAAAACTCCAGGAACTAAATCCAGAACATGCCTTAAGCAAATAATCAAAATTGAAAAAGGAAAAATTTAAGTTTTGTTGAGGCAGAACGAAAATACTGTACTTCGGGTGGTCGGAAGTTAAGTGATTTGACCTTACGAGTAAGGCTATTCCTATTTTCGTGGGCCCCACGTTGTGGGACAGTATTTTCATCTGCCCCACGTTGGGCGCCATTTTTGTGACAGACCGACCATCCACCTCGCAGCGTCGTGACATCCGCGTACCGGATGACGAGGCACTTCCTGACTTAGCGAGCGTCTGCATACCTAGCTATGCTTCAGCTTAGCTCAGGGAAAATGGGCGTGGGGTTGCTTCGTCAGGAAGCCATGGGATGCGATCTGCACAAGTTATTTGTATGCAGACGTTAGCGGGAAACGGAAAAGGATCATTTGAATTAAAATTCAAATTATTTGAATTTTAATTCAAATGGGCGGAAACAGGAAACGGATGGGATAGGAAAACCAAGCAAAAAAAAAACCCGAAAGAGGCGACTTAACCGAGCCATAGCCTCTACGCACCGTGTAGCATGAGGGAGTAAGGTGTTAATTCCCCTCATTTTCTACACCCGCCCAACCAGTTAATGAAAGAGCAAAAAAAATTTCATTAACCCTAATAGTGCACCTAAGTGCAGCAGCCCCTTACCATGCCCTTACCTTTCATCCGTCCAAAGAATTTTACAACTGTTTAGTGGATTAACAAAATACCCATTTTAAGGGATTTCATATTTATTTTTACAAAAGTTGAGACTTGATTAAATACCGGATTACAATGATTCAACCTTTTAGTTTTCATTACATAGTATGAATATCAAAAGTAAACTTAATTTTTCAAGCATTAAATTGCCGTGGCAAGTTAAAGGTAAGTATAAAAGTTACAGCGAGAAAAAAGACAAGTTTGGAATAAAGTACCTCTTAGGGTATGATGAAAAATTAAAATTTTTAAGCTTAGATCATTTTTCACTCAAGTGCATATTGAAAACTAACATTATTAAAGGTAAATTATTTTTCCCTTAGTAAAAAAAAATTTATAATCTCACGTTGAACATTTATTTCAACTTGGTGTAGTCTGAAAAGGAAAATTTATCTTTTTAAGCTCAACTCAACTTCAACTTAAGCCAAAAAAAGAATTAATTTAGTTTTAAGTTCGAATTATTTTCCATTTGGTGTATCCAAAAAAAAAGGAAAATTTTCCTTTTAGCTGAAATCAATTTCAACTTCATGCATTTCAAACAAAAACAAACTAGGAAATTTATTTTGTAAGTTGGAAATATTTTCAACTTAGTGCATTTTAAGAACTAATATTTCAAGATGGAATCAATCCCAACCTAAAGTATCTTGTAAAAGAAAATTTCTTTCTAAGATTAATTTATTTTGAACAAGATAATTTCTTTAAGTGTATATCCATTTCAACTTAGTGTATTTAGAAAAAGAAAACTTCTTTTTAAATTTAATTTATTATGAACAAGAAAATTTCTTTAAGTGTAAACCCATTTCAACTTAAAGTATTTAGAAAAAGAAAATTTATTTTTAAATTTAATTTATTTAGAACAAGAAAATTTCTTTAAGTGTAAATCCATTTCAACTTAAAGTATTTAGAAAAAGAAAATTTCTTTTTAAATTTAATTTATTTAGAACAAGAAAATTTCTTTAAGTGTAAATCCATTTCAACTTAAAGCATTTAGAAAAAGAAATTTATTTGTAAGTTGAAATATTTCTAACTTAGTGAATTATGATAAAGAAAATTTCTTTAAGTCGGAATCAATTTCTACCTTGTGTAGGTGGAAAATTAAAATTTTAAGTTGAGTTATTATTATATTAGTATATGTCGATATATTTAATAGTATTTTGTTTATGTTTAATTCATATTTTTTTTTTTTTTTTTGTTTAGTTTATGTTGTGTTTATTTTAGTTTCGATTATGCTTAATTCGTATTTTTTTTCTTTGTTACGTTTATGTTCAATATCTTAGTTCTGATTAAGTTTATTTCGTTCCGTGTTTAATTTATATAAACAAAATATTATCTATTACGTTCCGTGTTTAATTTATATAAACAAAATATTATCTATTATGTTCCGTACCAATTTTGGTGTATTTATATTAGTTTTGTTTTTCCTACGCTTAGAAAATTATAGGGTGGTTTTTCGTTACGTTTAGGTCGGATTATTTTTAAATGGTAATTTGGATTGGTTTTATTTTAATAAGTGCTTAATTTTGTGTTAAGATTGAGCTTAAGTATTTTAAGTTTTAGCGTTGCTTTACAACGTTAAAGAACCTTCATTAAGTTTTGTTAATAACGCGGGGAAAAAAAAACTAATCCATTTGTTTACTTAAGTTAATATCAAATATTTTAGCAGTATTTAATGAAAAACAACAATAATATTTTATTATCGTAATAATAATCAACCCCATTCCAGAATCCGCCGTAACGAATTTCCGAACGATAGGCTACGCCACGAACGCGATAAATTCGACAATCCAACTTCCGAACGAAACTTCCCCTTTTCAAATCTACCTTCGAGAATTCGAAAACAACTGTTCTCAACAGCAGACAACTAAATAAAATTAAAATTTAAAAACTGAAGTGTTTTTGATTAATATGGCATATTTTTTTTTCTTTATTTTTTTCTCTGTGATTTTCAATGGATTTCTTTGCAATTGTAATTTTCGCACAACAAGAGGACTATTTCTTACCAACAGAATCTATGAAAATTCATCGAAAGATTTTGCGAGATTCCGTCAACCCTTTTGAATTGGTTGACGAAATGTAGGAAAAGCAATGAATAAATTCGAACTAAATATTCACCGGTTTCAACAAAAATATTTTACCTACATTTACCAACAATTAATTACCATTTTTATTTTACTCTATTGTTTTCTTTTGTCGCAAGCAAATCCGTCGAGGCAAAGCTTTCTTGAAACAATCCGAAAAACAGCTGTCAAAAGATGTGTTGGACTGTGGACTAGCAATGCTACGAATGTTCGAATACGAGGCAATGATTCTGATTGCAGAATACGACATTACGAATCCGACAGAAAGTTTACGCTACGTCGGACTCTGGAATAGGGCTGACTACCGGCTTACAACTTCCAATGATGAAAACGATTCTACCTTTATATAATATAAACTGTCTAATATAGGAAGACATATAGGATGAATTCCATAATACGACAAGAAAAAAAACCTGGTGTCCCGGTGGTGGAGGTGCTGCGGCCGTAGCTGGTATAGTTGCTCCTAGGTGTTTTCACTGCACGTTGCTGTTGGGGTTGTATGCTGTTGTTGGTATTAGCTGCTGTTGATGATGTATGCAGCTGTTGTTGGTGTTAGCTGCTGTTGAGGGTGCATGCAGCTGTTGTCGATGTAGAGAATGGTTGCGATTGTTGTTGCAATGGCTATTAATGAGGTTGGTGGTGACAGTTGCGTGTTTATGCCTCTACTATCATGTTTGGGCTCAGTGGAGTGCCGGGGTTGGGTAGCATCGCTGCTGATTTAGAGGTCGTTTTAGCGGTGGTCGGGGTAGTAAGCATTGGCACAGCGTGACCAGCGGAGTACTCGTTCGCAGCAAGTGGTAGTGGGCTGGGCCTGATGGTGTTTGGAGGCGCAAGCTGGGTAGGCTGGCAATGACGGGACCAACGACGCGTTAGCTTTTGTTACGCTGCCGTGCTCTCATTACTGGTGGACGTTCGCGGTTGGTGGGCCGTGCGCTAGGTCCGCATGGTTGGGGTGGTGGCAGTGGTAGTTGGTGGACGTGGTAGTTGCGAGCAGCTTTGCTGTTGGTACCTGAGCGAATGATGGTGGTGGCAATTGAAGTGTATATTGCCCTTCCTACGGAGCGCCAGTCGCCGCAGAGCACAATTGCACAACCAAAAAAAATGCTGATGAAGCACCGAGTGGTGCGGTGGTCTCAGACAGCAAAAGCTTTTACTGCTCAACTGCTCAATGCTGTTGATTTGCTCACACCAAATCCTGCCCCACGAAGAGTGATTCTCACTCTTATTAAAACTCGTCGCCAAAAATTCCTACACGCCAAATAAAATTGCAGCTCCTTACTAGTTTTCGGTTAGCTAACAAGCTTCCAACCTTTTTGCGCCGCACGTAGAGTAAAGTGAGAGAAAAAAATGCGGTAGCGTGATCTAACGACAAGATAGCAACGATGCTGATCTATTTGTCACCAGGGCTGCCCTCTGGTGTTGGTTCATATGTCTACAGCTCGTAGGGTGAGTCAACACTGGTCTACGGTGTTTACATGGGCAAGTGGCTGTTTCAGTGATTTTGTTCGCCTGTTCTTGTTGTCAGTCGGTCAACCATTCCCAGATGTCCCCAACGTCGCTTATGTCCCACGCCGAGTTGAAGACACGTATCAGCTTGTGATTGGCGGATGTCCAAACAAGCACATGATACAGGACGGACAAAAGTTATTTCGCATGGGGGGCCCCAGATGGCGTTCATGGTAGAAATGACCAACATGCCCGATAGTATCAGGGTCATTCACGATGTGGTGCATTTGCCATGGTGCCGTGTACTTATGGGTAACCGTGATTAGTTATTATAAGTTTTTAACTGTGCAATACTCTAGCCCTGCCCCAAAAAAAATATCATAGCCAAGCAAGAGTTGACAAACAACCTGGGATTATAGGCCATGACATGACTTTCTCAAGCACTTAACTCAAAAAAAAGAGAATCCGCTGGCAATATTGGAATTGGTCAGCTGGACAAATTGAAATGTGACCGATGGAAAATTTGATTAGCATTGCAATGTAGGCAATCCGTAACAACGGGCTGACCCCAACACCTAAGGCAAGACATGAACAGAAAAAAAATTTTAACTAAAAGTAAACGCTTCAAAATTTAAATCCCAGCTCCGATTTGAATCTGAACTCAAATTCCAGACCAGCCGAGGGCACAACACAACGGGTTCTACCGGGTGAGCCGATGAGAAAAACTCTTCCGGTTGATCAGTCGTTGTGTTTCCTCTGCTGGTCTGAATTTTGAATTCAAATTCAAGCCTGCGCAGGGAAACAACTGTCGACTTAGCTGTCAAAATTGAGGTTGCGTTATGTCAGTGACATTTTCATTAAGGTTGGTTCGCCAACCTCCGCTACCACTAGCTGTCAAACGAAAATTTGACGTTTGAGAATTTTTCACCCCCCACAAGACCCATCGGCCATGCTCACGTTGGTTGTAGCAAATTGTTGATTGTTGGTAGTGCGTAGTTTATTTGCTGGCGTGTGGCCAGCAAAGCTGCGTGTAGCTCCTGTGTCGATGGTGGCCTCTATTTCATGCTGGTCTATTTGCACTCGTACCCAAATTCGCCTGTCATCATGTTGTAGATGTTTTATTGCTGTCGAGGAGTGTGGCGACAGGACCCGTTCTTTCCTCGAACTGGAGTGGGTCCTCTGGCGTTTCCCTGAAACTGTGTTTCGCAACATTCGAAGGTAGCTCGGCCGCGTCGTCCACATTCCTTACAGAAGCATATTCGATCGTTCCTACACTCCGTTTGCTGATGGTCCTCTTGATCACACCTGCTGCAGGCTATTCGGACGTTGATAAATTCAGTTACTGTTGGTGATTCCGGTTCTTTATGACTATGACGTTCGTCTGGAATTTACTCTGGTGCTTTCGCCTTTGCCGTGTTTGATATGGCAGATCGATATAATTCCTCGTTGCTTCGCTGAGGGTTCCTACTCGGTCCTTCCGACCCTCGTATGATTTCGTAGTCCTCAGCAAGGGAGAGCAATTCGGTGAAGCTCGAGAAATCGTGTCGTCGTATATATAATTGGTATTCCTGTCGACAATTTCTGAAGACTCGTTCTACCTTTTGTGCCTCGGTCCAGTGGGCATGCCGCATCAGATCGATAAGGTCCAGGCTATATCCTTTGAACCTATCCTGCGGCTTCTGTACTCGACTACGTATTTGATCCTCTAGGTGCTCAAGGAATCGAGCTGGCAGGAAATAGGTGAGAAATCTGTTATTGAAATTTGCCCACGACTCACTAGGGTTTTTATTATTTCGCCACCAAATGAGGGCTCTGTCCTTGAGCAGCTCGGGCATCACCCTAGGGAAGTGGTCCTTATCCACGCTGTATACACAGGCGAGCTTCTCTAGCCGCTTAACGAATTCCAAGAGGTCTCGGCCCTCCTCGAATCTAACGGGCCACCTTCGGACCTGGTCCATAATATTGCCGTACGGTGATGCCTCGTGAAATCTCCCTCGTCCTGTTGACACCTCGGGTATCGTGATGCTCACCGGTATATCCTCTTGGCCTGGTAGACTGAGCGCAGCTGTGTGTGTTCCCGGTGATGGCGATGGCGTTCTTCGGTAGCTGTGTTTGCTTTCCAGCTCCACCAACAGCTTTTTTAATTGCAGCTTTTCTTCAAGATCGACCACTGTGGCAGCAAATCTCCTGCGTAATTCCTCCACAGTTCCTTCCTCGCTGAGTCCAAACTCGAGGGCGTAAATCAGCAAATCATTCTGTGAAGGCTGTGTATCCATGAGGTCTTGACCATGGTGGCTTTGCCTCGTTTAATTGCCGCAATAACGTGGTGACTAAATAAATTATTATTTTTCTTTTCTTACTACCCACTCGCCCAACCTATCCGTTCAAAGAAGAATGTAAGAATACCTTTACCGTTGCAAATTCCTACCTGTTACGTGTTTTAATACTTCTGAAAATCCATTAAAATTATTAAAGAAAGTTTATTATAATACCGTGTTGTTTAGCCCTCTGCTAGGTCTCACACTCAATGACTCAAAAATGTTACGCACGGGTGGCACTTTTGCCTCACCCAAAAATTCAAATTAAAATCAATATAAAACGTATATAAATAATCTTGATATAGTTATCAAACGACACCGTTAATATACCACCAAGAGGCCTGTGACTTATAGTATCTCCCAACTATCTATCTGTTCAACAGGTCGTGGTATATTTTCTAGACGTGGTAAGTTTATCAAGGTTTGTCCAATATAGATAGGATAATTCAACTATCTCTCAGTAAGCAGAATTACACAAATTATTAAAAGCACATTAGAAGTGGGTAATAGCACAATTTTTTTGTGTGTTGACTCACCAGCACATGTGCACCCTCGTGAGTCAGCACACTGTGCTAGCACTATTGTGCTATAATCGAACAAAGCACTAATAAAGTGTCGATAACAAATAGAGTGCTAACACCGTTTTCTATTGATTTGTTTACAATATTCACAAATTGCATATTGTCAATTATTGTCAAGGGTCCGCCAAATAACTTTCTTTTTAAATTCTATTAAAAAAAAACTACTGGATATTATCTCAAATTTCTTTTTTTATTTGAAAGTACAATTCTTCCGGTTAATAATGGAAAATAATTTTATTCAAATGGCTGCCTTGGCTGGCCATGCAGAAGCCTACACGATCGGTCCAATTTTTAAGCACTTTATCGATTGTGTGCAGCTATATTTCACCAATGGCTTCACGAATATTGTCCTTTAAAGCGTCAATTGTCTTTGGCTTGTCGGCGTAACACTTATCTTTGAGGGCCCCCTACAAAAAATAGTCCAACAATGTCAAATCGCAGCTCCGAGGTGGCCAAACGACATCAGCTCTGCGGCTGATAATGTGATCTTCAAAAACAGGGCGCAAATCATCGAGTGTAACTTCGGCTGTGTGGCACGTAGCGCCGTCCTGTTGAAACCAAATGTTGCCAATATCCTCCTCTTCAATTTTTGTGAACAAAAATTCGTTCAACATGACCCGATAACGATCGCCATTGACTGTAATGGCCACTCCTTGCTCATTTTCGAAGAAAAATGGCCCAATTATGCCTCTGGACAAAAATCAGTACCAAACAGTGACTCGTTTTGGGTGCAGCGGCTTTTCAATGTATGCGTGCGGGTTTTCTGTGCCCCAAATGCGAAAATTTTGCTGGTTTACATACCCGCCAAGATCAAAATGAGATTCATCTGAAAAGATGATTTTCTTCTGTAAGTCGATCGCAAAATATTTAATTTAAAACTTAACGAAGCGAAAACGCATTGGATGGTCAGTTGGCATCAACTCCTGAACCAATTGTACTTTATATGGCGTCATACCAAGGTCTTTATGCAAAATTCGTCTCAATGATGTCTCCGAAATGTTCAATTGTTGAGAACGACGGTGAATTGATGTTGATGGCGCTTCATGCACACTTTCTGCCACAGCAGCAATATTCTCCGGTGTACGCACTGCTCTTGGCTTTTCACGCTTTGGTTTATCGATGAGAATGCCAGTTTCTTTCACTTTTTTCACAAGATAACGATACGCAATTTTCGCACACATTCTGCAACATTACCATGATTTTCAAAGTAATGTCGCAATATTTCCCAGCGTTGTTCAAGCGTATACACAACGATATTCGTTCAGCGGATGGATAAAACTAATTATCTGTCAAATCAGACATGAGCTAAATGTTACCATTCACAAAACAAGCACTAGTTGAAAAAAAGTTAGATGGCGGACCCTGGAGTGCCATAGCACAGCACTGAGTTACCCACCTTTAAAGCACATGCGAAGGGGATAGGATTCCACATCTATCTAGTTTCACACTATATTGGCTTTTATTTGTAGTTAAATGTTGTTAATATATAAATCAGTGATGTTCCTCGACGCGTCGTCTTTAATTGTCGACATTTTGGTGTCGACAATGCAGTATGTGTCGACAATGTAGACAATGTCGAGAATTGTGTAAACAATGTCAACAAAATGCAACACTGCGAAAATGCAAGTTCCATTTATATTATGCTGATTCTTAAAACCTCTTGAAAAGTCGTTTAATTAACATAAAGTAACAAATTTTACAATTTAACAAACAAAAGCCATGCCCAGAAGGCGTAAAAATAAGGAATACTTCGAACTTGGACTCAATTTAATTAAATATTACAATAAAAATGCAGCCTGTTACATTAATTATCTACACGTTGTTAAAAGCAATTGTCTACACGACATTGTCGACATCATGTTCTCTACGCCGCACATCACTGATATAAATAAATAAATAAATAAATAAAATAAATATATGTAAATAAGTTGGAAATATAAATTATTAAATTTATTTCGTGAGTATGTAGTCTCCTATCGCTACCTCTTGCTCACGACTTGTGACCCCAAAAATAAAAAAACTAAATCAAGAGCAGAAAATTTATGATATTAAATGTCCTTAAAACGATATCCAGTTTTAAGAACATTTAATGTAATTTTAGCAGCTAAATTGGGAGTAGATAATTAAGTTCAAAATATTTCAATTTAAAGCTCACTTGATTTGGTGAAATTTAAGCAATTCTGAAATGAGCTATAAATTGTGAATTTATTTAAATTATTGCCTTCAAAGATGGTCAAGTATTTAGCTTAATATACTTTTATTGAAATTGATTTAGTGTCCCTGCTCGGGCGCCATTGTAACGATGCGTTCTCAGGTTGCTGAGGTAAGCTCGCCGGAACCAGGATCGTTGCAAGAATTTATTAATTGCAAACACTAAATCAAACTCAAGGGTTTTCAAATAATGACAATGTTTATTCACAATTCGTAGCTTAAAACTAACTTAAATCTACTTAGAGCTACTCTATTCAAATTGATCTGTGATTAATTCGTAATTTAAATAATGTTTCCTAATTTAAATATTATTTGTGAGTTTTCTGTAGTTTAAATATTGTTCTCGAACTCCCAACAGCCTAATCAGCCGGGGAGAATGCGTTACAATGCCAAAGGAAAGGATGGTTTTGAAGCACAAAAGGGTCGCAGTTCTCGCTAACCTTGAGGCAAGGGAAATGCACTCGGGTTACGAGTCGCAGTTCACGCAAAGCTTGTAGTTCACTAAGGAAAAGGATGTTTAGGGTAGGTTTAAAGACCAAGCTTACGTTGGGTACGGGCTTGACCTTGGACAGCGGATCCGAGAGTTTGCGTTCTCACTTGTCTCGTAGGAGGTTTGAATAAGGTTTGAGGAGGAAGTAATTTGGCCGTTAGAGTTTATTTAATTTCACTCACTATTAATATTAATTTATTTAAATATCTTTCAACAAAATAGCTTTTTATTTTAGTTGCGTTAAGTTAATATTAAAATGTTTAAGAATGTATATAATTGTCTACGAAAATCATTATTAATAAAATCTACAAAATCAATACAATAATAAAAAGGAATAAATGATATTTAGTATTGACCTGCTGCTGCTGACTTAAGGATTTGTCCTGTAGCTCGTTCTTGTAAAAAAGTCGGAAAGTTACCGATTTGTGTGACGTGATGCGTTATCGAGCACTAGTTACCGATTTCGTGAGAACTAGTGTTTGTGTACGTTCAAATCGTTAAAAATTTGGTCCGTGATGAAAAAGAACACAAATCGGTAAGAAACATTGCGAAATTGAATCAAATGACAAACAGCTGTTTATTTACATCTGTTTTATTTTAAGTGCTCAAATATTTTATCTTTAAAAGGTAATAAAAAGTGATTGTTAGAAGCTTAAAGAAACAAATTCTTACAAAAATTTTTGTTTCAGACAATATGAGTGAAATTTTTCTTGTTATGTACGCCATAAGGCATGACCGACGTAATATGTTGCGGATTCAAAGACGTCGCTTGCGAGCCACCTCGGATCCATTTCACATTCCTGAGGCGCGATTTGTGGAACTATTTAGGTTTTCAAAAGATGCAGCAATTGAACTGCTAGGTGAGATATGCCCGTATATGGAAATAGGACAGAGAAGAACATTTATTCCGAACCCACTTCGGCATTGTACAGCTTTGCACTTTTACGCCACCGGATCCTTCTTGCGTGATATAGGGCAAGACTTTGTGTGTCCAATCAGCAAAACTATGGTCAGCACAATAGTTCATCAAATTACAAGGATAATTGAAAATCATTTGATGATGAAATATATTGTATTTCCAACAACATCCGAAGATGAGCATTTGGTGAAAGAAAGGTATTTTATTAATAAAGAACCCAAGCATTTTTTAATATATTTTTCATATATTTTAGATTTTTTGAAGCTACTGGATTTCCCGGTGTTTTAGGTGTCATTGATTGTACGCATGCCAAAATAAAAAAACCTCCTACAGACATTGAATATTGCTACATAAATCGGAAGGGGTATTTTTCGAAGAATGTGCAATTGGTTTGCGATTTCGATTTGAAAATTTTGGGCATCTATGCACGGTTTGGAGGAAGCACTCATGACGCTTTTATTTGGGAAAGCAGCAAATTGAAAGGTTTCCTTCACAGCAAGTATGTCGAGAATGGAATGTCTGAGGGTTGGCTGATTGGTGACTGGAATAGGAATACTGGTGATAGGAATACTGAAAGTGCAAGCCAAGAAAAATTCAATAATACACACATTCAAGCCAGAAACTGTGTTGAAAGGCTTAATGGCGTTTTAAAAAAAGTTTTTGGATGTCTGTCGGGTGATCGCGGTCTAATGGTGTCACCAATTTTTGCTGGTTCTATCATTAATGCCTGTTGCACATTGCATAATATTCGGAGAAAGCATAATTTGCCGATTCCAGAAATAAGCATCGCACAAAATTTTCCCTCTGTAAATGTAGAGGACGCAATTACCTTAAACTCTATTTTGATTGAAGGAAGATCTCTTAGAGAATCAATTACCCGCAATTATTTTCAAAATGAAGCCAACCATTAATCATTCAAAAAGTAAAGAAAAAATTTAGCAATACTCCCGTGTAAGCACAAAACATAGTAACCGCCATTTCTACAATTTTCATTATGAAACTTAAATATGAATTGTTTGTTCTTTGTAAAACAGCCACCTTCTTGTCTTTACGATGTATAGTTTTTAAGATACTTATTTGTCTAAACAAAGTATGGATATACTTTGTTTAATTATTGTAAATTTGGTTTTTTTATATTTTCAAAAATGTTTACAAAACAAAGTAAATATTTAAATACCATAACACAATATTTTCTTATCCTTATTTTTCTTTAAAAAAGCTTCAAGTGCAAAGTGTTAAAACCTAAAGCAAAAAAAATCATCATCAATATAATAAACAAATATATCTAATAAACTTAGAGAAATGTTTTTATTTAATTAAATATTTTATATTAATACCAGTAAGAAAACCCCGCGCCGCACAGTGATGCGAAAGGGCATGCTAGACGGAATTAATTTTAAATCAAATTTTCCAATTCTGAACATGTAGAACTCTTAAAAAATATCTACTGACCTTAGGAATAATTTTTATTTACCTCAGCTTTTCACAAAAAATACAAAAATTCTTGAAAGTTGACTTAAAAACGATATGTATTTTTAAAATTTTTGTTCATGAATTTTGTAGTTATACTTATTATAATTTTTAAATATTTTATATTATCCAAAAAAGTTAAAAATTGACTTTATTACTAAGGTATGTTCTTTTGAAATAAAATGAATTTAATAACGTATATTTTAAAATGTTGGCGCTATAAGACGGTATTTAAGGATATATTTGCGTAGAAACGGAAATTTTATATGGAAAGTAGGCGTGGTCATAATCCGATTTAATTCATTTGAAGACTCAAAGTGCTTAAATAAGATTGAAGCTTATTTGCGAAATTTAAAGTGATTAACTAAATTTTTGTTCAATTTAAAGAGTTTTTCGTCTCAGTTTCGAACTTGATACTCTGTTTTTAAATAAAAGCTTATTTACTAAATTTCATTACGAAAAATAACAACTGTAATTGTGACGACAAATGGATATACGGACGGACGGAAATGAATAAAACCGAAAGTTAGCAAGAAATTTAAAGATCACATATTAAAAATCCACCGATAATTCTATTAGTGCTGCTGTTAGTACGTTTAAAATATAGCGCAAAATGTGTTTAAGTTGTTTTGTAGCTGCTACGCCCACTTGTCCAATCACATATTTGTATGTATTTTTTATACTTTTTGGAAATCACATATTAGACGTCTATGTTTGATTTCGTTATCGTAGTTTATCTCACTTTTAAGATATTGCTCAAAATATGTTTTATGGAAGCTGCCCACTTGTCCAATCGAACCGACATTTTTAACCCTTTTTGGAAGACTAGGCGTCTGTGTTTAATTTTGTTATCATAGCTTATCTCTTTTTTATAATATAGCGCAAAATGTGTTTTAGTTGTATGGCAGCTGCCACGCTCACTTGTCCAAAGTTTCTGAAATATTTTTTTTTTACTTTCCTATACCTTAAACATCAAAACCTTCAAAAAAACAACCACAAAATATTTTCTGTCTAAGTTGTACCAATCGCATTACTGTGCGCCGCACAGTGGTCCGAATGGTCAATCTAGCTGGAATAAAGTAATAACTCCTGTTTGGGAGTATGTATAAACTGGAAATTTTTATGTATGAAATATATTGCCTTAATGCTGCTTCACACCAAAAATGGGCGGTATTGGCAAAGTGGGCGTGGTAATTCTCATACATGGAAATTTTTAATTTTAAAAAACATCACCAAATTAATACCACATATAGATTATTTTATTTAGAGAAAAAAAATTAATATTTTTTTTGGCGGTCGGCCCAACTTCTTGAGATATGGGCCTCTAAAGCTTGAGCATATAATCGTCGATATCTCAGGTATTTTTGGTCTGATCAGGTTGAGGAGAATATCGTTACAAAGGTCATTTAAAACTCTACAAATCTGTGTGTCAATATATTAATTTTCATTAACCCATTGGGGGACAAATTACAAAAATATGTTTTTTTAACATCACTTTTTTGATGAAAACCTATTTTTCTCAAGAAATGGCCCTTGTAAGCTTCCTTTCTTCCTGCACTTAAACTCTAGACAACATTTCAAGCTTTCTTTGAAGGTATAATATTCCCCATTAACCCTACAAAGACCGGAGATAATAAAAAATTAATAACTTGATTTTCCGAAGATGTATTGATGTGTAACTTTTCATGCTGAAAGTTTATATGAAAATGAAGACTCACACCAAAAATGGAGGAATCGACCATATGGGCGTGCCAGATTTGTAACTCTAAAAAATAAAATCCTTTTTTTATGTTACGTTATAATTTATTTAAAATTATCTTATGTTTAATGATAACATTAGGTGCAAAAGGAACAAGTATTATAAAAAATATAGTAACATTTATGTTATCAAATACTATATTCAGAATCTGCATCACTTTCTGAATCGACTTGCGGCTCGTCTGGCATCACATCTGAAAGCAATAGTCTCACTTCTGCAGATAAAGGCTCTGCATTGCGCTTATGAAGAGATGGCTTTGTTGATAAAGAAGTTAGTGAAAGAAGATAGTGAAATAAATCATGCATAGTTTTCTCTCGAGACATTTTTCGTGTATGATTTTCTCGTATATTCCTGAAATCCTTATTTCGGGATTCCAGGGCTTCTTCGGACAACATTCCAATAGGCAGTGCAGCATATTGTATAATATCAGCGCCATGCAGAAGAATTTTGTGGACACTCGATGGCATGTAATACCACGAATACAATTGGACATATAGCTTTGCTGTGCCGAGCGCATACATTCGAAACGCTTCCACATTAATAGCAAAGCCGCAGGACATAGTGGCTAAAATCACTGCAAACCTTTTTATTAAACGTTCATCGACTCCAGTTATTGCTGAGGCAAGACTTGCTTGTTTGAAAAATCTTCTAGCCGTGTTACCGTCATTTGTTGTTCCACATCCCGGCTTGGGAATATCAACCAGCAAACCCATCTCTTTTCTAAGACGGTCAATTATAATTTTCTTTGTTGCCTCTTTCATGGCCTTATCGGAATCCCCTCTGGCTTGCCATTTTTGAATATTTAGGTTGTAGGCAATATGAAGGACACATTCAAAACATCTAATCCATGCGTGTAATGTGGACAGGCCATACTCATAAAGGCTTTCTTTAGACTGTAATTTTTCAAGTGCACTTATATCATTCATAATTTTTGGTGAAGCTCCACAAATTCCACAACATTGGGAAGCAGCACTTGCGATTGTCGAGAATATTTTTCCATCAATCATTGTTAAATAAAACTTATGGGTGACATTAATTACCACCCCTTCTTCACAGATTTCTGTTGGAACTATTGCAGCTATTTGAGCCTTTATTGCTTCAATTTCACTTGTAATTAGTGACCTATTCTCTTTTTCATAAATAAGTTTGATTGGCCTACAAAATCTTACAGAAGATGGACGTGGATTATGCCAAATAATCTTATTATCATCTTTGAGTTGCAGAGGAACCAAACAAATTGCAAACAAGTATTCATCACTTTTATCTTTGTAACTGTCATGGAACATCTGCTTATATCGTGAATGCCCACTGCTACCATCACAACCCCACTTATATGACAAAATAAGATTATCGCATTTGTGTTGTCTTAAAACTTCTTTTTGCTGCTTTAAAAGCCTTTTTGTAGTGTGATCTACCAAACTTTGTAAAGTCACTTCAGCCGATATTTCGGAAATCTTAACACCATTTCCTGGATAGCACTCGGCTTTGGCAGCCAAAAGATGGGAAGATGTCAGCATTATGATTTTTTACACCTGTACGCATCAGGGTATAAGTGCTTTTTGTGTATGCACCATCGATGTACAAAACTAAAGCCTCTTCGATTGTGTATGGTATGGGGTCTTTACAAAAAGAGTTAATTTTTTTTTTTCATTATAGACACATTCGAAGGAGTGGAACAAACGGATTTAATAATATTCACAGCATCTCTCTTTCCAGATTTATAGAGGCTTGTTCCAGCAGCAAAAGTTAATTCTTCAGGCGACCAACTCTCTGTTAAAGGTGCTACTTTCATTCGCTTTGCCCTCTCCCCTTGATATGAAAATTCCTTTGAAGGTCTCCCAGGCTTAGATGTTGACGGTCTCTCTAATGCTGTTTCTTCAAGAGATGTTGAAAAAGGAATTTTAGGTATAACTAACATCTCATCTAACCAACTTTGATTGGAAGCCTCAAATACGACCCTTGTTCGATTGGCCTGCATCCATTTTTGTTTTAATATATATATAAACTTATGAACAGATAGTTTCACATCTTTATAATAACTTTCGTTTCCTTCACTCTCAAGCCCAATCTTAGCGAAAACATACGTTATAACAGCGTCTGATTTTTTATTCTGATCTTTTTCATTCCTCCAAATATTGTACAGTACCTTCCTTGCAATCGGCATTTTTTACTGTAAGCAAGAAAAAAATCGTTTAGGCAAAAACTGGCAGCTGATTTCAAAAACAACAACACGCTGGCATCACACAGTTCACAAAACACCATAAACTTCACCTTGAGTCGGAGGCATTACCGTCTAAAACCTTAACACAACTTGGACAATGAAAAAAATTTCACGTACAGGACACTTATACACAACAATCAATTTTTATCGACACAAAATACCACATAGAACAAATAATATTAGTAATATTTATTCATACCGTCTCCTTAAATAAATTTATCAACAAAAAATATTATTAAAACTCTTTTCAGATAGTTAACAATCACTTCACTCGTGGAATCAGAAATCGACTGTGCTGTCAGTATTAAACCAGCAATGTAATTGCTTGTCTTTGAAACAATAATGCGAAGCTAATACCAAAAACTAAAGCAAAACAAATATACCGTTATGTACTGTGGACACTTACCTATTATTTATCCAACAAATTTTTTGTTTACAACAATGTTGAAAAATTTAGTTTTTTCCGGCTAGATTGGTGTTTTGGACCACCGTGCGCCGGGGGTGAATAGCATTTAGGGTGTAAAATATGTGTGTAACGTGATACAACCAACAATGTTGTAGTTTTGTTTGCATAAAAAGAATTGATGTAGGGAAAGAATCATGATCATTCTTTAATTTATTTCTGAGTTATAATCTCAAATACCCCTTTAAACACTGCCACAGCAACAACAGCGCCACCTACCGGGTCAAACTTCAGACCTAAACCATCTACAGACCCAGCCGCACACACAAGTTTCATCAAAATTGGTCCAGACGCTTAGGAGGAGTTCAGTGACAAAGCCATGTACAGAATAATTTTATATATAAAGATAACACATAAATTATTATTGAATATTATTTACATAAAAAAGTATTGTTTTTAAAACAGTTAAATTCATTGGCATACTTTAATTATTAAATTCATTGGCTTAACTTACAGCCCTATTCTGGCAAATAAACAATTCGTTAACCAGTATTTTGAATATTTCAATATGTTTGTTGTTTTCAATACAAAATTTAAAGCTCAAAAAACAAAATTTGTTAATGAAATTGTCAATAACTGAAAAGCAGTTGACAGTTTTTATCAAAATATTTTATTTTTGAGCTTCAAATTTTGTTTTTAAATAAAAAAATTACAACAAACACATAAAAATATTCAAATACTGGTTAACGAATTGTTAATTTGCCAGAATAGGGCTGTTAACATATTATTAATATTAATAAGGACTAGGTCCAGAAGCTCATTTTTAAGGCACTGTGTCAATCTCATAAAAATAGTTTACAAAAACATCAACAGCAGTAGCAATGTAGTAAAACCTAGGGAAAAAAATTAGAACATGAACTTAGATAGTAAGTGCAAGTTTAATGAATTTACCTTTAATTTTTGTTTTGGAGACAAATCAGCATCTGAGCCAGTGTATCATTTTGAGTCTCAATCAGTACGATAATTCTATTTAGAGCAGCAGTGATTTGGGCTTGATTTTCAGCGCAGACCTTTTTCACTTCCTCCAAACAACTTTGTGAAGAAGGTTCGCGGACTCTAGCTTGCCTTTCTAGTGTTGCACTTTTAGGTAAGCTAATATTTGCTGGGACCCAATCATCCTCCAGCACTTCCACTTGGCTATCATCTAGATATATGATATTGTCATCATCAACAGCAGAGACACACACAGCCTAATGTTTATGTTATAAAAAAATAATGTAGACAGAGCAAGCAAAACCAAATTAAATGTTACCTCAAGTCCGCCTTCGACCGTATGTCCATCTCCATCGACGACATCTTTGGAGAAAAAGTCAAGAACTTCCTGGTCCATACCTTCGATTGGTTTCGGCCCTTCCGACGCTGGCAAATTACCTGTTCGGTTTTGGAATGCCCGGTGACGGCCGTACGGTTGCTTCACGGAAGATTTCCAGTCGATCCAACTCTGCAAATATACAGAATTTAATATTTGTTAACTTTTATAAAATTTCTCACTAACCTTCTTCCATTGGTCAGCTCTTTGTAAAGATCCACCCATAGCATTTAATTCCGTCGACACAGCTTCCCATACAACGCTGTGCTCCTTCTTGGCATCCTTCGTCAAAAGCTGGCCCTTTCCAACGTCCCGATGCTGCTTCATTAGCTCTAAAAGCCGACGTCGCTGAAACTTGGACACTCGTCCGGATTTAATTTGCTATTAACACAAATATTATTAATTGTATATCATATATATATATATTTATCCATACCTTCTCATTATTAGTATCCATTATGAATATTTACGTTTATGAAAATTAATGTGTGGACGAAAATTATATTAATGTTAGTGATGTGCAATAAAAAGTAAACAAATATTTGAAACCGGATACTTTCGCAATGCTCTGAAAAATATTTAATTGCTTAAATTTCCTTCTTTTATGTAAATGCGCATTCGTTTAAAATCGTTTAACTTGAAAATTAAAACAAACAAAAATATTATCAACTGTAAAAATTCGACTTACGCCGAAGTACCCGTTTTAAAAAATAAATTGCGAGTACTTGTTACTTCATATTTACACAACATTACTGTCATTTATACAAATCGGCAGAATTCTCACTTGCATCAGAGTGAGTGAGAAAAGCATGCATTTTTATCGAGTCACTTTTCTTACACAAACACTTTTTTGAAAGATTCCATTGAAATGAAATTAGAACATGTGACAGCTTATCGATTTGGATCGGACGAATCGAACATAAATCGATTAAGATTATTACACAAACAGTGTAAGTGAGAATTACGTCAGAGTGACATCAAATCGGTAACATGGATCGGTAACTGCGATCGGTATGAGTTACAAGAACGAGCTACTGGTATGGTCGGCGCTTCTCTGTCTCTGTCACTGTCGTTGTTGACGTCTTCCGTGATGCTGACGCTGTGGCTGCTGCACTTTGGTGCTGTTGACGTCGGCTTTGTTAATCGTCGTTGATTAATTACGACGTCGTTGGTGCACTGCTGCTGGCGATTTGGCTATACGGTTTTGGTGCTGTCTGTCGATGATCAATACTGCGCTGTTGACGCAGTTATCCTGTTACTCAAGCCGAAGTCTCTTTCAACTGTGTGGCGCTGCTACCGTTGACTCACGTCCGCTGCCTGCATTGACTGCGCTGCTCTGGCGCTGTCGTCCTGACGATCGATGTCTCTGCTGCGCTGTCTTAGCGTAGCTGTCGTAAAGGAAGTTGTGCTGCTTGTAGTTTCTGCTCACTCGATGGACTTACTGTCCTACTTCGCGGTCGTAATAAGACTGATTTTTATTTGGACTTCTCGGTTTCTCGGTTTCGCGATTACAACAAGACTGACTTCTTCATCTCGATTCTAGTTTGGTGTACCCTCGCTTGTTATGCTCCATCTCATGCAAGTGTTCGTACGATGGTACGAAACGCGTATTCTCATACGCATCGTACGATGGTGCCGTTGTTACATGCAATGAAAAAAAAAACACAACAACAAATAATACAACAAACAATACAACAAATTATCGCCTGATCGTATAGCTGTTGTTTAAATTACGCACTAAGTTTTGCTGATGCAACAATTATATGGAATTTAAATATATATGTTTTATGCTTTATAGCATCCCTGTGGGAAAAAGGGCACACCCTTTTGGCTTGACTAAGTGGTTCCTGTCTGACTAAATTAAGATGAAGAATGTCATAGTAAGTATGCTTTAATTTCATTCCGTTTAATTATTTATATTATATAAAGCACTATTTTTATAAATATAAGTATAAAATAAGATTAAATAAAAATAAAATATGTGTAGTAAAAATAAAGAAAGATAATAGAAATATATTAAAAATAACTTAATCTATACTTTTTATTTTCTTAGCCTACTTAAACTTAAATATAAACCCCTAGATTGGGTCAACCACCCCCGTCTTCTATCAGACCTGGCCTTGATCATCCTTGAAGTGGCCCTCGCATGGCTACTTTCCTCACTGGGTGACTCTGGATTGGACGTTATGCACATTGTCGACCGTGTACGACCCAGCAGGAAACTATGTCTGAAATAAAAAGTATTATTATTAAAACATGTAGGGCAAAACTTTGCAAAAGGCTCATGTCGCTGTCCTTATCGGTGGCTTCTGCAGGAGATACATTCTGTGTCATCTCTCTTAGGAAGAGGGGATCCTGGATTCGGATTGAAGCGTACTGTGAGGTACCGGGAACGCTTGGCTGCCGTCTGGATCCGCGTGCCGCTGTGGTTAAGCTGACTCGATTGAGCGCGCGGTTGCATGTGCGTTTAAAATTCACTTGCCTCTGGAACAAGTTTTCGGCCTGTTGTCCCGGTGGATGGCTCTTGACAATTTCTGTGGCCTCCTGTGGGACTTGCTGTTGGCCACTCGAGTAGCTGGCGCTGGCATATTGCCGCGCGAGTTATGTCAGACATAACTTCCAGAGATGCAGAGTTGGATGCAATTGTAGAAAAATACAAATAAAATAAGAACAAAATATTAAAGAGATAAGAAAATGTTTTTGTTCACTATATTCTTAAAATACAAATAAGCTAACGCTGCATTTTTTTTCCTGCAGCTGCAATCGTCTCCAATGTCGACGATTGCAAACAAACATATATATATATAAAGATACAAATATACAAGCAGTTTATAGCTTCTGTTAGAAATTAAGTTTTAGTCTTAAGATGATATTCAATAAAGTAAGTCATCAAACTTAAGTTTGTTCTTTTATTAAACTGGAAACATAATTAGCGCAGTCGGTATTAGTGTCTCTAAAGAGATAACTAACCAAAGAATCAGCTCAACTTTAAGAGTTAATAAATTAAAAGCAAAAATGTAAAAAGACTCGAATTGTGAATAAAGTTATATAAAATAAAATACATGAGCAATAAACGTGAAAAGCAATACGACAAAAATCGAAAATTTAATATCAGTGAAATGGAAGAAGAATTAATAAAAAAAATTCAACAACTAGAAGCGGTTTTAAAACAACAAGAGGCAGCTATGCAGAACCAGCAAATAGAATTGCAATCTTTGCACTTACAAAGACAACAACAGCAACAAGAACCAGAAATACAACAACCTGGAATAAGCCCAACAGACTTAATGAAGCAAGCAGCAAAAATAAAAGAATTTTATGGCGACAAAAACTACGATCTGTCATCTTTTATTAGAGAAGTTGACCTCATCTTACCGTTGTTCGATGGAAACCCACAATTACAAGAGTTCGTTTTTCAGCGTCATATTCGAAACAAAATTCAAGGCCAAGCATTACAAGCAATTAGAACGCTAGGACCAGGACCAAGAAGAATTAATAAAAAATTTCGGCATTAGAGAATCTTATCATCAGCTATATCATCAAGCACTGGTTATTCGAAATACTAATGTAAGCGATTATTTTTTTAAATTGAGAAATATATTAGACAAACTAAATGCAAAATATGAATATGATTATATTAAGTCAGAAGAATTTTCTCCTAAATGTAACGAAGCAATTATTCTTAAGACATTTTTAAACGGAATAAACCCAAATCTCTCTAGTATTATCCACAGTAGGAACATAACAAATATAAGACAAGCCTACTACACCCTAGAGGAGTTAGGTATGTTACGACATTATAATGAAAAATCAGCTTCTTATACAAACTATTACACAAGACCAAATCAACAATATGAAGGAGAACATAACACACGAGAGCAATTTCGATACAACCCAAGCCAATTAGGGCAAGTTCGACAAAACTATAGTTCAAATCCTCGATATCATAATCCAATAAATTCAGGTCAATTTAGACAACAAACTGTAAATAATTATAATCCAACGAAATTAGGTCAATTTAGACAACAAACTTTAAATATCTATAATCCAACAAATTCAGGTCAATTTAGACGACAAACTTCAAATAATTATAGACAACCAAGACTTCAACCAAATTTAAGTAATACCTCAAGACAAATGAGACAGTTTAATTCAAAGTCTGCACAATATTGACTCCAAAATGGACATGAAGATGAAATGATGGAAATAGAAAATATACAAGCACCTGAAGAAAATTTTCGAAAAGAGCCTCGGAACAGAAACTACCAGTAATAACCTTAACCATTAAAAATGAAACCTTAAATTGCCTTATAGATACTGGAACTACAACGAGTGTAATAAGACCAAATATTCTTAATTTTTTAACAGAAAAGCTAGAAAAACCACAATTTTTCAAAACCATAAATGGTATTAACAAAGTAACTATGAAAATAGTAACGCCTCTACCTAAAGAGTTCCAAACTTATGGCACTATTGCTTGGAAGGTATTAAAGTTAGATAATAAAAATTATGACGCAATAATAGGGAATAATATGCTAAAAGCATTGAAAGCAAAAATTAATCTCGAAGATGAATGCTTAGAAATAAAAGGGAACAAACTATTTTTCCACAAGTACCCATTTGATATATTTAATATTCATACCTTGGAATCGGTTAAAAATTCGGCTCTAGACGTACTCAACCTCAGCCACATTAATGAGGAAGAAAAAAGGGAATTAATTAAATTACTTAAAAAATATAAAAATATTTTTTATATAGATGGTGATTGTCTTTCTTTTACAAATAACATTTATCACGAAATTATAACAATCTCCAATAAACCAATTTACTCAAAGATCTACCGGTATCCCAAAGTCTACGAAGAAGAAATAGAACGACAGATAGAAGACATGCTTCAACAAGGGATAATATCCGAAAGTAGTTCTCCATATAATAGTCCACTATGGATAGTTCCGAAAAAAAAGGACTATTCAGGACGAGAAAAATGGAGAATTGTTATAGATTATAGAAAACTCAATGAAAACACTGTAAGCGACCGATTTCCAATCCCCAATATTGATGCGATAATGGACAAGTTGGGAAGAGCGCAATATTTAAAAACACTCGACCTAGCCAAGGGGTTTCACCAAATATTGGTAAAGCCCGACGATAGAAAAAAAACCACATTTTCTACGCCATTTGGTCATTTTGAATTTATAAGAATGCCATTCCGCTTAAAAAATGCGCCGTTTACATTTCAAAGGTTGATGAACTCAATCTTAAGAAAATACATCAACAAAACTTGGGTTGTGTATCTCGAAGATATTCTGGTTTTCAGTTCTTCTTTACAAGAACATCTTAATAGTCTAAAACAAATATTTAAAACATTGGAACAAGCTGGTCTTAAAATACAGGTGGACAAATGTAAATTTCTGTCAAAAGAGACAGAATATCTAGGACATATATTAACCCCCGAAGGTATCAAGCCAAATGACGATAAAATAAAAGTAATACGAAATCTTGGAATCCCTTCTACTCAAAAACAAATAAAATCCTTTCTAGGTATAACCGGCTACTATAGAAAGTTTATAAAGGATTACGCCAAAATTGCGTATCCATTAGTATGCTGTCTAAAAAAAAATGTTAGAGTTAATCCACACGATCCAAACTTTATTTCAGCTTTTGAAAAGCTTAAAAATATTATAACTGAATTCCCGATTTTAAGATATCCTAACTTCAATAAGAAATTTAAGCTTACCACTGACGCAAGAAATTTTGCTCTTGGAGCTGTCCTCTCTAAAGAGGGACATCCTTTGTGTTACGCCTCAAGGACCCTAAATGAGCACGAAAAAAACTACTCCACCACCGAAAAAGAGCTTCTTGCAATAGTTTGGGGAGCAAAATATTTCAGGCCCTATTTATTTGGTAAAGAGGTTGATCTCCACACAGATCATCAACCACTGAAGTGGTTACAAATTAAAAACACTGGGAAAGATATTAACCCACGTCTCCAACGATGGTTAGTCCAGTTAGGAGAATATGAAGTAAAAATCGATTACATTAAGGGTAAAGAAAACAAGTAAGCCGATTTTTTAAGCCGTATAGACGTCAATACAAATTAAATAAATTCTGTAGAAAAATATATGTAAGATAGTATTCACTTCTTCCTGAAAGATGGAAAAACAGACTTTACAGACCAAATTAACTGTAACGAGTCATTAGCCATGGCCACAATCCACTCTCAAGAGGAGGATTTCAACGATCATTTTCCGATATTAGATACAGTGGTAAACAGATTCAGATATCAAATAATTTTAGTTGAACATAAAGACAAGGAGTTTGAAACCGTTCTCGTGTAGTGCGCACCGAGTTAAGCAACCGAACGTACACAAACTATTTGGATGCACTGTATTTATGTTTGTTATTATTCACCACGCACAATGACCCGTGGTTATATATTAGATTTACATGACGCACTTTCGCACTAAGCTAATGTTCTATTTATTTCACTCGCGCACTTTCAATGTTTATATATTTTGTTATATTTATTCTGCCAAACACGGACCCCAATTTGATGCGTACGCAAGAAGAAATTTTGCCGAGAAGAAAACAACAAATGCAGCAAGAATACGTTCCAGATGGTGATGACGTAAAAGCACTAAAATCATGGAGTAAAACAACTCTATTTGCACAACATGCAGAGGAATTCATGAGCACCTACAGGACATGGTTGCTGGGCGTAGAAGAGGAGCAACAAAGGGAACTGGAGCAGCAGATTAATAAACAACAACAACAATAAACAAAAATTTATTTTTATCATTAATTTTATAAAAACAAACTTATAAAACAAAATTATAAAGAAACACTGAAGAACTAATAACACTTTCTTAATTTATTTTTCAAGTAATGTTAATTAACAAATAAACAATGAAGTAAATCCATATTTTTTTATATGGATACATGAATTCATAAAAAATTTAACAACACGAAAAGAAGATAAAATAAATTTGGATTTATCATCGGTTTGGGAGGAAGAAACTAATTTGCCAAAAATGTCAAACTTTGACATAAATGTAGTAGGTAAAAACCTACCAGTTTTTAAAGGAGTTTATGAAGAATTAGATGATTTTATCGTGAAAGCAGAATTGCTTCATGATTTAATAAAAGATGAAGATAAGGCCATTTTTATTAAGTACGTATACAATTTTAAATTAACAACCCAAGTTAGAAGTATACTTGGACGTTTGAACAGACCTTCGACATTGATTGAATTAAAATTTTTATTGGTGAAATCTTATCCCAATCCAAAAACAGTACAACAAATGCTAAATGAATTTAGTTCAATATCACAGAATAATCTAACAATTTCCGAATATAGAGAAAAAATAACAGAATTAGCAGAGCAATTAAGCAATTTAGAGCTACAAAGCTTAGAGAAACCCAGTCAAGAGACAAAAGATGCAATATATAAGGTCATCGAAAGTATGGCACTTAATATTTTTTCAAAAGGTGTCAGGACAGAATATAAAACTATTTTACAGGCGAATCCGCCAAAATTTTTTAATGAAGCAACTGAAAGATGCTTGAATATTGAGCAAAATCTTTTAACAGATAGAAACAATATTTTACATATACAGAACAGAAATAATTCAAGAAATTATAATGAGCAAAATAATAGATTTAATCAAAACTTCGGAAATTACAATAATCAACATTTTTCCAAAAGAGATAATAACAATTATAGAAACAGAAATCAAAATTTTTCAAATAATAGTTACAGAAACAATAATAATTTTCAAAACAACAATCAAAATAACAATTACAGAAATAATAACAATTACAGAAGAAACAATTTTCAAAATAACAATAATTTTTACCGTGAAAACGGAAATAATAATAATAATTTTATAAACAGTAATAACATAAATAATAATTTCAATAGAAATACAAATTTTACAAACAGCAACAATGCGCAGGGAAACGGATATGGCCGGGTAGCAGGAATTGTTACCCACAGAGGCCAAAACTGATCCTACAACTTACTAAAAATTTAACCAATTTTATTATATTAAAGTGCAAAAATACTAATGAGAATCTGAAATTCCTAATAGACACGGGAGCAGATATTTCTATCTGCAAGAAAAGAAGCGTGAATAAAATAGAAACAAGAAATATTTCAACAATAACTGGTATAACAAATGAAAGTATAGAGTGCATAGGCACATCATATTTAAATTTTTTAATTGAAACGGAGGAAATAACACACAATTTCCACATAGTAGAAAATTAATTTCCAATATTAACGGATGGCATAATAGAGTGTGACATGTTGAGAAAGTATATGTCTAAAATAGATTTTGAAACGTACACAGTAACATTTTTAATAAATGAAAAAGAACTAACATTACCAATAATTTTAAATTATAAAAATTTTACAGTACCTGCTCGATCAGAAGCAGTGGTCCCCATAAATATTAGGGTTAATGAAGATAGTTTAATCCTTAACAAAGAAATAAATAATGGAGTCTTCATTGCAAATAGCATAATACCTGCGAATGGCGTAGCACGAGAATGGCGACAGAAAAAGAAATAAATTTAGAGGATATAAACATAGAAACAAAACCATTAAAAAACTACAACATATTTACAAGCAAAGAAACTAAAAAATTTAATGCACATATATAACAAGAACTTTTAAAAACATTAGACATTGGATGCAACGAACCGGAGGCAGAAAAATCAATAATTCCAACATGTATTCCACCTTCCCGGAGAACCATTCACAGTGAACAATTTTTACACGCAAGAGATTCATACTACTGATTCAACAGCGGTATACATAAAGAACTACAGACTTCCACAGACACAAATGACAGAGATCAACGAACAAGTAGACAAGCTTTTAAAAGACAACATTATTGAACACTCAGTTAGCCCTTACAATTCGCCACTTTTAGTTGTTCCAAAAAAATCGAATAATGATGAGAAGAAATGGAGATTAGTGGTCGATTTCAGGAAGCTAAACGAGAAAATTGTTAACGACAAGTGTCCCCTTACAAAAATAGAAGACGTACTAGACAAATTAGGAAGAGCTAAATACTTTTCGACGTTGGACATGACTAGCTCCTTCCACCAGATACGATTACACGAAGACTCACGACCACTAACTGCCTTTTCAACAAATAACGGACATTACCAATTTAAACGCTTAGCTTTTGGACTAAAAATATCGTCCAACAGCTTTCAGCGCATGCTAACAATAGCATTGAGTGGTTTAGATGCTGAAGCATTTTTATATGTAGACGATATTATTGTGTTTGGATGCAGTTTAGGGCATCACAATGAAAATTTAGCTAAAGTTTTTGAAAGGATGCGGAAATTTAATTTAAAACTAAATGCACACAAGTGCTCATTTTTGAAACCAGAGGTTGTATATCTAGGACACCTCATAACAGCTAAGGGAATTAAAACTGACCCAGCAAAAAATAAAATAATTGAAAATTACCCTGTGCCAAAAGACACAGATGAAGTCAGAAGATTTGTCGCTTTCTGCAATTATTATAGGGGATTCATACCCAAATTTGCAGAAAAAGCTAAAGTTTTGAATTCACTACTGAAAAAAGATGTTAAATTTAATTGGACTGAAGATTGTCAAAATGCTTTCGACACGTTAAAAACAAAATTACTCAACCCACCGATACTACAATGCCCAAATTTTGAAAAACAATTTGTACTGACAACAGACGCCTCAAATTATGCGTTAGGTACTGTTTTGTCACAAGGTGATATTAGTTTAGATCTACCAATATCATACGCGAGCAAGTCTCTCGACAAACACGATTTAAACAAAAAATAATAGAAAAAGAGTTATTGACATTGGGCGATAAAATTTTTTCAGGCCATACCTCTACGGTCGTAAATTTTTGGTAGTAACAGATCACAGACCTTTGTTGTCTCTGTTTTCCCATAGAAACCCGTCATCACAGATGACACGTATTAGGTTGGATCTATGCGATTACAATTTTGAAATTATGTACAAGAAAGGCAGCATGGATACTAATGCTGACGCATTATCTCGCATAGTACTAAACAGCGATTCATTGCAGGCTATGATTCCGACAGGAACGGATGATAGCAAAATACTGGCTATAACAAGAAGTATGGTTACAAATAAACATACACAAAACACTAATTCAGACAAAACAAGTGACATTACTAACAAGAAGTCTGATCAACTTTTTGCTTGGGAGTGCACATCCAAATCGGTTATTAAAAAAATGATACAATTAAGGTTCGTAACAGATAGAAATTACAAGGGTACCCAAATATATATAAATAATAGTGAAGTTATTGCAAGATGCAGCGATAATCCACCGATCACACAGCTGACTTTGGAGAAACTGTCGTCAAAAATGCATAGGTTAAATATAAACGAGCTCGCGTTAAGTAAAAATGATAAGATATTTGAAACCATAAGAATGGATAAATTTAAAGAGATATTTAATAATTTACAAAGAAAAAATAATAAAAATTTAAAAATTTTAATATACAATGAACCAACAAGAATAATTGATAAAGATATACAAAATAAATTAATTGAAGAATATTATAATACGGCTCATGGAGAATAATACGTGGGCATTAGAAAAACTAATTTAAAAATGAAACAAAAATACATTTGGAAAAGATGAACAAAATGATAAAGAAACATATATTAAATTGCGAACAATGTAAAATAAACAAACAAACCAGACATACAAAAGAGGAATTAACTTTGACAGACACACCAGGAACTAGTTTTGAAACAATATCAATAGATACTGTAGGGCCTTTGCGATTATCAAATAATTTACGTTATATATTAACTATGCAATGTGAGTTAACGAAATATGTCATTGCTTGTCCAATGGAGACCAAAGACGCAAAAACCGTTGCCAAATCCTTAATAGAAAATGTTATTTTAATCTATGGTCATTTTAAAGTTCTTAAATCAGATAGGGGTACTGAATTTACCAATGAATTGATGTCGGAAATCTGCAAACAACTCAACATTAAACAAATATTTAGCACGCCTTATCATCATGAGACCCTCGGTTCAATAGAAAGAAACCACAGAGTATTGAACGAATTTTTATTAAATTTTTGCAAAGATGATGAATGGGACCATTGGATCCCATACTTCACATTTGCTTACAATACAACACCTCATGTTGACACTAATTACACTCCTTTTGAACTTATATTTGGCAAATTAGCAAACCTACCAAATGATAAACTAGATAATTCAAAATGTTACAACACAGATAATTATGCGCAAGAATTGAGAGTAAGATAAAAATACTCATTAGAAAAAACGAAAGAATTGATAAATATAGCAAAGATTAAACGAATTCAAAATAATGTCACTTCTGCACCATTAAATATAAAAATTGGTGAAAAAGTAATGATAAAGAAAATGAATAGAAAGAAAAACCAACCACCATATCATGGTCCATATATTATAGTTGATAAAAATGGAGTAAATTCTAAAGTCAATGTAGATGGTAAAATTAAAGAATACCATAATAATTTACTAAAAAGATGGATTTAATTATAATTTTTCAATTAAAGTAAAAATTTATTAATTAAAACAATTACATTGTATAAATTTCATAAACAAATTGAATTTGTATAATTTTTAATAACATAAATCATATATCTATTTTGAAACCATTTTTGGAATAAAATATAAAAGATAATCTGTTATAGTTAATAAGAATATTTGAAATGCATGAAACAAATATTATATTTTAAGATTAAATAATTATAATAAGAAAGTTTGAATTGAATAATTTTAAAAAATTATTTTCCTTTTTCAAATAATTTTTATCTTAAGGATGGGGGTGTAGTGCGCACCGAGTTAAGCAACCAAACGTACACAAACTATTTGGTTGCACTGTATTTATGTTTGTTATTATTCACCACGCACAATGACCCGTGGTTATATATTAGATTTACATGACGCACTTTCGCACTAAGCTAATGTTCTATTTATTTCACTCGCGCACTTTCAATGTTTATATATTTTTTTATATTTATTTTGCATTACGCACTTACGCATTAGGTTTATATTTATTTTTCACTCACGCACTTTTTATGTTAAAAATGATGCACTTTTTCAAAATACCGTTGTTTGGCTTAATAAGCACCAAAAATTTGAAAATAAAGATTATTAATTCTACAAGCTTTAAATCAGCTGCATCTATTTATTTCAAGCCTAAGCGCATTTTTATGCCGGCTGAATAAAAATAATATTTCAAGCCTAAGTGCATTCTTATACCGGCTAAATAAAAATAATTTACTTAGAGCCAGTGGCGTTTTTAAGCGCCGGCAAAAACTCGAGGCAGGTCCTTTCATTTAACAACATAAAAATTGAAACAAAAACATTACACTCGGAAATAAAAGAATATATATTGAAAGAAGTGACATTCCTAATAACATTGCTGATATAATTAGACGGTACATAAATAATGGTAAAATTGCAATATTCACAATGTTAGAAGATTCAGTTTACAATATAGTACAACAGAAGTTAATTGAAATGTACTCAAATAGCAAACAACTGAAATTCGTAAGGTGTAGTTATTTCGCGAAAGACTTGAAAAATGAAGATGAAACTCTTACACAAATAGCATTGTTTCATACTAAAGAATCAGGACACTCAGGTGTGATTTCAAATTACGAAGGAATGAAACATAAAATCTATTATCCTAACCTTAAACTTTTAATCAACAAAGTAATTAACAACTGCAATATATGTGGTGCTGCAAAATATGACAGAAAACCTATAAAAAAATGTTTGCTCACACAGAAACTCCTTCGGATGTTAACGAGGTAGTTCATATAGATACTTACGTTAACTCTAAACATTCATTTATAATCTTTATAGACAAACTTTCAAAGCATGCCGTAAGTTTTTTTCTCGAAGATAGGAACAATCGAACTTTGATAGAGAAAATCCGTCTGTAATTATCAATAAAAGGAAAAATGAAAAAAATTGTTAGCGATAATGAATTCAACACAATAAACATAAAACAATTCTGCAAAGACGAAGGTATAAATATACATTTTTCAAAACCAAACAGCCACACAGGCAATTCTGACATGGAAAGGCTGAATAATACGTTAACTGAAAAACTAAGAGCTCTAAATTTAGAACAGAAGTTACCAATTAAAGAACAAATGTCAAAAGCCATAGAATTGTATAATAATACATATCATTCAACAATTAAAGAAACACCTTCTAATATAGAGAATAATAAATTCGATCGAACTAAAATAAAAAACAGAATTGAATAAAAAAAAATGAAAACAATATCTAAGCTTAATAAACACAGGGAATATTATACAGAAATTAGACAAACAGGATATATAAAAAATTATGCAAATTTAAGGCATAAAGAACAACCTAAATTTAGAAAATAACCTTTATATAATGTGCATGAATGTAATATTAAAAGACCTCTTCAATTTGTAGACATTCAGACATTCATCAGGACAATAATGATCCTAATAATGGTAATGGTAACAGTAACACAAGGCCTTCTCCAAGTTAACACCATACATGAAGACGCTGGCTATCTAAAAATCAAACTAAGGAACTTAGAAATAGTAAATAAAACAGCTTCTTTACTACATATTATTAATCCAAACGAAATAAGTAATATTTTGGTCAAAATTGAAGACAACATAAACACGTTAGAATATCATAACAAGGAACTTTTAATGGTAGAAATAAGAAACATTGACTCTAAATTAAAATCTATAACTCTAAATAATTTACGAAAAAGACGTGGGCTGGTTAACGCTGTTGGTTCCGCCTACAGATGGTTATTTGGCGTAATGGACGAGGACGATAGGAAAGAAATACAAGAACATCTAAGAGTAATAGAGGAAAATAACCACAATTCCATTAAAACTTTAAACAATCAAATTATCGTTAACTCCAACTTTAACAATTCAATAGAAGCACTGAAAGTTGCCATAGAAGAAGATAGAGTAAAGATGGCTGAATATTTTAAAGATACGGAAGTAAGAAATAATGAAATTATAAAGCGAATATTATATACCGACCAAATGCTAATGTTAACATTTTTAGAAGAAAAGATAAATCAAATTCAAGACAACATTGCAAGTGCAAAATTTAATATTTTACATCCAAGTATCTTAACTTCCGATGAGATAGAACTTTACCAAATTGATTTTTACAAGCTTAAATTGAGTAAAATAGGAATACTAAAATACAATAACCAATACTTAGTAATAACAATTAATATACCTAAAGACTATGTTAAAACAGAATTAAAACTAATAACACCATTACCCAACAAAGATGGTTTAGAAATAAACGAAGATGACGAATTCTTCGTCGAAATGAATAACAAAATTTTGTCATATAAGGAAGATACTATGTTAAGTGATTTAGAATTAAGCAAAAACTGTGTATGGAGAAACATGTGTAAATTACGATACAACAATAAAACAACTGTTGTTAAATTAGATGATGAATCATTACTAATAAAAATTGCTCGAAACGAAAAAATTGTACAGAACTGTGATGACAGAATAATTGTACTAAATAAAAATAACTTTCTCACTTTTTATAACTGCGAAATCAAATTAAATGATGAAATACAGGGTTGTCCATATTCGAAGCGCCCATCTGGCAACACTGTAACTTTCCGCAGTGATGCCAAATCGACTAATGACATACTGCGTTTGAAGCGTCATTCCAAGCAAATTTTTACAATGGAACAGTACACGCCACGCGAACGCTCTAAAATTGTTGAAATTTACATTCAACAAAACAAGTCAATAGTGAAAACTCAACGTGCTTTCAAAAAATGAGCGATGAAGCTCATTTTCAGTTGAACGGAACGGTAAACAAACAAAATTGCCGTATTTATGCCACTGAAAATCCACAAGAGATTCAAGAGGTACCTCTTCACGATGCAAAAGTCACTGTTTGGTGCGGCGTTTGTGCTAAAATGCTCATTGGGCTGTTCTTTATCGAAGATGATAATGGCCACAGAGTTACTGTCAATCAGGAGCGTTATCGCGATATGATAAACAATTTTTTCATGCCAATCGTTCGTCGAAAGTGTATCAGGCACAACTGGTTTCAACAAGACAGCGCGCCACCACACACAAGCCGCACTACAATCGATTTTTTGAAGCAATTGTTCCCTGGCCGTTTGATGTCAAAAAATGGTGATTTCGATTGGCCGCCAAGATCACCAGATTTAACACCTCCAGACTTCTTTTTGTGGGGTTATTTGAAATTAAAGGCTTACGTCAACAAGCCAAAGACCCTAGAAGAGCTGAAAACCAACATCCGTCAAGAAATAACCGCCATTCCCATCGAAATGTTGAAGAAAACCATGGAAAATGCTGCAAAACGGGCACAATATGTCGTAGAGGCCAATGGCGACCATTTACGAGATATCATATTCAAGAAATAATGTAAGCAAATCTACTTGAACCCAATTAAATGATATTCATGACGAACAGACAAAAAATTGTGGTTTCTTTGATTTATTTAAAAATAAAATGGGCTTCGAATATGGACAGCCCTGTATTTTATAATGGAAAACAAACAATAGAAGATAAGTATTTCTATCCAAATGATAAAGCTATTAATTATTCTATAAAGGATATATCATTTAACCATATAAATACAGAAAAATTCAACAATATTGAAGTAATCGAAGAAATAAAGTTTAATCAAAGTATTTCTTATGGATTGAATGTAACACTTATAATCATTTTTTTAATAAGTTTATTTGTAGCAATAATTTTGATCAGAAATGCAAAAAAACAAAAATAAAAATAAAACAGAAATAAATATTGTAAACCACGAGATTCAGGAGAATCTCGATTCAAAGGGGAGAGGAGTTATGTCAGACATAACTTCCAGAGATGCAGAGTTGGATGCAATTGTAGAAAAATACAAATAAAATAAGAACAAAATATTAAAGAGATAAGAATTTGTTTTTGTTCACTATATTCTTAAAATACAAATAAGCTAACGCTGCATTTTTTTTCCTGCAGCTGCAATCGTCTCCAATGTCGGCGATTGCAAACAAACATATATATATATAAATACAAAGACACAAATATACAAGCAGTTTATAACTTCTGTTAGAAATTAAGTTTTAGTCTTAAGATGATATTCAATAAAGTAAGTCATCAAACTTAAGTTTGTTCTTTTATTAAACTGGAAACATAATTCGCGCTATGGACGGGTGCTTGCTGCTCTGGCAATCTGGTGACGTGAACCTTGGTTTCGGGCTCACTGATATCTGCTGACTGCTCCTGCAGACTGACATTGCGGAATTTATGGATGACGCTGGCGCCCGTCGTGGCACTGCTGTAGGGACCGGGCATAGGTTCCATCTTTTGGGATTGCTCAGCCTTTTGACAGTTGTTTCAGCGGGTGCCGCCGCTTTGGTGTCCACTTGAGGTTTTTTGTCTAGCTACTTGGTGTGCAGTTATTACGCAGTTGCAGCCGCGATTGTTTGTTGTTTTGCTGCAACTGCCAGTTGTTTTATGGCGGATACGGCCACCGAGTTGGCTGTATGGCTCTGGTGCTATTATCGCTGACTCTGGTGATCCTTACTGCACTACTGGCGCAGCAGTCCTGTTGCTCATACCATGGTCCTTTTAGACGGCACGATCCTGTTGCTGTAGTCAGGTTCCTAGGGATCTTGTAGGATTATTATGACGCTACAGCCGTTGATGCGCTGCGACTGCCTCTTGACCTATTTTTCATGACGATGGTCACTTTGTATTCGGTTAGATGACTCTGGGGTTGTTGTCGATGACTTCGGTGATCCTTACTACCCTACTGGCGTAGTAGTCCTGTTGCTCATACCGTGGTCCTTCTTGACTGCACGATTCAGTTGCTGTGATCAGATTCTGGTGGATCTTGTAGCTCTATTAAGACACTACAGCCGTTGACACACTGCCACTGCCACTGCCGTTTGACCTATTTTTAATGACGATGGTCGCGTCGTATGTCGACTGCTACTTGTCGCTTTCCACAGTAGTTTTAGCGGTTACTGCCGCGTTTTTGTAGTTGTTCTGCGAATGCCGCCGCGATGCTGCAGTTGTTTTTACTGTTGCTGCCGAATCTTTTGCCCATTTTTTAACGACGTTGGCTCGTCGTACTTCATCTTCTACTTATAACAGTTGGTTTTGCGGTTGCCGCTGCGGTTGGCAGTTTTTTCTGCGGATGCGGCCGCATGCTTGACCTTTCCTCCTTGACAGTTGGTTTTGCGGTTGCTGCCGCGGTTGGCAGTTGTTTGTCAGTGTTTTTAGACAGTGGATGCTGTTTGACGAGGACCTTCTTGCATATCCCTGGCTGCCAATCGCGACTACAGCGGGATGAAGCCAGTGACATCAGACTTGCTGCTGTTCAGTGCCAAGGTGATCTCTGGTAGACACTCATCCCACGTCTTATGTTGATTTTGACTGAATTGCGCTATCATTGTTTTGAGCGTCTTATTGGTTCTCTCAGTCGGGTTTTCCTGCGGCGAATATGGGACGGTAAACTGCTGCCTAGTACCAATCTTCTGCAGGAACTTTTGAAACGCACGACTTCAAAACTGAGAGCCGTGTTATCAGGTATGAGTACCTTTGGGACTCCAAATCGGGCTAATATTCTTTCTCGAAAACCTTTATTTAAATTATCGCTGTTGGCTTTGCGCATCGGTACCGCTTCGGTCCATTTAAATTTGTCAAATAACACCAAAATCATGCAGTCTAACCAAAAAACATTTTAATGTCGACTATAAATTTAGTGTGAGCTTTTCTGACATTATTTCTATGGAATTTGTTATCAAAAAGCTTACACTAAATTTAGAGTCGAGATTAAAATGTTTTTTGGTTAGGCTGATAGTGTTACCGTGCTTCGACCTCGGCAATGGCCCAACAAAATTGGCGCACACGACCGACCATGGCTCATCTGCGATGCGAGACAACATTTTTCGTGCAGGAGCTTGCTGGCTTGCTTTGTAGCGTTGGCATATCTCGCAGCTTCTCACGTATCGGCTGAAAGCTCGAAACAGGAAAGACCAGTAATAGCGATTCGTTATGCGGCCAATGGTCTGACGAACTCCAAGGTGGCCGGTGCTGGGCTGGTCGTGGTTTTCTGCCATAACTCTCGCTCGCAGGTACGTCGGCACGCACAGCTTCCAAGCGGCTGCTTCTTCGTCGCCAATCTGGTCAGATATGTGTCGGTATAGGCTGCCATCTTCTTTCGCATAATCAGGAAATTTTTCAGAATTATCTCGAACCTCTTGTTTTGTCGCTCTAGCCAGGGACAATGCTGTGTTTCTGCCGTAACCTCAGTAGTCTTGCACAGGTCCTCCAATGGTTGTCTAGACAGTGCGTCCGCCACCACGTTCAGCTTACCGTGTCTGTATTGGATGTCAAAGCTATACTGCTGCAACTCGAGAGCCCACCGCGCGATGCGGCCGGACGGACTCTCTATCGATTTCAGCCATTTCAGAGAAAGATGGTCGGTGATGACTTTGAAGCGGTAGCCTTCCAAATAACAGCGCATTTTGCGGATGCCCCACACGATGGCCAAGCACTCCTTTTCCGTAGGGCTGTAATTGCGTTCGGCTTGGATGAGGTGACGACTGGCGTACGCTATTACGCACTCGGTGCCGTCAAAATCCTGCGTCAGCACTGCGCCGAGCCCGTAGTCACTCGCGTCGGTCTGCAGTACGAGGGTTCGGCTAAATTCTGGGCAGGCTTAGACAGGCGCCTTTTTCAATTTTTCCTTCACGGCCTCGAACGCTTCTTGTTGTTCAGGTCCCCATCCCCAATGCTTGCCTTTCTTCAGCAACTGTGTCATAGGCTGCGAGATAGTGGCAAAATCGGTTACAAAACGGCGATGACGTTGTCCAATGCTCGCTGGACTGTGGCCGGTGCTGAGTGTAGTTCGAATGGCACTACGCGCCACTGAAATAACCCTCGTCCTGGGACGGTGAAGGCCGTATATTTTTTGCTATCTGGATGCATTGGAATCTACCAATACCCATTTTTTAAGTCGAGGCTGCTTATATATTTGGCGTTGCGCAGCCTGTCCAAAATGTGGTGTACTCGGGGCAGAGGGTATGCGTCTGGAACCAACTTCGCGTTCAGCTGCCTGTAATCGAAGCAGAGCCTCCACGAGCCAGTTTTCTTACGCACCAGCACTATGGGCGCGCTATGTGGGCTATGGGACGACTGTATGAAGCCTTTTTTCAGCAGCTCGTCTAACTCCTGGTTGATGATACCCTGCATTGCCGGGTTTCTCGGCTAATAACGCTGTTTGAGGGGTCGCTCATCCATCATAACGATTTTATGTGGCGGCACGTGGGCGGTTCCTTATAGAGCGTCGAATACCTGTAGCTCGGTTTTCAAAAATTTATCTAATAATTCTTCTCGGGGTGCTGGGACATCGGACATCGTTGTACACGCTGGTTTGCTGGGTACAGGCTTTTTGACGGGCCGTAGTATAATAGTTTGGTTGCCTCAGCCAAAGGTGGCTTTGATCTTTTCTAAAAAATTCATCCCAAGTAGGAGGTCATCTGTTACCCCAGGTAGGATGAGCAGGTGTAATTTACATTGCCTTGATCCTACTCTTGCTCTCATGCTCAGGACCTCTTCAACTACCTGCAAAGACCCATCGGCCATGCTCACGTTGGTTGTAGCAATTTGTTGATTGTTGGTAGTGCGTAGTTTATTTGCTGGCGTGTGGCCAGCAAAGCTGCGTGTAGCTCCTGTGTCGATGGTGGCCTCTATTTCATGCTGGTCTATTTGCACTCGTACCCAAATTCGCCTGTCATCATGTTGTAGATGTTTTATTGCTGTCGAGGAGTGTGGCGACAGGACCCGTTCTTTCCTCGAACTGGAGTGGGTCCTCTGGCGTTTCCCTGAAACTGTGTTTCGCAACATTCGAAGGTAGCTCGGCCGCGTCATCCACATTCCTTACAGAAGCATATTCGATCGTTCCTACACTCCGTTTGCTGATGGTCCTCTTGATCACACCTGCTGCAGGCTATTCGGACGTTGATAAATTCAGTTACTGTTGGTGATTCCGGTTCTTTATGACTATGACGTTCGTCTGGAATTTGCTCTGGTGCTTTCGCCTTTGCCGTGTTTGATATGGCAGATCGATATAATTCCTCGTTGCTTCGCTGAGGGTTCCTACTCGGTCCTTCCGACCCTCGTATGATTTCGTAGTCCTCAGCAAGGGAGAGCAATTCGGTGAAGCTCGAGAAATCGCGTCGTCGTATATATAATTGGTATTCCTGTCGATAATTTCTGAAGACTCGTTCTACCTTTTGTGCCTCGGTCCAGTGGGCATGCCGCATCAGATCGATAAGGTCCAGGCTATATCCTTTGAACCTATCCTGCGGCTTCTGTACTCGACTACGTATTTGATCCTCTAGGTGCTCAAGGAATCGAGCTGGCAGGAAATAGGTGAGAAATCTGTTATTGAAATTTGCCCACGACTCACTAGGGTTTTTATTATTTCGCCACCAAATGAGGGCTCTGTCCTTGAGCAGCTCGGGCATCACCCTAGGGAAGTGGTCCTTATCCACGCTGTATACACAGGCAAGCTTCTCTAGCCGCTTAACGAATTCCAAGAGGTCTCGGCCCTCCTCGAATCTAACGGGCCACCTTCGGACCTGGTCCATAATATTGCCGTACGGTGATGCCTCGTGAAATCTCTCTCGTCCTGTTGACACCTCGGGTATCGTGATGCTCACCGGTATATCCTCTTGGCCTGGTAGACTGAGCGCAGCTGTGTGTGTTCCCGGTGATGGCGATGGCGTTCTTCGGTAGCTGTGTTTGCTTTCCAGCTCCACCAACAGCTTTTTTAATTGCGGCTTTTCTTCAAGATCGACCACGGTGGCAGCAAATCTCCTGCGTAATTCCTCCACAGTTCCTTCCTCGCTGAGCCCAAACTCGAGGGCGTAAATCAGCAAATCATTCTGTGAAGGCTGTGTATCCATGAGGTCTTGACCATGGTGGCTTTGCCTCGTTTAATTGCCGCAATAACGTGGTGACTAAATAAATTATTATTTTTCTTTTCTTACTACCCACTCGCCCAACCTATCCGTTCAAAGAAGAATGTAAGAATACCTTTACCGTTGCAAATTCCTACCTGTTACGTGTTTTAATACTTCTGAAAATCCATTAAAATTATTAAAGAAAGTTTATTATAATACCGTGTTGTTTAGCCCTCTGCTAGGTCTCACACTCAATGACTCAAAAATGTTACGCACGGGTGGCACTTTTGCCTCACCCAAAATTCAAATTAAAATCAATATAAAACGTATATAAATAATCTTGATATAGTTATCAAACGACACCGTTAATATAGCACCAAGAGGCCTGTGACTTATAGTATCTCCCAACTATCTATAGCCAGTATAGCCAGTATATACCAGTATAGCTGGTGGTAGTCAAGTGCAGGTGATAGCTGTTGCTCCGAGTGCTACTGGCATACCATTGACTGCAGCTCCACAACCGCAGGCCCAAGCTACACCAGCAGTCACCTCTACGGCTCAAAAAAATGGAATTATTACGATGACTTTCTTTGCTTACTGCTAACTTTGGCATTCAGCAGCAAACTTTGGTGCAACAAAATACTTCGCCAACAAGTGTTTGACCGCCGTGGCCATAGCCAATGCAATACTTCTCGCCCAACAAGCAGGAGCTGCTAGCATGCCTATCACGAATACTTTTGCTGCTATTACACACAGTGTTTCCAAGTGGATTTGTTAATGGAGCTATGCAGCAATTTTCAATACACAATTTTTAATAAAAATTCAAAAAATAAATGTGTTCATATAGTTAAAATATAATAGGGAATTAACCAGGCATTTAAATGGTAAATATAACTTGTGTACTTGGTATAACAAATAGTTAATTACTTAGCCATTTCACTGGTAGCTGCGACTAGTATTTTTGCCATATAAATAAGTTATTTAACCCGCTATTTATCGAATTGCTTTAACTGGCAAGTTTGACAGATATTTTCAGTTATTTAACTTATTATTTAACTGATTGGAATATAAGGCATATAAAATGTGTAAGCGAGATGACTATGCAATTTAAACTTCTGAAAAAGTATGTGCAAGAAAAGGATACTAAATCACACGTACACAAATGTTTTGGTAAGATTTTTCACATTGCCCTTAAGAGACTGATAGAAAATACTAACCGAAACTTCCGTATTGCTTCTCTTTATATAACCAGTAATATAACCGGTTGTGTTCTTGCAGGGTATAGGCCGCTTTACATTGTCCTTCTGTGTGTTACGACTTGTGAGATAAAAAGTATTATTGAATTTCATCAAGCTGTCATTTTTAATTTTTGTATGAAGAAATTAATTTTTCGCTTTTAGACTATCTCACAGAGTCGCACCACATTTTTATACTTTACACTATACTAAAACGTGAAAATTTAAGTAATGAATCGGTTTTTAATACATTTTAAGCCTCTTCAAAGTTCAATAAGCTGTAAAACTGCTTCCTTCTGTTATTACATTTGAAAAAACCTTACGAGTTTAAAATTTTCTCACTTAAATAATAAATTTCAAGTAAGTTTATGGTAAAATGCATCTCTGGTGGGATAGAATGTGTGATGAAATTAGAAACAAACCAAAAAATAAAATGTGGTACGACATGCCAAAAAAATCAAAACATACTCGAACACACATTGCTTTCCGTTGTTTACACCATCTCACATTCTATCAACATAAAAATGTTGACATGTGTTAACACACAGTAGGATAATGTAAAGCGGCCTTAAGGTAAAATATAAACTGCAGATTATTCGTCACAGCAAAAGAACGGTAGCAAACTGATGTCAAACAAAACACAAAATGCAACACAAAATTGCCGATTAAAATTGCAACAAGCTGTGTTGCATTTAACTGGTCGAGAACGTGTTGCCAACTTGTTGTGCACATGTTGTTTTATATGAAGGCTTCGGTATAAATACATTGGTTAACAACTTTCGTTGCAGTTGCATTATTTTTCAATTGCTCCATGTATAAAAGGCCTTAATTGCTGCCTGCGAAAATGTTCTGTTCTTTTTTTTTTGCGAGACGTCCTGTAAAATCTTAAAAAATTTAGTCAGTTTGTCCTGTTTTTGGCGAAAAAAGAAATGGCAGCGTTAGGCATGACTCAAAAATGCCACAGCCATGGACAACAAACTGCTACGAAAATGCAATTTTAACAGTCTAACTTTGAGGTTTAAGGTAGTAGTCCAGTGTGACGACCGCAATTTTTACGTATTTTCAATAATTTTTTTAATAAGAAAATAAAATTCGATCTTTTTCAAAATTAGAGTCCTCGGAAAAAAGATAAGTTGTGGCGGGAAGGCACCCAGCCTTCTGTAGTCATCTGAAATAACAAATTCAAAGATATTATCGTTCTGTAGGCTTAACTGTAGTGCACTTACCTAAAATATGCATATTGAAAAACGAAATAAAAAATAGTGTACTTGTGAAAAAAAGTTGTTAAAATGGAACTTTTTTTATTTGTATAAAAAAATTAACTTATTATTTAAAAGTTGATTGTTTGAAAAGTGTAGCTAGTTCCAGATCTATGTCTAAAACAACGGGTGATATTTTTAGCCAAATCGGTTCAATAGTTTTTAGTCAGTGCTACCCCACATTTTCGAGAAAACGTGTTTAAAGTTATGACAGCAAATTTCTTGTAACAAAATTATACTTACAATAATCAGCTATGCCTGGTGCATAGAGCAATCCTTTCATTTCCTCAAAGTAATTTTTTTCAATATCTTTGAGAGCCTTTCGTAAGGTTCTGGCCTTTTTAGGATTGGTTTCCGCAGTACTCTCCGCCCTTAATATTCATGCATTGTCAACGGTGTCCGCGTAGTACCTTACTGTTTGACCTATTGTTATGACAATCACTTTCATAACTGACTGCAGACAGAAAACCCTCAACCTGCTTCATTTGCTTGTGCTGCTGGTGATGGCACTTGGAGGATGTTGGCTAGCAAGAAATTTGCGCTGCACTTGCTTGTGCTGCTGCTGGTGGCACTTGGGGGATGTTGGCTAGCAACAAATTTTTCACTGGACTTGCATGTGCTGCTGGTGGTAGCACTTGGAGGACGTTTGCCAGCAAAGAAAGCCAATTTAACTTTGCTGATGCACCGGGAGATCGTTGGCCCACACACACGCACACACAAACTCCAGCACTTTCGTTTTTTTATTTTTACTATTTTGTTATTTCTTAAGTTTTTTAAGTTTACAGTACTACAAGTTAACGAAATAAGTTGCAAGTACAAGTACTCGAATTAAAAAAAATTCACACGTCAAAAATTCGCTTTCGATTGTCAAAACTTGTAGTAACCCCTAGGGCTACTAAATTTTAAATTTCTATTAAATTTCTTCGTTACTAAAATTTGTGCATTGTTCGGCTTATATGTTCCATTAATTTCTCGTCGTGTCTCAGATAAATGTTGTCCTTGGTTTACAAATAATATTAAGTTGGCTCTAAAAAAACGTAATAAAATGTACAATCGTTGGAGAAGAAACCCCTCAATAGCAAATTGGGAGCAATACAAAAGAGCTAGAAATGCAGCTAACTGGTCTGTTAAATTAGCAAAAAGTAAGTTTTTCATGTCTAAACTAGAATCTGGACAACCATCCAAAAAGCTTTGGAACAACTTAAGACTTGCTAGGGTATGTAATGTTAAGACGGACGAGTGTCAGGTAGACCCTAATATTCTTAATGAGTGTTTTATTACAAGCACATCAGCTACACAAATAGCGTCTACTGTTAGTATAAGATTTAATAATTCTGTAAGTCCATTTAATTTTGAGTTCGTTGCTGTGGATGAGTATGAGGTTGCTCGTTGTGTAAATAAGATTAAATCAAATGCCGTCGGTGAGGATGGTATATCAATAAAGTTTATTAAAATCATTATACCGTACATATTAAGTCCTTTGACGCACATATTTAATCACTGTTTCACAAGTTCTTGTTTTCCTGAGGCTTGGAAAGCAGCGACAATCATTCCAATAGCCAAAATAAGTAATGCTCATGAACCAGCAGATTTTCGCCAGTAAGTCTCTTATCATCGTTGTCTAAAGTGTTGGAGTCTATAATGGCCGTGCAAATCTCGGAACACATAAAAAAATATAATCTTATGTCCCCACTTCAGTCAGGCTTTCGATCAAGCCACAGCTGCTCTACAGCTATTGTTAAAATCTTGTGTATATGTACTTTTTAAAACAAAATTGTCCTTTATTTAAAGACTCAATAAATATCCCAAAGAAGCTGACAAAAAGTCAGCGAAACGTCGGAGGAAAACTATGAAAAAAATTTATTTATTTATTTGCATAAAAAAACATCAGACCAATTAGCCTAAGCTTTATTGCACAAACTAACAAAAACAGCCTCTGTTATACCGCCTCTTGTTTTTTCTTTATTATCTTTATTATTAGATTTCCTGGCCTTCCTCTTGCAGATTTTGAATACTTGGCAATTCGTTGGATATGTCTTCTACTTCCTCTTAGGAGATATTGGTTCTTTCCTGTAGCCAATTATTATATATGCAATTGAATGTTTTATCTGAACTACGTACACCATTTAACTTTTACTCTATTGAATACTGAATTTCAGGTTTTTGAATTTTTCATCAGTGATGTTAAGAAGTTTTTGTAATGCTGCTCCGAAATCTAATTCAGTTGACGAAGTTTTGAATATTTCATATATGATATGATTATAAATACACATTTTACAGGTGCTTCTTTATAGAATAAGGTGAAACGCTCTGTTTTTAGCTTTTTAAAGAACTGATAGAAAAATTATAGAATATTACTATTTATACCATCCAAATTTATATATTTATTTTCATTTTCCTTGAAATAAGTTGAAAGAAAGTATAACATTTATGCATAACATTACCCCAAATATAACTTTTTAAACTACCTTTCTTAGGTAATTGAATTCTTTAAGTTTTTCTACCTGCTCAAGAAAGCATAATTTTTTTATTGCCCCGGATACGAACTATATACGCACTCATTTGGTGTCGAGTTTTTAAATTTTGTTTACCTGTGGAATTATAGCCTGTATAAGAAAAAAGCCTAGAAAATCCTTTGCCTTTATTTTTTACATGATGTGTATATCATTACTAGAATATCTTCACTTATTGCCAAATAAAAAATGTGAACTTCAGAAATATATTCGTGGCACCCTATAAATTGACATTGGCATAACAAGAAAAAGTGTACAATGTTGATTGCTATATTATTTGTATTATTTCGTATTATTTGCATTGTATTATTATAAATTATTGTATTATTTTTATTAAATAAAAATAATAATCCAAATATTCCAATCCGTTCAGTTATTATGAACTATATCATAAAAAATGCCGGAGCACGCGCAATGCAAGTTCAACTGCAAGAGTATGAAAGAAGTCACAGTTTTCCTGGTAAAAATCGTGATAACTCATTTTCCCAGACATTTCCCGACAGTAAAATTTTTTGCATTGTATTAAAAATTGTTCAAAACATTTAGTTTTTGTGGTCGGAACTTAAACTTTTTCGAACTTTTTTTGAAAGTCTATTCGAAGTTTAAAAAATTGCTAAAAATAGTGTTTCGGAAAAGTACAGTCACCTCCTACATTAAAAAAGATCACTTTATTTTTAGTTCAAGTTGATAGTACAAGGACCGCTTAGGTCATATATGCAAAAAAAAGAACTTTTCTTTTATAACTTGCAGAAAAATTTTAACCTCATCTTGAACTACAAAAAAAAAACTAAAATAAAATTAAAAAACTCGAAAAACCATAAACTTTCCAGCTCAACAAAGCGAACGATTTCTAAAAATAGTGTAAAATATTACATTTACGAGTTTAGAAATTATCAGATCAATTATCAAATTAATTTTCGCCACCACTTTTTAGAAATGTCGCCACTGTGCGACGCCTAGCAACTTCATTACATAAAAAGATCGTTGCTTAATTTCACACGCATTTTTTATCATTGGACATGATTATTAAAAAATTTAATATCGCTGTTGCATAGTTTACATTTTAACGCCGATTCTAACGTACCAAACACCAAAGCGAAACTGATTAGAACGTACTTGAAACAAGGGTCATGGCTTACTTTAAATTCACTGTTACTTTTAAGTTTTTCTCCACTTACTCTCACATTATTAGAATCGGCTTTTGCAGTAAATTGATTCCCTTAAAATGTTTTTTTTACCTTTATTCGGGTGTCGACCTCTGATAAAGCGTTTTTTTGCCATTTTAGAGAAGTGCGCACTCGTCGAATGAAAAACGTTTACTGAACGAAACTACAACAAAACTACTGCTGACTGTAACTTTAAAAATAATTTTAATTTTCCTCTGAAACTTTTAGAGTATACTTTTAAAATATTTTGCTTGCGAAAAATGTAGAAAAAAATCGATTTCTTTAACCCGTCACACTGGACTATCTGCAGAATATTTTGAAAAAAATACTAATTATTAAAATTAATAAAAACCAGAGACCGTAACGGTTATGATTTTGTCAAAAAAGTCAACAAATAATCGTTATTTTTTTTACTGATTTCATTTCGATCAAAAATATAAGTTAAAATTTGATTTTAAGTTTTTTGATCAAAAATTTTACTCTCAATTTTCGATCAAAAATGACAGTTAGAATTTGATTTTTATGTTTTTGATTAAATATAAAACTAAAAATTTTACTCTTATTTTTTTGATCAAAAATAAAAGTTAAAATTTGATTTTTATTTTTCTGATCAAAAATATAGATTAAAAATTTAACAGTTCTATTTCTTTGTCGCTTAGTTGCTTAACATTACACATTCTGTTTTCATATATTTCGCCAACGACTGTAACAGCGACTGCAAGCAGATGATATAGGAATAAAAATATTACTTTTACTTTTGATCGAAAAAATAAAAGTCAAATTTTAACTCATATTTTTGATAAAAAAAATAAAATTTTAACTTTTATTTTTTATGAAATAATTTAATATTTAACAAAATTCAAATCTAAAATATTGTCACATAATATAACAAACAGCTCATATTTAAACACTTTAGTGATAACAGTGCACGCGCGAATCTCACAATTGAACTAAAAAAACGGTATTCCCACCAGTAAATTTTCTTACCTTACATTAATTTTGAATTATTTTTGTAAATATTATGAAATTATTGGTTTTTAATATCTAAAATATCAAACGAATATTATATAGATGTAGTGTCGTCGATATTTCTACCAAATATTACATCAATAGTTGTCCTAATCGGGTAATATTTGGATCGCTTATCATTCGCAAATTATATTTATCAAAACGGCATTGTTTAACCTGAAACACCCTGTCGTTGCCATATGGCAACGCCAACACAAACACTAAAAATGTGCCTATTTTAGCTTAAACCATTTTATATTTGCGTTAACAGGTTATTCTGAAAATTTAAAAAAAAATTACTGAGGGTGAATCGGCTTATGGCCTAGAAATTTTATGAAATTAATTTTTTATATTTCAAAAGTATAGTATTTCTGCAGTTATTTTCACTTCTATAGCCGTTTTCATAGGTGTCGAGCCACAGTGTTTCGTATAAGTACATTTAAATATTTCATGAGCTGCGCCAAAAGATTTTCAGAACTGTGAAAAATCTTACCAGGTTGCATCCAAGATTGACAATAATATTTAAGTCTCGCCGGCCAGCCGATGGACATATGCAACAAGAATCTTTCGGAGTCACTCAAACAACTATGACTCAAGAGGTATAGCAGTTATTAAACTAAGCTAAACTAAAAATAAAAATACAAGGTAAGGAGTAAACATTGCCGCCCGCCTTGCAGCATCACTGCAAAAAATCCAATTTCAAATTTTAAATTAATCCTATTAAGATTCATGCATGCTTAAGAAATAATAGATTAAGTAATAAAGAATATAAATTTCATTAAAAGAGCAATTAAGTGCAATTCATTTTTTATTAATACAGTTTTTCATATTTAGTTATCAAACCAGTTCTCATTTGTTTGTTTTAATTTTACATGATGAACGACTTACATGGGGTATATGCCCGATAAAACCCACCCAAACACAGTACTTTGCGCAGTCAATTGGCCAGCAGGGCTAGGAAAAAGGCCTGGTAATAAAATTTTGGCGTATACGTCAACGCCTAAGATTAGCTCCACCAGCCCAGATTTAAAAAAGTTTGTATCTGCCAACATAAGGTTGGCAAACTGATCCGTTACTCTCATATTCAAACTTCGGATCGGTGTAATGCACGAAAATCCACGTTTTACTTGAGCCATCACACTTATTCGGTCATTCCGTCTTAATTTACCCATCAATTCGAATATGCAGGTCATGTCCGAACCTGAGCGAGACGTGGCCAATTGCAGAGACTCTGCCATCTTATCTGATATCACAGACACGGAACGGCAGGGATCGATAAGTGCACGAATTATTTGGTGCCGACCATTCGCAAAAATCCTTACGCTTGCGGTCGGGGAGATTGCTACTGCTTGTTGCAAAAATCGTCGATGACGGCTGTCTTCCCAGCATCGCGCGTGCGATCTTCCCTCTGGAACCGTCTTCGTGGCTCATAACGATCAATTTTCAAATGGTGCTGTGGAGATTGTTGCCGCTGCCTTCTCTGCCAATTGTTGCGCTTTTCCAGCCGAGACGGCCGTGGTCTCGGTCCAGAGCGTAGCAGTGGCTGACACGGATGAAGCGGATCGTTATCAGCGGGCGTCAGCCGAGATGGACGTGGTCTCGGTCCAACTCGCTCTTCTACTTCCGCCACCTCGGTTAGTGCGTCTTTCGCTGGAGACAGCCGAGATGGACTAGGGCTCGGTCCATCTCCTTCGAGACTCGAGAAAGTTTCCGAAGAGCTAGACTCTTCATCAGCTACCCGCAGCCTAAACGGACGGGGCATAGATCCACGGCATCGACGCTTTCCGAGGGGCCGGCTATCCTCTAGCTTCTCCTGGGTTGGCCCATGTAGCAGACTGTGGTGTTTTTCTTGGCAGTAACGGCATCTCATTTCGCTATAACAATTTTTGTGAGTATGGCTCGGCGAGAGGCAGTTTGAGCAGTAACGGTTGAGTAATACTACTCGTAACTTTTCGGCATGGCTTTTTCCTCTAAATTCTGCGCAGAAACGTAGGGGATGACGGCCATAACACAACCGGCATGCACCATCCGCGAGTTCTTCTTCCTCCTTAGATTAGAATGACGGACGCCGACCATATCGTGCTGAAAGGGTGGAAAAGAGGATATGTAAAGGGCAGTTTTTTAACAAGTTGGTAGAATGATCAATTTTACTATAGGTCGTGAAATCACACCGCGCTCGGTTCTGACATCAGCTACACGTACTCTTGCATCGTTGCCTAAATAAATTTTTCCTATTCGTCCTAGTCTCCATTCGTTTGGTGGCAAATTCTTATCTCTAACAACGACCATATCATTTATTGCCACATCTATCTGAGAATACTTCCACTTAAAACGCTTGTGGAGTTCTTTCAAATATTCCGCTTTCCATCTTTTACAAAAGGTTTGATACAAAGCTTTTACTTTTTGCCATCGATTTACTATAGAGATGGGATTCTCGTTTATTTCGGGTTCAATTGGAGATAATATGGGGTGCCTATTAAAAAATGATCTGCAGTTTAGGGGGCTAAATCATCCGGATTATCTGTCATCGGACTGATAGGCCTCGAGTTAAGACATGCCTCAATACGTGTAAGCAAGGTGGAAAACTCTTCAAATGTGTATTTCATTGATCCCGCTACCTTTTTTAAATGTAATTTGAAACTTTTAACTCCTGCTTCCCATAAACTTCCCATATGGGGAGCACCAGCAGGAATAAAATGCCAAACTAGCTGTTGATGCGAATAATTATCAACAAGTTTGTCACGCGTCGAACTAATAAAATACGCCCCGAGTCGTATTCCTTGTGGTGAAGGGCTTTTTCTAGGGTTACTACTAGGGAATGTAATGCCGTTTTAACCGATTTCCCTTTCGTGTATGCGTGCTAGTTGGTTGATAACTGGATTGAATTGTTTCTTAGGTGCAAGTCAATCAGCTTCTCAAGCGTTTTGAGTACAAAGGAGGTCAGACTTATTGGCCTGTAATCTCTCGGACAGGTATGGATGCTCTTACATGCCTTCGGTAAGAATACAACCCTCGCTGTCCTCCAAGCCACAGGTACATAGCTTAGCCTGATGCATCCGTTAAATATATTCTTCAGCCATGGGACGACTCGCGATTCAGCCGTTTGCAACATGGCTGGAATTATACCGTCTGGTCCCGGAGGTTTGTATACCGAGAACGAGTTTATTGCCCATACGATTCCGTCCGACGTTATTAAGTCGTGTGGAACCTGTAGCTGGGTTGTCCTGTGTCCTCGTATTATAACAGTGTTTACAGCTTCGGTACAGCTAGGAAAATGCGCCTTTAAAAGCACCTCGAGGGATTCCTGAATGCTCTCCGTCCACTGGCCATTGCCTTTGCGTAGCTGGCTCTGAATGGAGGGCTGCTTTGAGAGTAGCTTCCTGAGCTGTGTCCGTAGTTTTTACTATGCTTGAGCAGAAGTTCTTCCACGAGTGTCTTTTTGCTCTGCGTACGTTTGTTTCAAAAAGTTTGAGCCTACATTTGTATTCACATCAAATTTCCTCTTGTTCAGCTATTTTAGCTAGTTTAAAGAAATCTTTTAGGTCGCGTCTTTGTTCTGTAAAATCCGGACTCCACCATGGTGGTCTGATCTAACGCTTTGTTTGCGTGGGCTTATAGGAGGCATGATAGGCCTTGAAAAGATGGGCCGAGAGAATCTATGCCCTCTTCCGTATTAATTTGTTTAGAAGCTGGTAATTTGGTCTCAATGATGCTTCTGAAGCGGTTCCAGTTAGTGTTTCTGGGGCTTCTAAAGATCTTTTGAGCTGGAGTGTGATTAAAGCTTATACTGAAGCTAATATAATTGTGGTCTGAGAAGAAGGGCTGTGCTAGCACCCTCCGATTTGTGACCAGAGTGTTGTTGTCGGAGGATATCGTTAGATCTAGTACATTCGACGAGGTGGGGCCTACTTAAGTGGGTTCCTCGCCGATGCTAGCTATACTGAGATTATGTTGTAAAATAAAGTTAAGTAGGGACTCACCTCGATCATTGATGTCTGGGCTGCCCCATACTGGGTGGTGTGCATTGGCATCTGCTCCGATGTCAACTGCTTGGTTCTTCCTGCCGGCGATTGCTACCATTCTTTGTAGCTCGTCTGGTGGTGCGTTGACGTCATGCGCCATGTAGCATGAGGCGACCAGGATCGGCTCGTCCGCGTCGCCCTCTAGCGCCACGACGGTAAGATTGTCAGTGCTGTAATGAGACATTAGACAAGTATAGATGCCTTTCCTTATGAGGATGGCTGTTCTTGTTCTACTTACTGTTGTTGCGAAAAACCTATTGAAGTTTTGTGACTTTAGGCCAGATACCGCGTTGCCCGAGGCAATCCACGGCTCCTGTACTAAAGCCACATCGTAGGCTCCTTCCTCCTTCTTCTCCTCCTTCTGCGCTGGCGGTTTTGCTTTTATACAGGTTTATCTGAAGGACCTTCAACTGCATTAGACTGAAGGTTCCTTTACGGGGTCAACTTTTGTGAGCGTGCCTCCATCACCCGCATCTTCCAGACGGAGTCCTTGGGCAGCGTCGGTCACGGCTTCCAGGCCGAGATCTTTTTCCACCTCTCCGGACTCTAGTGTGTTGCTGTTGTTGTCCTTGGGGTGGCGCTTTTTGAGGCGCAGATAAACACTACCAACGCCCCACGCCATCTTCCCGTAACGCGCGTAGAGAATATCCTCTGCCTCCTTGTTGATTTGTAGGATGTAGTGTTGCCCCCCGCTACTACCAGGTAGTGGATCAGCAACCTTCAATACCCTCCAATCAGCTGTTGGCACGTCTGGATTTTGTTTCTGGAGAAGCTTCAGTGCGGACTCCTGTTGCACTATTCTTGGGAAGAGTACCTTCGCTTTTGGCAGGGACGGGATACTAGTCCTGTCCACTACTTCCAGTTGGGCACCCTCCCATAGGCCTTGGAGTGTCGGGGTTACTGCTTTCACCCAGTGCAGAGTTGGATCATTGTTGCACTTCAGGATCTTAACCCCATTGAGACAGACCGCTCAATCGAATGTGGGCATGAGAGCGTCAGGTTGGGCTTCCAACCTCACGAACATCACCTCGAGAAGCTTCATCTCTACGGATTTCCATCTCTCGAGGGTCATTTTGCCTTAGGGATCACTCCGGTCGATCAGTGCTACGATCAGGTGTCGCTTAGTCACGTCACTGGCTTTGGTTCTTACCTCCTGTTTAGGCTGCGGGATTGTGTTTATGATTGGTTTCTGCTTCTGTCGTTTGCTTGCTGGGGCTCCGACTTTCGCACTTTCCACCGATCTTTGGCGTTTTTGAGCAGCCTGCTCTTCTACTTTGTTCGCGAACTGCGAAGTCGTAGGTGAAAAGCTTGGTCTCCTCGTGAAGTGTATGCGAACCTCTTCCACCTTTAGCTTAGCCCAGGCGAGCGACTCCTTCTCTTTGGAAGAGAGATCAATTTTGCCTGACAGCCGGCTGCAGATTTTAAGGGCCGCTTTGTATTTGGCCTTGGCCTTCAACCCCGCCTTTGACTTGGTCTTGGGCCCTTCCTTGCGAGAGGAGCTGGAACCCGCTGACTTATCCGGAGAGAGGAGAAGCCTGTCCTCAACTGAGTTTGCGCTTTCGTGGTCCGAGTCTGCATCGACTATGGCACCCCTGCGCAGTAGTGTAGATGTTTTGGCAGTAGTTGTCTTTATGCCCGGGCCTGCTCCCGCCCCGGCAACATTTTTCGCAGTAGCTTTGCAACCACTATGGCCTGCTCCAACCATAGGGGAGGTGTGACCGCTGGCGGCACGCAGTGAGGATTGCTCCTCACTGTGTCCGCTGGCGGCCGCTGGTGTTGTTTTGTTTGTATTTATTGTTTCTTCCATACAGTTCCCACGAGTGTAGGACAAAGGAAGGTCCACCCCCACAGAGGTCCCTGTGCGCGGGTAAGGCTAGATAGTATCGGAGGGCGCCCGGTATCCGGTACGCTCCGTTTGAGACTGGACTATTTTTAATGGGCCTCCAGCCTAGCAAATCCTCGGCACGGGTCGCATAACACCTTGATTCAGCCCATCGGAGGGACTAGGAGTGGGATAGGAGAGGTGAGATATAGGAGTTTTTTTATTTAAGTGGAACAGTTTCTCAACGGGCGTCAGTCGATTATAAGAAATATAAATCGCTGAAAACATGTCACGAAAGCACGGCCACGTTAAATAGTCTCCATAAAAGAGTTTAAAGTCGCAGGGTGGAAGGCTTATGTTATGGCCAGACAAATGGGCCTCAGTTGTGGAAGGCGACGGAATCTCCTTTACCCTTTTTGCTGCGGACAACTGATCGGATATTTCAGTAATTTTTGATAGACAGCTGACGAAGGCTTGATAGCAACTACGATATCTAACCTTTACGACACTTACATTTTCATCATCGTCATTGTTGGACGTTGTCAATTTGAGAATGCATGATTCATAAGATGCTTTCACACTCGCCCAATTTGATTTTAGTTCATCCTCTTGAATTTTGAGCGGAAATACGGTGTGCTCATTTTGAGAAATTTCATTAAAATCTGCCTCCATGTCAAAAATTTGGTCAGTTTGACGCATGAAATCATCTAATTTTGCCATTATATAAAGCTTTATTTAAGCTGTAATAAAAAAAAAATATCGAACCACGAAAATGTAAAAGTAAGACAATATTTTTTTTTCAAAGAAGTTGCAAGTTCAAAACACTTCTTGTGATCTTGTGAACTTTAAAAAATTATAAAGGACGTTGAATGATGTTAAATTAAAGATAACTTCAAGAAACAAAACCGCGGGTAATCTAAGACAACAAAAAAATATATCGCTTAAAAAACGATCAAAAAATAAATCTGTTGAATCTTTGTCAAATACGTTGACCAAAGAATGAGAAAAAAAACGCTGCAAAAGAGATACACTAATGGTTAATTTAATGAACACTGACTGTTCAGTTGACGTTTGTAAAAAATAATTTTTTTTTAGAAAATGTTAAAAAAGCAGCTTTATAAAAATGCTTCAAAAACTTCCAAAAATAGTTTAAGGCTGTGTGTCAATCGGAAACTTTTCAGTCGGATGATCAAATTTTGACAGTTGGTAGAGAAATTTTTGGCATTTGTGAGGTGAATATAATTGTCAAAATTTATGCTAGCCCCTGGGGCAAAATTTGAAGCAAATGAAGCTTGCTTGTGCTGCTGGTGATGGCACTTGGAGGATGTTGGTTAGCAAGAAATTTTGCACTGCACTTGCTTGTGCTACTGGTGGTGGCACTTGGAGGACGTTCGTCAGCAAAGAAAGCTAATTTAACTTTGCTGCACTTGCTGATGCACCGGGAGATCGTTGGCTCACACACACGCACACACAAACTCAAGCACTTTCGTTTTAAGTTTACAATATTACAAATTTGCGAAATAAGTTGCAAGTACAAGCACTCGAGTTAAATATGTCGCAAATTGAGTAAAATGCAAATTAAATAAAATATTTGCGCTAAAACGTGACCGAAATGTGAAACGTCAAAATTTGTAATTGTCAAAATTTCATCGTCCATTTGACACAGCAAAAAAGACAAATTTATTTCAACAGACATACATTTTATTCAACCTGATATTTTCTATCCTACCACGACTGAAAAGTTTCCTTTTGACACAGCCTAAATAAATTTCTTTCACGATGGATGTAAAAACAATTGACGACTTATTATGATTATATGTAATTTGACGTATAATGTCAAAAAATTACATAAACAGCACAACTAATTTAAATTAAAAGTTATTTTGACGTTTAATAATAGAAATTACTAATGTACGATTTCATTCGTTTTGTTTCATTTAAAAGACAAAAACACCAAAGAAAAGAAAATTTTTTATGAAAAATTTTCAAAAATTATTAAAACTTGCTTGAAATGATGTAAAATTATTTGAATGATTTTATCCGTAAAAAACTACTAATTTATGTGACATGTAAAACCATGTAAACTATTGTCAAAAAAAAATCGACCTTGTGTAACCTACCCATTATTTTCTTATGTTCTGCTGTTTGCTTTTTCTTTGAGTTTGTTTCTCGCCGAAGTAGTAATTCGCTATAAAATAATATATTTTATATAAATAAATATATAAAATACGGGATTGTGCTTGTTTTTATCGTGTCGGGATGTGCTTTTTTAAGTGGTTTGTTTTTATTCGCGGATATGTGACCAATTCGTTGTGCCAGAAAAATCTTGTCCGACGGATTGACGGCAAAGTTTGTTTACTTTGCCTGTGCTTTCCACACAAAAATTAGCAACGTTGGTTGTGAAAATATATACTTATATAAATATATATATAATAAATTTAACACCGCGAAGTGAACTAATCGTTTTTTACTGATTTTAACTTATTACACTTAAAACGCGAGTGGTAAAATAAATTAAAAACCTAATATTTTTGTGTTTTATGAAAAATATATTTTCCCTTCATTAATCACTTTTTATTTTATAGGAACTTTATAAGAGTTACACGATAAGCACCACTGAGACGAAATTAAAATACAAAAAATCAACGCACCTTTTTCCTTTGGGTTTATGTGGAAGCTGGTAAGTTTTTCAATTTGATTGTAGATCTTCTTGTTTCATGAATATTGTATCATGAATATTGTTTCCAAAATTTACAATGTACAATCCGCTAATTGAAATCTGTGATGCCGGTGCAAATGAGTTGCTGGAGTGCCTCTGTGGACGGACACAAAAGGTAAGCCTAGATGTATAAAATTCTGGCTCAATACGTGCTCACAGAATTTTATACGCAGGAATGAAAACACAAGAGTTGTGGTTAATAAAAGAAACCAAAAGAGTTTGATTTATGTAAATATATATTCAGATTTTATCATTAACAATTTCTTACTTTTTCATGTTTTTTCAATACAAACTGGAGGAACAAGATTTAGCTGCTTCGATGATGATGCAAAAAAGTCGGCCATCATCAATTTCGTTCGGATAAGCCGAAGGAACAGCGGCTTTGTAGTCGTGAGCGATACTCGAATCAGTCGGTAAGGCAGCTAACTTAGAAAAGATACTAAGTAACTTTTAGTTTATCTTAAGTAGTTAGAATACATTAATAATAAGGGTTTAGGTATAAACATGCCGGCCCCCTTGCAGTATTACTGTAATGTAAATAAAAACTTAATCTTATAATTCTGTAGTCTGAGGCATATGCGTCATTCGAAAGAATCGTAATACGTACGATATAACCCGCAAAGCACGATGTAGTAAAGAGAAACGACTTAAAATGTCCGTATTCTCGGCACAAGCCATATGGGCTTTGACTGGTTTATATTCTACCGCTGTATCGAATTAGTTTTCTTTACTTGGCCATAGAGATAGATCCTGATTCAGCCACGCTGGTCCATGCCACCACAAAGTGCTGTCTTTCAAAATATGTGGGTCTGTTCCTTAGTCTAAGCAAGGAACTAAGCAAGATCCGCTGGATTATCCTGGGAGTCCACATGGCTCCAGTTTTCAGTATCAATTTTCTCCTTAGTTTTTGTGATACGGTTGGCCACGAACGTCGTCCAAGTGCAGACGTCGTCCAAACTATCGTCGAGTCCGTCCAAAGGTACAACTGGTGGTTGTACGCTTCCAACTTCGACAAAAAGGCATCCACCATTTCTGCTAAAACCACAGCTCCACACAACTCGAGCTTTGGTAGAGACACCGTTTTAACTGGTGCTACCTTAGTTTTGGCAACGAGAAGGTGAGTGTTTACTTGGTGGCTTTGTCTGACCCTAATATATAACGCTGCATCATATGCTTTTTCCGAAGCCTCACAAAATCCCTGAAACTGTATATCGGCGTCAGGAGAAAAATTAACCCAGCGTGGAATCTTAATGCTGCCGATGTGAGAGTAAGTCTGCACAAAAGTCTGCCAACGTTGGAACGTTGAAGGTACCAATTGCTCATCCCAGTCGATCCCATCTAACCAAACTTGCTGCATTAAGATCTTTGCTACAACAACTACTGGGGCCAGCCATCCTGCAGGGTCAAAAAGTTTTGCTATCGTAGATAGCACTTCCCTTTTAGAAAAACTTCCCCCTTGCTCGAGTAGACGGACGTCAAAATAAAAAATGTCCGAACGTGCATTCCAGCGGATGCCTAGCGTCTTCACCTGACTTCTGCCTTCAAATTGCAAGAAGTCTTCATTGAGCAAATGCCCCTTTGAAATCCCTCGAAGAGTTTCTTCGAAATTCGCCGTCCACTTACGCAAGGAAAAACCTGCAGATTCTACCGCCTTTTAAAGCTCCTTCCATGCTTGAATTGGGGACTCTAGGCTATGTCCACCAGCCAAAGCGTCATCTACGTACATATGGTTACGCAGTATACTTGACGCCAGCGGAAACGTGCTCTCCACATCGTCTGCTAGCTGGAGAAGTGTCCGAATCACTAAGAATGGAACACAATTGACTTCAAAGGTCACAGTCTTTAACTGGAAATCTTGAAGCGGATTCTCCGACGACTCTCTAAAGATGATGCGCTGATAAGCCTGCAGGATATCGTCCACGATAATCTGGCGATATATCTTCTCGATGTCTCCATTTAAGGACAAACCTAAAAAAGCGCCAATAGAGGATGAGCAGCGTTAAGTCGCTTTGCAGCACTGGTCCCGCGTGGAGAACATCGGTCAGGCTGACTCCATTCGATGACGGACTCGATGCGTTGAAGACCACTCGTACCTTCGTAGTGGTGCTATCGGGTTTCATAACGGCATGATGAGGTGGAAAATAATTGTACGCTTGTTTCTTTTCAAAACTGCCAGGAACCTTTTGCATATGGCCGAGGTACAAGTATTCAAAAAGAACCCTGTCATATTCCAATTTTGAGGCCGGATTTTTCATCAGTCTGGCCTCATTTCGAAGAAATTGGAGTACTGCAATATAGCGCGAGTCACCAAAACCAATTTCTTCTGCATAACTTTGCTTAAATGGCAAAGTTACCACATATCGGCCCTCTAAATTTCATCGCGTAGTTTTGACGAAGTTTTCTTCGCAAAATCTTTCTGCATCTGTTAAAAACATCTTTTGTGGCACCTCCTCGAGTTCCCAAAATGATTCTAACTGGCAATCAAGGGAAACTTCGCTGAAGTAGGACACCACAGACGAGGACGCGGGCTGACCATCACATGGAACGGATCCTGCTAGGATCCATCCAAAGATGGTCTCTTGGGCAACAAGTGAACCCAACACATTACGGCGGATACCGTCTAGTAAGATTTGCGAATACAAATCTCCCCCCAGTAGAACATCTACCTGTTCGCTGCAGAAAAATCGCTTATCTGCTAAAACGAGCTCCGGAAAAGCTTTTTGTAGCGATGGATCCACGGAACAGGTAGGAAGATTTCCAGTGATCTTTGAGAAGATCAGGGCATCTGCAGAGATTTGTATTGTTGGATCAATAGGTGATCCAAGAACAAACTTGCATGCCTTTTGCACCTTTTCAGATACTACATTGTTGAGGCCAAAGACCTGGGCGCTCACGCGGCGAATAGGTAACTGTATGAGTTTTTGCAACCTTTCAGATATAAAGGACCCTTCTGAGCCAGAGTCAATAAGTGCTCTGGCGGTTAAGTATGCACCTTTATGGCAGATGTTAACCATCGCTGTGCTCAGTAAAATACGTTTACTGCTGGAGGCAAGGCACGATTGAATTTTTCCTTGAGCGCTTGCAGATGTTTTCGGCTGCTCTGGACGTGAGTGAGTGGACTGTAGTGGACTGTAGTGTAGTGAGTGGACTGGACTGGACTGTGAGTGCTTGTGTTTGGACCTCCCCCTCCAAGCTGAATATTTGAGCTTGAATTGGTTCTATGCAACAGCGTATGATGTCATTGCGAACATGTGGAACAGCTGTATGTGCTCCTACAATCTTTAGAGACATGGGTACTTGAGAGGCAGTTAATGAAGTAGTGTAAGCGTCTCACTGTTGATGATCGATAATTAACATTCATCGACAAAAATTTTTGGCAAAGTCTTAATGAATGCTGCTGACCTTTGCAGAGCTTGCATTTAGTATTTTTGACCTTTGCCTGATAGGTCAGACACCGTTTCTAGCGCTTAAAACGACTAGTGAGGAATTTGTCAAGGTCAGTCCACTTAGGAATTTCTGCCTTGTCCTCAATTGATTGCTCCCATAAAGAGAGCGTGTTCTCAAGCAATTTTGTGGAGCACAAATAGGTGAATATTGCATCCACTTGCTTATATCAACTTTATGCATTGTAAGTGCCGAAATACAATTATTAATGTCTCTCTGAACCTTTTTTATATCGCTTCCGGACTCACTGACCACCGCAGGAAGATTGAATAAAACTTTCACTTGACTATTAACAAGGATCCGTTTATTCTCGTAACGATCCTTCAAATTCTCCCATGCTGTCGCAAAACCTTCATGAGTCAATAGAGACTTTTGGACAATCTCCTTGGCTTCACCACGAGTTTTCTGATTTAAATGGAACAGTCTCTGAACGGGCGTCAGTCGATTATTAGAAATATAAATCGCTGAAAACATGTCACGAAAGGACGGCCACGTTAAATAGTCTCCATAAAAGAGTTCAGTGTCGCAGGGTGGAAGGCTTATATTATGGCCAGACAAAAGGGCCTCAGTTGTGGAAGGCGACGGAATATCCTTTAACCTTTTTGCTGCGGACAACTGATCGGACATTTCGGTCATTTTTAATAGACAGCGGACGAAGGCTTGATAGCAGCTACGATATCTGACCTTTACGACACTTACATTTTCATCATCGTCATTGTAGGACGTTGTCAATTTGAGAATGCATGATTCATACAAGGCTTTCACACTCGCCCAATTTGATTTTAATTCATCCTCTTGAATTTTGAGTGAAAATACGGTGTGCTCATTTTGAGGAATTTCATTAAAATCTGCCTCCATGTCAAAAACTTGGTCAGTTTGACGCTTGAAAGCATTTAATTTTGCAATTATAAAAAGCTTTATCTAAGCTGTAATACCAAAAAATTGAAACACGAAAATGTAAAGGTAAGACAATATTTTTTTTTTTTTTAAAAAAAAAGTTGCAAGTTTAAATTTCTTCTTGCGACCGGCGACAAAATCAAAAATAAAACACCAAAAAAACTGAAAAAAATTAAAACAGAAAGAAAAAAACTTTAAAAAGTTATAAAAGGCGTTGAATGATTTTCAATTAAAGATAACCAAAAAATGTATCGCTTAAAAACGATTAAAAATAAATTTGATAAATCTTTGTCAAATACGTTGACCAAAGAACGAGAAAAAAAGAACGCTGCAAAAGAGATATACTTATGTTTAATTTCATGAACACTGACTGGTTCAGTTGACGTTTGTAGAAAAAAATATTTTTTTTTGAGAGGTTAAAAAATTAGCTTTATAAAAATGCTTCAAAAACTTCCAAAATAGTTCAAAAACAATTGACGACTTATTATGGTTATATGTATTTTGACGTAGAATGTCAAAAAATTACATAAACACCACCAATAATATAAATTAAGTCACTTTGACGTTTAATAATATAAATTACTGATGTATGTTTTCATTCGCTTTGGTTTGTTTAAAATACAAAAACATCAAAGAGAAGAAAAAAATATTTCTTTTTTTTTATATGAAAAATTTTCAAAAATTATTGAAACTCCCTTAAAATGGTTAAAAATTATTTGAATAACGATTAATCCGTAAAAAAACTACAATTTTCTTGCGACATGTAAACCATGTAAACTTTTGTCAAAAAATCGACCTTGTGTAACTTACCCACTATTTCCTTATGTTATGCTGTGGTATGGCAACCCTTTTCCTTTGAGTTTTTTTTTTCTTCTTGCCGAAATGTCAATAGCAATAACAAGAATATTGTGTACGCGAAATAAAACGATTCGAATTAATCACTTTTATTTTTTTTTTAGGAAATTTATAAGAATTCCACGCTAAGCACCACTGAGATGAAAATAAATAAAAAAAAAATCAACTCACCTTATTTTCCTTTCAGGCTATAATTCCTTTCAGGCTGAGCAGCTCGATAGGACCATGTACAATTCGCTGTTGGAATTTGTAGATGCCGGTGCAAATAAGTTGCTGGAGTGCCTCTGTGGACGGACACAAAAGGTAAGCCTAGGTGTATAAAATTCTGGCGCAATATGTGCTCACAGAATTTTATACGCAGGAATGGAAACAAGAATGTTAGTAAGTAAAAGAAATCAAAAGAGTTTGATTTATGTCAATATATATTCAGCTTTTAATATTAACAATATCTTACTTTTTCAGAATTTTCTAATATAATTTGGAGGAATAAAAAATGGAGCTGCTTCGATGACTATGCCAATAAGAAGACGAACAACCAGCATCACCTTCGTTCGGATAAGCCGAATGACCAGCGAGACTCGAAACAGTCGGTAAGGCAGTAACATAAAAAAGGTACTTAATAACTTTTAGTTTAGCTTAAGTAGTAGAAATACATAATTAACAAGGGTTTAGGTATAAACAGTGGATGAATGTGATATGTCGCATTTTCGGACTTTTGGTGTTCTATGCATAGGTGAAGATTTTATGTGCATAAAAACAATTTTAAAACTTAAAACAACCATGGTTGTGGATATTTTAGAAGCTAACTACTTCACAAAGTTTGATTTAGTATAGATTTCAGTACAAATGTGAAAGTTTGAACTCAATTTTCTCGAAAGTAGATTTTTGTGACAAATCACCTTCATCCACTCATGTCTTCAATTATGGAATACGATTTTTCAAATATTTTTTTAGGTAATTCACAAGGTGGCGTATTGTGTACTGTTGTATTAACACTGTTGTTGTTTCACATGCAAAATATCGATAAGAGAAATACAACCCTGCGGGCTATGTTAAAGTCAATGTAGATGGTAAAATTAAAGAATACCATAATAATTTACTAAAAAGATGGATTTAATTATAATATTTCAATTAAAGTAAAAATTTATTAATTAAAACAATTACATTGTATAAATTTCATAAACAAATTGAATTTGTATAATTTTTAATAACATAAATCATATATCTATTTTGAAACCATTTTTGGAATAAAATATAAAAGATAATCTGTTATAGTTAATAAGAATATTTGAAATGCATGAAACAAATATTATATTTTAAGATTAAATAATTATAATAAGAAAGTTTGAATTGTATAATTTTAAAAAATTATTTTCCTTTTTCAAATAATTTTTATCTTAAGGATGGGGGTGTAGTGCGCACCGAGTTAAGCAACCAAACGTACACAAACTATTTGGTTGCACTGTATTTATGTTTGTTATTATTCACCACGCACAATGACCCGTGGTTATATATTAGATTTACATGACGCACTTTCGCACTAAGCTAATGTTCTATTTATTTCACTCGCGCACTTTCAATGTTTATATATTTTTTTATATTTATTTTGCATTACGCACTTACGCATTAGGTTTATATTTATTTTTCACTCACGCACTTTTTATGTTAAAAATGATGCACTTTTTCAAAATACCGTTGTTTGGCTTAATAAGCACCAAAAATTTGAAAATAAAGATTATTAATTCTACAAGCTTTAAATCAGCTGCATCTATTTATTTTAAGCCTAAGCGCATTTTTATGCCGGCTGAATAAAAATAATATTTCAAGCCTAAGTGCATTCTTATACCGGCTAAATAAAAATAATTTACTTAGAGCCAGTGGCGTTTTTAAGCGCCGGCAAAAACTCGAGGCAGGTCCTTTCATTTAACAACATAAAAATTGAAACAAAAACATTACACTCGGAAATAAAAGAATATATATTGAAAGAAGTGACATTCCTAATAACATTGCTGATATAATTAGACGGTACATAAATAATGGTAAAATTGCAATATTCACAATGTTAGAAGATTCAGTTTACAATATAGTACAACAGAAGTTAATTGAAATGTACTCAAATAGCAAACAACTGAAATTCGTAAGGTGTAGTTATTTCGCGAAAGACTTGAAAAATGAAGATGAAACTCTTACACAAATAGCATTGTTTCATACTAAAGAATCAGGACACTCAGGTGTGATTTCAAATTACGAAGGAATGAAACATAAAATCTATTATCCTAACCTTAAACTTTTAATCAACAAAGTAATTAACAACTGCAATATATGTGGTGCTGCAAAATATGACAGAAAACCTATAAAAAAATGTTTGCTCACACAGAAACTCCTTCGGATGTTAACGAGGTAGTTCATATAGATACTTACGTTAACTCTAAACATTCATTTATAATCTTTATAGACAAACTTTCAAAGCATGCCGTAAGTTTTTTTCTCGAAGATAGGAACAATCGAACTTTGATAGAGAAAATCCGTCTGTAATTATCAATAAAAGGAAAAATGAAAAAAATTGTTAGCGATAATGAATTCAACACAATAAACATAAAACAATTCTGCAAAGACGAAGGTATAAATATACATTTTTCAAAACCAAACAGCCACACAGGCAATTCTGACATGGAAAGGCTGAATAATACGTTAACTGAAAAACTAAGAGCTCTAAATTTAGAACAGAAGTTACCAATTAAAGAACAAATGTCAAAAGCCATAGAATTGTATAATAATACATATCATTCAACAATTAAAGAAACACCTTCTAATATAGAGAATAATAAATTCGATCGAACTAAAATAAAAAACAGAATTGAATAAAAAAAAATGAAAACAATATCTAAGCTTAATAAACACAGGGAATATTATACAGAAATTAGACAAACAGGATATATAAAAAATTATGCAAATTTAAGGCATAAAGAATAACCTAAATTTAGAAAATACCCTTTATATAATGTGCATGAATGTAATATTAAAAGACCTCTTCAATTTGTAGACATTCAGACATTCATCAGGACAATAATGATCCTAATAATGGTAATGGTAACAGTAACAAAAGGCCTTCTCCAAGTTAACACCATACATGAAGACGCTGGCTATCTAAAAATCAAACTAAGGAACTTAGAAATAGTAAATAAAACAGCTTCTTTACTACATATTATTAATCCAAACGAAATAAGTAATATTTTGGTCAAAATTGAAGACAACATAAACACGTTAGAATATCATAACAAGGAACTTTTAATGGTAGAAATAAGAAACATTGACTCTAAATTAAAATCTATAACTCTAAATAATTTACGAAAAAGACGTGGGCTGGTTAACGCTGTTGGTTCCGCCTACAGATGGTTATTTGGCGTAATGGACGAGGACGATAGGAAAGAAATACAAGAACATCTAAGAGTAATAGAGGAAAATAACCACAATTCCATTAAAACTTTAAACAATCAAATTATCGTTAACTCCAACTTTAACAATTCAATAGAAGCACTGAAAGTTGCCATAGAAGAAGATAGAGTAAAGATGGCTGAATATTTTAAAGATACGGAAGTAAGAAATAATGAAATTATAAAGCGAATATTATATACCGACCAAATGCTAATGTTAACATTTTTAGAAGAAAAGATAAATCAAATTCAAGACAACATTGCAAGTGCAAAATTTAATATTTTACATCCAAGTATCTTAACTTCCGATGAGATAGAACTTTACCAAATTGATTTTTACAAGCTTAAATTGAGTAAAATAGGAATACTAAAATACAATAACCAATACTTAGTAATAACAATTAATATACCTAAAGACTATGTTAAAACAGAATTAAAACTAATAACACCATTACCCAACAAAGATGGTTTAGAAATAAACGAAGATGACGAATTCTTCGTCGAAATGAATAACAAAATTTTGTCATATAAGGAAGATACTATGTTAAGTGATTTAGAATTAAGCAAAAACTGTGTATGGAGAAACATGTGTAAATTACGATACAACAATAAAACAACTGTTGTTAAATTAGATGATGAATCATTACTAATAAAAATTGCTCGAAACGAAAAAATTGTACAGAACTGTGATGACAGAATAATTGTACTAAATAAAAATAACTTTCTCACTTTTTATAACTGCGAAATCAAATTAAATGATGAAATACAGGGTTGTCCATATTCGAAGCGCCCATCTGGCAACACTGTAACTTTCCGCAGTGATGCCAAATCGACTAATGACATACTGCGTTTGAAGCGTCATTCCAAGCAAATTTTTACAATGGAACAGTACACGCCACGCGAACGCTCTAAAATTGTTGAAATTTACATTCAACAAAACAAGTCAATAGTGAAAACTCAACGTGCTTTCAAAAAATGAGCGATGAAGCTCATTTTCAGTTGAACGGAACGGTAAACAAACAAAATTGCCGTATTTATGCCACTGAAAATCCACAAGAGATTCAAGAGGTACCTCTTCACGATGCAAAAGTCACTGTTTGGTGCGGCGTTTGTGCTAAAATGCTCATTGGGCTGTTCTTTATCGAAGATGATAATGGCCACAGAGTTACTGTCAATCAGGAGCGTTATCGCGATATGATAAACAATTTTTTCATGCCAATCGTTCGTCGAAAGTGTATCAGGCACAACTGGTTTCAACAAGACAGCGCGCCACCACACACAAGCCGCACTACAATCGATTTTTTGAAGCAATTGTTCCCTGGCCGTTTGATGTCAAAAAATGGTGATTTCGATTGGCCGCCAAGATCACCAGATTTAACACCTCCAGACTTCTTTTTGTGGGGTTATTTGAAATCAAAGGCTTACGTCAACAAGCCAAAGACCCTAGAAGAGCTGAAAACCAACATCCGTCAAGAAATAACCGCCATTCCCATCGAAATGTTGAAGAAAACCATGGAAAATGCTGCAAAACGGGCACAATATGTCGTAGAGGCCAATGGCGACCATTTACGAGATATCATATTCAAGAAATAATGTAAGCAAATCTACTTGAACCCAATTAAATGATATTCATGACGAACAGACAAAAAATTGTGGTTTCTTTGATTTATTTAAAAATAAAATGGGCGCTTCGAATATGGACAGCCCTGTATTTTATAATGGAAAACAAACAATAGAAGATAAGTATTTCTATCCAAATGATAAAGCTATTAATTATTCTATAAAGGATATATCATTTAACCATATAAATACAGAAAAATTCAACAATATTGAAGTAATCGAAGAAATAAAGTTTAATCAAAGTATTTCTTATGGATTGAATGTGACACTTATAATCATTTTTTTAATAAGTTTATTTGTAGTAATAATTTTGATCAGAAATGCAAAAAAAAACAAAAATAAAACAGAAATAAATATTGTAAACCACGAGATTCAGGAGAATCTCGATTCAAAGGGGAGAGGAGTTATGTCAGACATAACTTCCAGAGATGCAGAGTTGGATGCAATTGTAGAAAAATACAAATAAAATAAGAACAAAATATTAAAGAGATAAGAATTTGTTTTTGTTCACTATATTCTTAAAATACAAATAAGCTAACGCTGCATTTTTTTTCCTGCAGCTGCAATCGTCTCCAATATCGGCGATTGCAAACAAACATATATATATATAAATACAAAGACACAAATATACAAGCAGTTTATAACTTCTGTTAGAAATTAAGTTTTAGTCTTAAGATGATATTCAATAAAGTAAGTCATCAAACTTAAGTTTGTTCTTTTATTAAACTGGAAACATAATTCGCGCTATGGACGGGTGCTTGCTGCTCTGGCAATCTGGTGACGTGAACCTCGGTTTCGGGCTCACTGATATCTGCTGACTGCTCCTGCAGACTGACATTGCGGAATTTATGGATGACGCTGGCGCCCGTCGTGGCACTGCTGTAGGGACCGGGCATAGGTTCCATCTTTTGGGATTGCTCAGCCTTTTGACAGTTGTTTCAGCGGGTGCCGCCGCTTTGGTGTCCACTTGAGGTTTTTTGTCTAGCTACTTGGTGTGCAGTTATTACGCAGTTGCAGCCGCGATTTGGCAGTTGTTTTATGGCGGATACGGCCACCGAGTTGGCTGTATGGCTCTGGTACTATTATCGCTGACTCTGGTGATCCTTACTGCACTACTGGCGCAGCAGTCCTGTTGCTCATACCATGGTCCTTTTAGACGGCACGATCCTGTTGCTGTAGTCAGGTTCCTAGGGATCTTGTAGGATTATTATGACGCTACAGCCGTTGATGCGCTGCGACTGCCTCTTGACCTATTTTTCATGACGATGGTCACTTTGTATTCGGTTAGATGACTCTGGGGTTGTTGTCGATGACTTCGGTGATCCTTACTACCCTACTGGCGTAGTAGTCCTGTTGCTCATACCGTGGTTCTTCTTGACTGCACGATTCAGTTGCTGTGATCAGATTCTGGTGGATCTTGTAGCTCTATTAAGACACTACAGCCGTTGACACACTGCCACTGCCACTGCCGTTTGACCTATTTTTAATGACGATGGTCGCGTCGTATGTCGACTGCTACTTGTCGCTTCCCACAGTAGTTTTAGCGGGTACTGCCGCGTTTTTGTAGTTGTTCTGCGAATGCCGCCGCGATGCTGCAGTTGTTTTTACTGTTGCTGCCGAATCTTTTGCCCATTTTTTAACGACGTTGGCTCGTCGTACTTCATCTTCTACTTATAACAGTTGGTTTTGCGGTTGCCGCTGCGGTTGGCAGTTTTTTCTGCGGATGCGGCCGCATGCTTGACCTTTCCTCCTTGACAGTTGATTTTGCGGTTGCTGCCGCGGTTGGCAGTTGTTTGTCAGTGTTTTTAGACAGTGGATGCTGTTTGACGAGGACCTTCTTGCATATCCCTGGCTGCCAATCGCGACTACAGCGGGATGAAGCCAGTGACATCAGACTTGCTGCTGTTCAGTGCCAAGGTGATCTCTGGTAGACACTCATCCCACGTCTTATGTTGATTTTGACTGAATGGCGCTATCATTGTTTTGAGCGTCTTATTGGTTCTCTCAGTCGGGTTTTCCTGCGGCGAATATGGGACGGTAAACTGCTGCCTAGTACCAATCTTCTGCAGGAACTTTTGAAACGCACGACTTCAAAACTGAGAGCCGTTATCAGGTATGAGTACCTTTGGGACTCCAAATCGGGCTAATATTCTTTCTCGAAAACCTTTATTTAAATTATCGCTGTTGGCTTTGCGCATCGATACCGCTTCGGTCCATTTAAATTTGTCAAATAACACCAAAATCATGCAGTCTAACCAAAAAACATTTTAATGTCGACTATAAATTTAGTGTGAGCTTTTCTGACATTATTTCTATGGAATTTGTTATCAAAAAGCTTACACTAAATTTAGAGTCGAGATTAAAATGTTTTTTGGTTAGGCTGATAGTGTTACCGTGCTTCGACCTCGGCAATGGCCCAACAAAATTGGCGCACACGACCGACCATGGCTCATCTGCGATGCGAGACAACATTTTTCGTGCAGGAGCTTGCTGGCTTGCTTTGTAGCGTTGGCATATCTCGCAGCTTCTCACGTATCAGCTGAAAGCTCGAAACAGGCCAGACCAGTAATAGCGATTCGTTATGCGGCCAATGGTCTGACGAACTCCAAGGTGGCCGGTGCTGGGCTGGTCGTGGTTTTCTGCCATAACTCTCGCTCGCAGGTACGTCGGCACGCACAGCTTCCAAGCGGCTGCTTCTTCGTCGCCAATCTGGTCAGATATGTGTCGGTATAGGCTGCCATCTTCTTTCGCATAATCAGGAAATTTTTCAGAATTATCTCGAACCTCTTGTTTTGTCGCTCTAGCCAGGGACAATGCTGTGTTTCTGCCGTAACCTCAGTAGTCTTGCACAGGTCCTCCAATGGTTGTCTAGACAGTGCGTCCGCCACCACGTTCAGCTTACCGTGTCTGTATTGGATGTCAAAGCTATACTGCTGCAACTCGAGAGCCCACCGCGCGATGCGGCCGGACGGACTCTCTATCGATTTCAGCCATTTCAGAGAAAGATGGTCGGTGATGACTTTGAAGCGGTAGCCTTCCAAATAACAGCGCATTTTGCGGATGCCCCACACGATGGCCAAGCACTCCTTTTCCGTAGGGCTGTAATTGCGTTCGGCTTGGATGAGGTGACGACTGGCGTACGCTATTACGCACTCGGTGCCGTCAAAATCCTGCGTCAGCACTGCGCCGAGCCCGTAGTCACTCGCGTCGGTCTGCAGTACGAGGGTTCGGCTAAATTCTGGGCAGGCTTAGACAGGTGCCTTTTTCAATTTTTCCTTCACGGCCTCGAACGCTTCTTGTTGTTCAGGTCCCCATCCCCAATGCTTGCCTTTCTTCAGCAACTGTGTCATAGGCTGCGAGATAGTGGCAAAATCGGTTACAAAACGGCGATGACGTTGTCCAATGCTCGCTGGACTGTGGCCGGTGCTGAGTGTAGTTCGAATGGCACTACGCGCCACTGAAATAACCCTCGTCCTGGGACGGTGAAGGCCGTATATTTTTTGCTATCTGGATGCATTGAATCTACCAATACCCATTTTTTAAGTCGAGGCTGCTTATATATTTGGCGTTGCGCAGCCTGTCCAAAATGTGGTGTACTCGGGGCAGAGGGTATGCGTCTGGAACCAACTTCGCGTTCAGCTGCCTGTAATCGATGCAGAGCCTCCACGAGCCAGTTTTCTTACGCACCAGCACTATGGGCGCGCTATGTGGGCTATGGGACGACTGTATGAAGCCTTTTTTCAGCAGCTCGTCTAACTCCTGGTTGATGATACCCTGCATTGCCGGGTTTCTCGGCTAATAACGCTGTTTGAGGGGTCGCTCATCCATCATAACGATTTTATGTGGCGGCACGTGGGCGGTTCCTTATAGAGCGTCGAATACCTGTAGCTCGGTTTTCAAAAATTTATCTAATAATTCTTCTCGGGGTGCTGGGACATCGGACATCGTTGTACACGCTGGTTTGCTGGGTACAGGCTTTTTGACGGGCCGTAGCATAATAGTTTGGTTGCCTCAGCCAAAGGTGGCTTTGATCTTTTCTAAAAAATTCATCCCAAGTAGGAGGTCATCTGTTACCCCAGGTAGGATGAGCAGGTGTAATTTACATTGCCTTGATCCTACTCTTGCTCTCATGCTCAGGACCTCTTCAACTACCTGCAAAGACCCATCGGCCATGCTCACGTTGGTTGTAGCAATTTGTTGATTGTTGGTAGTGCGTAGTTTATTTGCTGGCGTGTGGCCAGCAAAGCTGCGTGTAGCTCCTGTGTCGATGGTGGCCTCTATTTCATGCTGGTCTATTTGCACTCGTACCCAAATTCGCCTGTCATCATGTTGTAGATGTTTTATTGCTGTCGAGGAGTGTGGCGACAGGACCCGTTCTTTCCTCGAACTGGAGTGGGTCCTCTGGCGTTTCCCTGAAACTGTGTTTCGCAACATTCGAAGGTAGCTCGGCCGCGTCGTCCACATTCCTTACAGAAGCATATTCGATCGTTCCTACACTCCGTTTGCTGATGGTCCTCTTGATCACACCTGCTGCAGGCTATTCGGACGTTGATAAATTCAGTTACTGTTGGTGATTCCGGTTCTTTATGACTATGACGTTCGTCTGGAATTTGCTCTGGTGCTTTCGCCTTTGCCGTGTTTGATATGGCAGATCGATATAATTCCTCGTTGCTTCGCTGAGGGTTCCTACTCGGTCCTTCCGACCCTCGTATGATTTCGTAGTCCTCAGCAAGGGAGAGCAATTCGGTGAAGCTCGAGAAATCGCGTCGTCGTATATATAATTGGTATTCCTGTCGATAATTTCTGAAGACTCGTTCTACCTTTTGTGCCTCGGTCCAGTGGGCATGCCGCATCAGATCGATAAGGTCCAGGCTATATCCTTTGAACCTATCCTGCGGCTTCTGTACTCGACTACGTATTTGATCCTCTAGGTGCTCAAGGAATCGAGCTGGCAGGAAATAGGTGAGAAATCTGTTATTGAAATTTGCCCACGACTCACTAGGGTTTTTATTATTTCGCCACCAAATGAGGGCTCTGTCCTTGAGCAGCTCGGGCATCACCCTAGGGAAGTGGTCCTTATCCACGCTGTATACACAGGCGAGCTTCTCTAGCCGCTTAACGAATTCCAAGAGGTCTCGGCCCTCCTCGAATCTAACGGGCCACCTTCGGACCTGGTCCATAATATTGCCGTACGGTGATGCCTCGTGAAATCTCCCTCGTCCTGTTGACACCTCGGGTATCGTGATGCTCACCGGTATATCCTCTTGGCCTGGTAGACTGAGCGCAGCTGTGTGTGTTCCCGGTGATGGCGATGGCGTTCTTCGGTAGCTGTGTTTGCTTTCCAGCTCCACCAACAGCTTTTTTAATTGCGGCTTTTCTTCAAGATCGACCACGGTGGCAGCAAATCTCCTGCGTAATTCCTTCACAGTTCCTTCCTCGCTGAGCCCAAACTCGAGGGCGTAAATCAGCAAATCATTCTGTGAAGGCTGTGTATCCATGAGGTCTTGACCATGGTGGCTTTGCCTCGTTTAATTGCCGCAATAACGTGGTGACTAAATAAATTATTATTTTTCTTTTCTTACTACCCACTCGCCCAACCTATCCGTTCAAAGAAGAATGTAAGAATACCTTTACCGTTGCAAATTCCTACCTGTTACGTGTTTTAATACTTCTGAAAATCCATTAAAATTATTAAAGAAAGTTTATTATAATACCGTGTTGTTTAGCCCTCTGCTAGGTCTCACACTCAATGACTCAAAAATGTTACGCACGGGTGGCACTTTTGCCTCACCCAAAATTCAAATTAAAATCAATATAAAACGTATATAAATAATCTTGATATAGTTATCAAACGACACCGTTAATATAGCACCAAGAGGCCTGTGACTTATAGTATCTCCCAACTATCTATAGCCAGTATAGCCAGTATATACCAGTATAGCTGGTGGTAGTCAAGTGCAGGTGATAGCTGTTGCTCCGAGTGCTACTGGCATACCATTGACTGCAGCTCCACAACCGCAGGCCCAAGCTACACCAGCAGTCACCTCTACGGCTCAAAAAAATGGAATTATTACGATGACTTTCTTTGCTTACTGCTAACTTTGGCATTCAGCAGCAAACTTTGGTGCAACAAAATACTTCGCCAACAAGTGTTTGACCGCCGTGGCCATAGCCAATGCAATACTTCTCGCCCAACAAGCAGGAGCTGCTAGCATGCCTATCACGAATACTTTTGCTGCTATTACACACAGTGTTTCCAAGTGGATTTGTTAATGGAGCTATGCAGCAATTTTCAATACACAATTTTTAATAAAAATTCAAAAAATAAATGTGTTCATATAGTTAAAATATAATAGGGAATTAACCAGGCATTTAAATGGTAAATATAACTTGTGTACTTGGTATAACAAATAGTTAATTACTTAGCCATTTCACTGGTAGCTGCGACTAGTATTTTTGCCATATAAATAAGTTATTTAACCCGCTATTTATCGAATTGCTTTAACTGGCAAGTTTGACAGATATTTTCAGTTATTTAACTTATTATTTAACTGATTGGAATATAAGGCATATAAAATGTGTAAGCGAGATGACTATGCAATTTAAACTTCTGAAAAAGTATGTGCAAGAAAAGGATACTAAATCACACGTACACAAATGTTTTGGTAAGATTTTTCACATTGCCCTTAAGAGACTGATAGAAAATACTAACCGAAACTTCCGTATTGCTTCTCTTTATATAACCAGTAATATAACCGGTTGTGTTCTTGCAGGGTATAGGCCGCTTTACATTGTCCTTCTGTGTGTTACGACTTGTGAGATAAAAAGTATTATTGAATTTCATCAAGCTGTCATTTTTAATTTTTGTATGAAGAAATTAATTTTTCGCTTTTAGACTATCTCACAAAGTCGCACCACATTTTTATACTTTACACTATACTAAAACGTGAAAATTTAAGTAATGAATCGGTTTTTAATACATTTTAAGCCTCTTCAAAGTTCAATAAGCTGTAAAACTGCTTCCTTCTGTTATTACATTTGAAAAAACCTTACGAGTTTAAAATTTTCTCACTTAAATAATAAATTTCAAGTAAGTTTATGGTAAAATGCATCTCTGGTGGGATAGAATGTGTGATGAAATTAGAAACAAACCAAAAAATAAAATGTGGTACGACATGCCAAAAAAATCAAAACAGACTCGAACACACATTGCTTTCCGTTGTTTACACCATCTCACATTCTATCAACATAAAAATGTTGACATGTGTTAACACACAGTAGGATAATGTAAAGCGGCCTTAAGGTAAAATATAAACTGCAGATTATTCGTCACAGCAAAAGAACGGTAGCAAACTGATGTCAAACAAAACACAAAATGCAACACAAAATTGCCGATTAAAATTGCAACAAGCTGTGTTGCATTTAACTGGTCGAGAACGTGTTGCCAACTTGTTGTGCACATGTTGTTTTATATGAAGGCTTCGGTATAAATACATTGGTTAACAACTTTCGTTGCAGTTGCATTATTTTTCAATTGCTCCATGTATAAAAGGCCTTAATTGCTGCCTGCGAAAATGTTCTGTTCTTTTTTTTTTGCGAGACGTCCTGTAAAATCTTAAAAAATTTAGTCAGTTTGTCCTGTTTTTGGCGAAAAAAGAAATGGCAGCGTTAGGCATGACTCAAAAATGCCACAGCCATGGACAACAAACTGCTACGAAAATGCAATTTTAACAGTCTAACTTTGAGGTTTAAGGTAGTAGTCCAGTGTGACGACCGCAATTTTTACGTATTTTCAATAATTTTTTTAATAAGAAAATAAAATTCGATCTTTTTCAAAATTAGAGTCCTCGGAAAAAAGATAAGTTGTGGCGGGAAGGCACCCAGCCTTCTGTAGTCATCTGAAATAACAAATTCAAAGATATTATCGTTCTGTAGGCTTAACTGTAGTGCACTTACCTAAAATATGCATATTGAAAAACGAAATAAAAAATAGTGTACTTGTGAAAAAAAGTTGTTAAAATGGAACTTTTTTTATTTGTATAAAAAAATTAACTTATTATTTAAAAGTTGATTGTTTGAAAAGTGTAGCTAGTTCCAGATCTATGTCTAAAACAACGGGTGATATTTTTAGCCAAATCGGTTCAATAGTTTTTAGTCAGTGCTACCCCACATTTTCGAGAAAACGTGTTTAAAGTTTTGACAGCAAATTTCTTGTAACAAAATTATACTTACAATAATCAGCTATGCCTGGTGCATAGAGCAATCCTTTCATTTCCTCAAAGTAATTTTTTTCAATATCTTTGAGAGCCTTTCGTAAGGTTCTGGCCTTTTTAGGATTGGTTTCCGCAGTACTCTCCGCCCTTAATATTCATGCATTGTCAACGGTGTCCGCGTAGTACCTTACTGTTTGACCTATTGTTATGACAATCACTTTCATAACTGACTGCAGACAGAAAACCCTCAACCTGCTTCATTTGCTTGTGCTGCTGGTGATGGCACTTGGAGGATGTTGGCTAGCAAGAAATTTGCGCTGCACTTGCTTGTGCTGCTGCTGGTGGCACTTGGGGGATGTTGGCTAGCAACAAATTTTTCACTGGACTTGCATGTGCTGCTGGTGGTAGCACTTGGAGGACGTTTGCCAGCAAAGAAAGCCAATTTAACTTTGCTGATGCACCGGGAGATCGTTGGCCCACACACACGCACACACAAACTCCAGCACTTTCGTTTTTTTATTTTTACTATTTTGTTATTTCTTAAGTTTTTTAAGTTTACAGTACTACAAGTTAACGAAATAAGTTGCAAGTACAAGTACTCGAATTAAAAAAAATTCACACGTCAAAAATTCGCTTTCGATTGTCAAAATTTGTAGTAACCCCTAGGGCTACTAAATTTTAAATTTCTATTAAATTTCTTCGTTACTAAAATTTGTGCATTGTTCGGCTTATATGTTCCATTAATTTCTCGTCGTGTCTCAGATAAATGTTGTCCTTGGTTTACAAATAATGTTAAGTTGGCTCTAAAAAAACGTAATAAAATGTACAATCGTTGGAGAAGAAACCCCTCAATAGCAAATTGGGAGCAATACAAAAGAGCTAGAAATGCAGCTAACTGGTCTGTTAAATTAGCAAAAAGTAAGTTTTTCATGTCTAAACTAGAATCTGAACAACCATCCAAAAAGCTTTGGAACAACTTAAGACTTGCTAGGGTATGTAATGTTAAGACGGACGAGTGTCAGGTAGACCCTAATATTCTTAATGAGTGTTTTATTACAAGCACATCAGCTACACAAATAGCGTCTACTGTTAGTATAAGATTTAATAATTCTGTAAGTCCATTTAATTTTGAGTTCGTTGCTGTGGATGAGTATGAGGTTGCTCGTTGTGTAAATAAGATTAAATCAAATGCCGTCGGTGAGGATGGTATATCAATAAAGTTTATTAAAATCATTATACCGTACATATTAAGTCCTTTGACGCACATATTTAATCACTGTTTCACAAGTTCTTGTTTTCCTGAGGCTTGGAAAGCAGCGACAATCATTCCAATAGCCAAAATAAGTAATGCTCATGAACCAGCAGATTTTCGCCAGTAAGTCTCTTATCATCGTTGTCTAAAGTGTTGGAGTCTATAATGGCCGTGCAAATCTCGGAACACATAAAAAAATATAATCTTATGTCCCCACTTCAGTCAGGCTTTCGATCAAGCCACAGCTGCTCTACAGCTATTGTTAAAATCTTGTGTATATGTACTTTTTAAAACAAAATTGTCCTTTATTTAAAGACTCAATAAATATCCCAAAGAAGCTGACAAAAAGTCAGCGAAACGTCGGAGGAAAACTATGAAAAAAATTTATTTATTTATTTGCATAAAAAAACATCAGACCAATTAGCCTAAGCTTTATTGCACAAACTAACAAAAACAGCCTCTGTTATATCGCCTCTTGTTTTTTCTTTATTATCTTTATTATTAGATTTCCTGGCCTTCCTCTTGCAGATTTTGAATACTTGGCAATTCGTTGGATATGTCTTCTACTTCCTCTTAGGAGATATTGGTTCTTTCCTGTAGCCAATTATTATATATGCAATTGAATGTTTTATCTGAACTACGTACACCATTTAACTTTTACTCTATTGAATACTGAATTTCAGGTTTTTGAATTTTTCATCAGTGATGTTAAGAAGTTTTTGTAATGCTGCTCCGAAATCTAATTCAGTTGACGAAGTTTTGAATATTTCATATATGATATGATTATAAATACACATTTTACAGGTGCTTCTTTATAGAATAAGGTGAAACGCTCTGTTTTTAGCTTTTTAAAGAACTGATAGAAAAATTATAGAATATTACTATTTATACCATCCAAATTTATATATTTATTTTCATTTTCCTTGAAATAAGTTGAAAGAAAGTATAACATTTATGCATAACATTACCCCAAATATAACTTTTTAAACTACCTTTCTTAGGTAATTGAATTCTTTAAGTTTTTCTACCTGCTCAAGAAAGCATAATTTTTTTATTGCCCCGGATACGAACTATATACGCACTCATTTGGTGTCGAGTTTTTAAATTTTGTTTACCTGTGGAATTATAGCCTGTATAAGAAAAAAGCCTAGAAAATCCTTTGCCTTTATTTTTTACATGATGTGTATATCATTACTAGAATATCTTCACTTATTGCCAAATAAAAAATGTGAACTTCAGAAATATATTCGTGGCACCCTATAAATTGACATTGGCATAACAAGAAAAAGTGTACAATGTTGATTGCTATATTATTTGTATTATTTCGTATTATTTGCATTGTATTATTATAAATTATTGTATTATTTTTATTAAATAAAAATAATAATCCAAATATTCCAATCCGTTCAGTTATTATGAACTATATCATAAAAAATGCCGGAGCACGCGCAATGCAAGTTCAACTGCAAGAGTATGAAAGAAGTCACAGTTTTCCTGGTAAAAATCGTGATAACTCATTTTCCCAGACATTTCCCGACAGTAAAATTTTTTGCATTGTATTAAAAATTGTTCAAAACATTTAGTTTTTGTGGTCGGAACTTAAACTTTTTCGAACTTTTTTTGAAAGTCTATTCGAAGTTTAAAAAATTGCTAAAAATAGTGTTTCGGAAAAGTACAGTCACCTCCTACATTAAAAAAGATCACTTTATTTTTAGTTCAAGTTGATAGTACAAGGACCGCTTAGGTCATATATGCAAAAAAAAGAACTTTTCTTTTATAACTTGCAGAAAAATTTTAACCTCATCTTGAACTACAAAAAAAAAACTAAAATAAAATTAAAAAACTCGAAAAACCATAAACTTTCCAGCTCAACAAAGCGAACGATTTCTAAAAATAGTGTAAAATATTACATTTACGAGTTTAGAAATTATCAGATCAATTATCAAATTAATTTTCGCCACCACTTTTTAGAAATGTCGCCACTGTGCGACGCCTAGCAACTTCATTACATAAAAAGATCGTTGCTTAATTTCACACGCATTTTTTATCATTGGACATGATTATTAAAAAATTTAATATCGCTGTTGCATAGTTTACATTTTAACGCCGATTCTAACGTACCAAACACCAAAGCGAAACTGATTAGAACGTACTTGAAACAAGGGTCATGGCTTACTTTAAATCAGTGATGTTCCTCGACGCGTCGTCTTTAATTGTCGACCTTTTGGTGTCGACAACGCAGAATGTGTCGACAATGTAGACAATGTCGAGAATTGTGTAAACAATGTCAACAAAATGCAACACTGCGAAAATGCAAGTTCCATTTAGATTCTGCTGATTCTTAAAACCTTTTGAAAAGTCGTTTATTTAACACAAAGTAACAAATTTTACAATTAAACAAACAAAAGCCATGCCCAGAAGGCGTTAAAATAAGGAATACTTTGAACTTGGACTCAATTTAATTCAATATTATAATAAACATGCAGCCATTTTCATTAATTATCTACACGTCGTTAAAAGCAATTGTCTACACGACATTCTCGACACCGTCGACAATAGTATTGTCGACATCATGTTCTCTACGCCGCACATCACTGCTTTAAATTCACTGTTACTTTTAAGTTTTTCTCCACTTACTCTCACATTATTAGAATCGGCTTTTGCAGTAAATTGATTCCCTTAAAATGTTTTTTTTACCTTTATTCGGGTGTCGACCTCTGATAAAGCGTTTTTTTGCCATTTTAGAGAAGTGCGCACTCGTCGAATGAAAAACGTTTACTGAACGAAACTACAACAAAACTACTGCTGACTGTAACTTTAAAAATAATTTTAATTTTCCTCTGAAACTTTTAGAGTATACTTTTAAAATATTTTGCTTGCGAAAAATGTAGAAAAAAATCGATTTCTTTAACCCGTCACACTGGACTACTACCTTAAGTGACTTGAGATGAAATTTATCTGCAGAATATTTTGAAAAAAATACTAATTATTAAAATTAATAAAAACCAGAGACCGTAACGGTTATGATTTTGTCAAAAAAGTCAACAAATAATCGTTATTTTTTTTACTGATTTCATTTCGATCAAAAATATAAGTTAAAATTTGATTTTAAGTTTTTTGATCAAAAATTTTACTCTCAATTTTCGATCAAAAATGACAGTTAGAATTTGATTTTTATGTTTTTGATTAAATATAAAACTAAAAATTTGACTCTTATTTTTTTGATCAAAAATAAAAGTTAAAATTTGATTTTTATTTTTCTGATCAAAAATATAGATTAAAAATTTAACAGTTCTATTTCTTTGTCGCTTAGTTGCTTTACATTACACATTCTGTTTTCATATATTTCGCCAACGACTGTAACAGCGACTGCAAGCAGATGATATAGGAATAAAAATATTACTTTTACTTTTGATCGAAAAAATAAAAGTCAAATTTTAACTCATATTTTTGATCAAAAAAATAAAATTTTAACTTTTATTTTTTATGAAATAATTTAATATTTAACAAAATTCAAATCTAAAATATTGTCACATAATATAACAAACAGCTCATATTTAAACACTTTAGTGATAACAGTGCACGCGCGAATCTCACAATTGAACTAAAAAAACGGTATTCCCACCAGTAAATTTTCTTACCTTACATTAATTTTGAATTATTTTTGTAAATATTAATGAAATTATTGGTTTTTAATATCTAAAATATCAAACGAATATTATATAGATGTAGTGTCGTCGATATTTCTACCAAATATTACATCAATAGTTGTCCTAATCGGGTAATATTTGGATCGCTTATCATTCGCAAATTATATTTATCAAAACGGCATTGTTTAACCTGAAACACCCTGTCGTTGCCATATGGCAACGCCAACACAAACACTAAAAATGTGCTTATTTTAGCTTAAACCATTTTATATTTGCGTTAACAGGTCATTCTGAAAATTTAAAAAAAAATTACTGAGGGTGAATCGGCTTATGGCCTAGAAATTTTATGAAATTAATTTTTTATATTTCAAAAGTATAGTATTTCTGCAGTTATTTTCACTTCTATAGCCGTTTTCATAGGTGTCGAGCCACAGTGTTTCGTATAAGTACATTTAAATATTTCATGAGCTGCGCCAAAAGATTTTCAGAACTGTGAAAAATCTTACCAGGTTGCATCCAAGATTGACAATAATATTTAAGTCTCGCCGGCCAGCCGATGGACATATGCAACAAGAATCTTTCGGAGTCACTCAAACAACTATGACTCAAGAGGTATAGCAGTTATTAAACTAAGCTAAACTAAAAATAAAAATACAAGGTAAGGAGTAAACATTGCCGCCCGCCTTGCAGCATCACTGTAAAAAATCCAATTTCAAATTTTAAATTAATCCTATTAAGATTCATGCATGCTTAAGAAATAATAGATTAAGTAATAAAGAATATAAATTTCATTAAAAGAGCAATTAAGTGCAATTCATTTTTTATTAATACAGTTTTTCATATTTAGTTATCAAACCAGTTCTCATTTGTTTGTTTTAATTTTACATGATGAACGACTTACATGGGGTATATGCCCGATAAAACCCACCCAAACACAGTACTTTGCGCAGTCAATTGGCCAGCAGGGCTAGGAAAAAGGCCTGGTAATAAAATTTTGGCGTATACGTCAACGCCTAAGATTAGCTCCACCAGCCCAGATTTAAAAAAGTTTGTATCTGCCAACATAAGGTTGGCAAACTGATCCGTTACTCTCATATTCAAACTTCGGATCGGTGTAATGCACGAAAATCCACGTTTTACTTGAGCCATCACACTTATTCGGTCATTCCGTCTTAATTTACCCATCAATTCGAATATGCAGGTCATGTCCGAACCTGAGCGAGACGTGGCCAATTGCAGAGACTCTGCCATCTTATCTGATATCACAGACACGGAACGGCAGGGATCGATAAGTGCACGAATTATTTGGTGCCGACCATTCGCAAAAATCCTTACGCTTGCGGTCGGGGAGATTGCTACTGCTTGTTGCAAAAATCGTCGATGACGGCTGTCTTCCCAGCATCGCGCGTGCGATCTTCCCTCTGGAACCGTCTTCGTGGCTCATAACGATCAATTTTCAAATGGTGCTGTGGAGATTGTTGCCGCTGCCTTCTCTGCCAATTGTTGCGCTTTTCCAGCCGAGACGGCCGTGGTCTCGGTCCAGAGCGTAGCAGTGGCTGACACGGATGAAGCGGATCGTTATCAGCGGGCGTCAGCCGAGATGGACGTGGTCTCGGTCCAACTCGCTCTTCTACTTCCGCCACCTCGGTTAGTGCGTCTTTCGCTGGAGACAGCCGAGATGGACTAGGGCTCGGTCCATCTCCTTCGAGACTCGAGAAAGTTTCCGAAGAGCTAGACTCTTCATCAGCTACCCGCAGCCTAAACGGACGGGGCATAGATCCACGGCATCGACGCTTTCCGAGGGGCCGGCTATCCTCTAGCTTCTCCTGGGTTGGCCCATGTAGCAGACTGTGGTGTTTTTCTTGGCAGTAACGGCATCTCATTTCGCTATAACAATTTTTGTGAGTATGGCTCGGCGAGAGGCAGTTTGAGCAGTAACGGTTGAGTAATACTACTCGTAACTTTTCGGCATGGCTTTTTCCTCTAAATTCTGCGCAGAAACGTAGGGGATGACGGCCATTACACAACCGGCATGCACCATCCGCGAGTTCTTCTTCCTCCTTAGATTAGAATGACGGACGCCGACCATATCGTGCTGAAAGGGTGGAAAAGAGGATATATAAAGGGCAGTTTTTTAACAAGTTGGTAGAATGATCAATTTTACTATAGGTCGTGAAATCACACCGCGCTCGGTTCTGACATCAGCTACACGTACTCTTGCATCGTTGCCTAAATAAATTTTTCCTATTCGTCCTAGTCTCCATTCGTTTGGTGGCAAATTCTTATCTCTAACAACGACCATATCATTTATTGCCACATCTATCTGAGAATACTTCCACTTAAAACGCTTGTGGAGTTCTTTCAAATATTCCGCTTTCCATCTTTTACAAAAGGTTTGATACAAAGCTTTTACTTTTTGCCATCGATTTACTATAGAGATGGGATTCTCGTTTATTTCGGGTTCAATTGGAGATAATATGGGGTGCCTATTAAAAAATGATCTGCAGTTTAGGGGGCTAAATCATCCGGATTATCTGTCATCGGACTGATAGGCCTCGAGTTAAGACATGCCTCAATACGTGTAAGCAAGGTGGAAAACTCTTCAAATGTGTATTTCATTGATCCCGCTACCTTTTTTAAATGTAATTTGAAACTTTTAACTCCTGCTTCCCATAAACTTCCCATATGGGGAGCACCAGCAGGAATAAAATGCCAAACTAGCTGTTGAGGCGAATAATTATCAACAAGTTTGTCACGCGTCGAACTAATAAAATACGCCCCGAGTCGTATTCCTTGTGGTGAAGGGCTTTTTCTAGGGTTACTACTAGGGAATGTAATGCCGTTTTAACCGATTTCCCTTTCGTGTATGCGTGCTAGTTGGTTGATAACTGGATTGAATTGTTTCTTAGGTGCAAGTCAATCAGCTTCTCAAGCGTTTTGAGTACAAAGGAGGTCAGACTTATTGGCCTGTAATCTCTCGGACAGGTATGGATGCTCTTACATGCCTTCGGTAAGAATACAACCCTCGCTGTCCTCCAAGCCACAGGTACATAGCTTAGCCTGATGCATCCGTTAAATATATTCTTCAGCCATGGGACGACTCGCGATTCAGCCGTTTGCAACATGGCAGGAATTATACCGTCTGGTCCCGGAGGTTTGTATACCGAGAACGAGTTTATTGCCCATACGATTCCGTCCGACGTTATTAAATCGTGTGGAACCTGTAGCTGGGTTGTCCTGTGTCCTCGTATTATAACAGTGTTTACAGCTTCGGTACAGCTAGGAAAATGCGCCTTTAAAAGCACCTCGAGGGATTCCTGAATGCTCTCCGTCCACTGGCCATTGCCTTTGCGTAGCTGGCTCTGAATGGAGGGCTGCTTTGAGAGTAGCTTCCTGAGCTGTGTCCGTAGTTTTTACTATGCTTGAGCAGAAGTTCTTCCACGAGTGTCTTTTTGCTCTGCGTACGTTTGTTTCAAAAAGTTTGAGCCTACATTTGTATTCACATCAAATTTCCTCTTGTTCAGCTATTTTAGCTAGTTTAAAGAAATCTTTTAGGTCGCGTCTTTGTTCTGTAAAATCCGGACTCCACCATGGTGGTCTGATCTAACGCTTTGTTTGCGTGGGCTTATAGGAGGCATGATAGGCCTTGAAAAGATGGGCCGAGAGAATCTATGCCCTCTTCCGTATTAATTTGTTTAGAAGCTGGTAATTTGGTCTCAATGATGCTTCTGAAGCGGTTCCAGTTAGTGTTTCTGGGGCTTCTAAAGATCTTTTGAGCTGGAGTGTGATTAAAGCTTATACTGAAGCTAATATAATTGTGGTCTGAGAAGAAGGGCTGTGCTAGCACCCTCCGATTTGTGACCAGAGTGTTGTTGTCGGAGGATATCGTTAGATCTAGTACATTCGACGAGGTGGGGCCTACTTAAGTGGGTTCCTCGCCGATGCTAGCTATACTGAGATTATGTTGTAAAATAAAGTTAAGTAGGGACTCACCTCGATCATTGATGTCTGGGCTGCCCCATACTGGGTGGTGTGCATTGGCATCTGCTCCGATGTCAACTGCTTGGTTCTTCCTGCCGGCGATTGCTACCATTCTTTGTAGCTCGTCTGGTGGTGCGTTGACGTCATTCGCCATGTAGCATGAGGCGACCAGGATCGGCTCGTCCGCGTCGCCCTCTAGCGCCACGACGGTAAGATTGTCAGTGCTGTAATGAGACATTAGACAAGTATAGATGCCTTTCCTTATGAGGATGGCTGTTCTTGTTCTACTTACTGTTGTTGCGAAAAACCTATTGAAGTTTTGTGACTTTAGGCCAGATACCGCGTTGCCCGAGGCAATCCACGGCTCCTGTACTAAAGCCACATCGTAGCCTCCTTCCTCCTTCTTCTCCTCCTTCTGCGCTGGCGGTTTTGCTTTTATACAGGTTTATCTGAAGGACCTTCAACTGCATTAGACTGAAGGTTCCTTTACGGGGTCAACTTTTGTGAGCGTGCCTCCATCACCCGCATCTTCCAGACGGAGTCCTTGGGCAGCGTCGGTCACGGCTTCCAGGCCGAGATCTTTTTCCACCTCTCCGGACTCTAGTGTGTTGCTGTTGTTGTCCTTGGGGTGGCGCTTTTTGAGGCGCAGATAAACACTACCAACGCCCCATGCCATCTTCCCGTAACGCGCGTAGAGAATATCCTCTGCCTCCTTGTTGATTTGTAGGATGTAGTGTTGCCCCCCGCTACTACCAGGTAGTGGATCAGCAACCTTCAATACCCTCCAATCAGCTGTTGGCACGTCTGGATTTTGTTTCTGGAGAAGCTTCAGTGCGGACTCCTGTTGCACTATTCTTGGGAAGAGTACCTTCGCTTTTGGCAGGGACGGGATACTAGTCCTGTCCACTACTTCCAGTTGGGCACCCTCCCATAGGCCTTGGAGTGTCGGGGTTACTGCTTTCACCCAGTGCAGAGTTGGATCATTGTTGCACTTCAGGATCTTAACCCCATTGAGACAGACCGCTCAATCGAATGTGGGCATGAGAGCGTCAGGTTGGGCTTCCAACCTCACGAACATCACCTCGAGAAGCTTCATCTCTACGGATTTCCATCTCTCGAGGGTCATTTTGCCTTGGGGATCACTCCGGTCGATCAGTGCTACGATCAGGTGTCGCTTAGTCACGTCACTGGCTTTGGTTTTTACCTCCTGTTTAGGCTGCGGGATTGTGTTTATGATTGGTTTCTGCTTCTGTCGTTTGCTTGCTGGGGCTCCGACTTTCGCACTTTCCACCGATCTTTGGCGTTTTTGAGCAGCCTGCTCTTCTACTTTGTTCGCGAACTGCGAAGTCGTAGGTGAAAAGCTTGGTCTCCTCGTGAAGTGTATGCGAACCTCTTCCACCTTTAGCTTAGCCCAGGCGAGCGACTCCTTCTCTTTGGAAGAGAGATCAATTTTGCCTGACAGCCGGCTGCAGATTTTAAGGGCCGCTATGTATTTGGCCTTGGCCTTCAACCCCGCCTTTGACTTGGTCTTGGGCCCTTCCTTGCGAGAGGAGCTGGAACCCGCTGACTTATCCGGAGAGAGGAGAAGCCTGTCCTCAACTGAGTTTGCGCTTTCGTGGTCCGAGTCTGCATCGACTATGGCACCCCTGCGCAGTAGTGTAGATGTTTTGGCAGTAGTTGTCTTTATGCCCGGGCCTGCTCCCGCCCCGGCATCATTTTTCGCAGTAGCTTTGCAACCACTATGGCCTGCTCCAACCATAGGGGAGGTGTGACCGCTGGCGGCACGCAGTGAGGATTGCTCCTCACTGTGTCCGCTGGCGGCCGCTGGTGTTGTTTTGTTTGTATTTATTGTTTCTTCCATACAGTTCCCACGAGTGTAGGACAAAGGAAGGTCCACCCCCACAGAGGTCCCTGTGCGCGGGTAAGGCTAGATAGTATCGGAAGGCGCCCGGTATCCGGTACGCTCCGTTTGAGACTGGACTATTTTTAATGGGCCTCCAGCCTAGCAAATCCTCGGCACGGGTCGCATAACACCTTGATTCAGCCCATCGGAGGGACTAGGAGTGGGATAGGAGAGGTGAGATATAGGAGTTTTTTTATTTAAGTGGAACAGTTTCTCAACGGGCGTCAGTCGATTATTAGAAATATAAATCGCTGAAAACATGTCACGAAAGCACGGCCACGTTAAATAGTCTCCATAAAAGAGTTTAAAGTCGCAGGGTGGAAGGCTTATGTTATGGCCAGACAAATGGGCCTCAGTTGTGGAAGGCGACGGAATCTCCTTTACCCTTTTTGCTGCGGACAACTGATCGGATATTTCAGTAATTTTTGATAGACAGCTGACGAAGGCTTGATAGCAACTACGATATCTAACCTTTACGACACTTACATTTTCATCATCGTCATTGTTGGACGTTGTCAATTTGAGAATGCATGATTCATAAGATGCTTTCACACTCGCCCAATTTGATTTTAGTTCATCCTCTTGAATTTTGAGCGGAAATACGGTGTGCTCATTTTGAGAAATTTCATTAAAATCTGCCTCCATGTCAAAAATTTGGTCAGTTTGACGCATGAAATCATCTAATTTTGCCATTATATAAAGCTTTATTTAAGCTGTAATAAAAAAAAATATCGAACCACGAAAATGTAAAAGTAAGACAATATTTTTTTTTCAAAGAAGTTGCAAGTTCAAAACACTTCTTGTGATCTTGTGAACTTTAAAAAATTATAAAGGACGTTGAATGATGTTAAATTAAAGATAACTTCAAGAAACAAAACCGCGGGTAATCTAAGACAACAAAAAAATATATCGCTTAAAAAACGATCAAAAAATAAATCTGTTGAATCTTTGTCAAATACGTTGACCAAAGAATGAGAAAAAAAACGCTGCAAAAGAGATACACTAATGGTTAATTTAATGAACACTGACTGTTCAGTTGACGTTTGTAAAAAATAATTTTTTTTTAGAAAATGTTAAAAAAGCAGCTTTATAAAAATGCTTCAAAAACTTCCAAAAATAGTTTAAGGCTGTGTGTCAATCGGAAACTTTTCAGTCGGATGATCAAATTTTGACAGTTGGTAGAGAAATTTTTGGCATTTGTGAGGTGAATATAATTGTCAAAATTTATGCTAGCCCCTGGGGCAAAATTTGAAGCAAATGAAGCTTGCTTGTGCTGCTGGTGATGGCACTTGGAGGATGTTGGTTAGCAAGAAATTTTGCACTGCACTTGCTTGTGCTACTGGTGGTGGCACTTGGAGGACGTTCGTCAGCAAAGAAAGCTAATTTAACTTTGCTGCACTTGCTGATGCACCGGGAGATCGTTGGCTCACACACACGCACACACAAACTCAAGCACTTTCGTTTTAAGTTTACAATATTACAAATTTGCGAAATAAGTTGCAAGTACAAGCACTCGAGTTAAATATGTCGCAAATTGAGTATAATGCAAATTAAATAAAATATTTGCGCTAAAACGTGACCGAAATGTGAAACGTCAAAATTTGTAATTGTCAAAATTTCATCGTCCATTTGACACAGCAAAAAAGACAAATTTATTTCAACACACATACATTTTATTCAACCTGATATTTTCTATCCTACCACGACTGAAAAGTTTCCTTTTGACACAGCCTAAATAAATTTCTTTCACGATGGATGTAAAAAACAATTGACGACTTATTATGATTATATGTAATTTGACGTATAATGTCAAAAAATTACATAAACAGCACAACTAATTTAAATTAAAAGTTATTTTGACGTTTAATAATAGAAATTACTAATGTACGATTTCATTCGTTTTGTTTCATTTAAAAGACAAAAACACCAAAGAAAAGAAAATTTTTTATGAAAAATTTTCAAAAATTATTAAAACTTGCTTGAAATGATGTAAAATTATTTGAATGATTTTATCCGTAAAAAACTACTAATTTATGTGACATGTAAAACCATGTAAACTATTGTCAAAAAAAAATCGACCTTGTGTAACCTACCCATTATTTTCTTATGTTCTGCTGTTTGCTTTTTCTTTGAGTTTGTTTCTCGCCGAAGTAGTAATTCGCTATAAAATAATATATTTTATATAAATAAATATATAAAATACGGGTTTGTGCTTGTTTTTATCGTGTCGGGATGTGCTTTTTTAAGTGGTTTGTTTTTATTCGCGGATATGTGACCAATTCGTTGTGCCAGAAAAATCTTGTCCGACGGATTGACGGCAAAGTTTGTTTACTTTGCCTGTGCTTTCCACACAAAAATTAGCAACGTTGGTTGTGA